>VZTA01003424.1:8699-36312 GCA_013398855.1 Mohoua ochrocephala | reverse complement strand
AGGGAAGGGAAGGGAGTCAGATCTTTGGGCATTTGACAAGTTCTTACTTTTTTTTGTTTCATATCTTCCTTTTCTCATGCTTCTTCCCTTTGTAAACAGACACATAAATAAAACAGAGAAACCAAAGCCCCATTCCTACCTCCAGACTAGTTACCAAAATTGTGTTTTGCTCATCCTCTCAGGAGCTGTTGGGTTATTTTCAACACAATGGAATAGGTTAAAAGAAAGCCCTGGTGACTAGCACTTTGTCAGCCAGCTATGATGCTGAAAATCTGTGTCCTGCTATGTGTTTCAATCAAAATTTATGGTAAATAAACAGTATCAAATAGAGTCCACTTCAGCTCAGGATAGTGGGCCAGTGTCTCTCAGAAAGATACTTGGGTTCAAATTTTCCATTGTAAAAGGTGGAAGTGGACTCAATTCTTCTGAGTCCTGTGCATGCACATTATTCATATTCACCTCCTGAATAAAAGGAGACTAGTATATTATTTGGTTTTACTAAAATCATGGTTCTAAATAGAAATCCATTTGCATTTTTTTTCAGTCAGGTCTGATTTGTAAAATGCATATTTTCAGGACTGGCATACATTATTTGGCAGATTTAATATTTGTGCTTCAGAACATGTGCAGCTGCAATTAAAATTATGGTGGAAGTGTAATGCATTACTCCAACCATGACTGTTGAAATGATTCTAAATTATGAAACTGTGTACAGTGTTACTGCAAGCACTCCAAGCATGCATTTCAGTCTTCAGTTTGCTGAATACGGACATACACCAGAATTTTATTTATCAAGTTCAAAAATTTGATCATAAATGTCCAAAATTAATTTTAAAAAGTCCCGTTACTTATAGATTCAGAAGGAGAGGAATGTAACACAGAGTAATAAATATTATGAATTATTAAAGATGAAGTTATCATCCCTTTTAATTATTAAATAATAAAGGAGTATTTATATACATGCTTATGGTCTTATAAATCTAAATATTATTACTTTGCTGGTAACTTCTTACTTGTTTCTTCTAGCTAGGCCACTTCATTCAACATGGGATTTAAGTACTGCTGAAAATACTGACATACTGACCTGTGGGTAAGTCATGTTTCCCTTTTCTTAGTCTGAAAAGTTAACATCTAAATCAAAATATATTTCCAAAACTCTAGTCAGATTGTTGAGATTCGATACTGTCTTTATTTTTGGTGAAGAATCTGTTTTAACTTCAGAAGAATAAAAGCACGAATTTATGCGTTATGACACTGTGTGTGACAGTTTAATCAGGAGGTGTCTTGAAACATAAGTTAATGAAGAGTGTTTATTTCAATATGGCTTGGAAAAATTCCCTTTCTTCTCAAAATTAAGGTCATGAATCTACAAATATGAGGACTTTGTAAAAAGATAATCACCACATTGCTTTGCAGCTAAACAAATTATGTTTGTCAGGTGGCAGTAGGTGGCATTATTACACATAGCCAACAAATGAAACCTCAGAGCTGGAAGAAAACATTGTCCCATGAGTCTTATGTTAAGTTGCACTCTGGCTGCAACGGCAGCCTTTGGAAAGGTGCTTTGCAAGAGGGAGGGCAGTTTCCTCCCTTCCTTAAAATTTGAGTAAATGCTCAAATCTGAGAGATTCTCTGCATATCAGGAGTTTTTGTAATTACATTATTCCTGGGAGGGAGACTCACTTCCTGTTGGTTTTGGCTGCTCTGTGTGTGCGTGGTGACAAAACAAGCCAGGTTTAAAGTCTCTTCACACTAAGGTCTTAATTTCTCCTCCACTGGAAAATTCATGTACAAGTCCCTGAAACTCTACTGCTGAGCAATGAGGCAGGACCACCATAAGAAGAGACTATTGACATTGGGAGAAGAGAGGGAAGCATACAGGGAATGCTAATCCAGTTAAACTTGTACCATTAAAGTCAGTTGTAACATTAAGTGTGAGACTGATTATATTTTTCGAAAGGAAATCTTCAGATTTATCTGGAAGCATATGCTTAACACCATTTTAGTTTTTCCAGCTATCTAAAATAAAGGGTGTCCTCCACAGTTTGTCCTTGAATGATGTTGCCATAAGTATTAAAATATCTCTGCAGGAAGAATATTTTAAAAATTTGTAGACTGCTTTGGAAAAATATTTCAGTAAATGATTGTCAGAGATTCGAATTCTGTCAGTGGGGAACTTGCCAACTGCAACCCATTGCAACCTAATGTGTATCTACACCATACATAGTCATAGTTATTCAGCAGCTTGCACTCAAAGCAGGAAAAGAAATTATGGTGGAGATTAAGAATGCACAGAATGTGTAGAAATTGATTAAACAATTACTCATGAGAATGGACTAAATATATAGCTTCCTATTCTCTACAAAGCCAAAGGGAAAGATGCGTCTAGCGGATAAATCTTTTCCCTTCAAACATGCTTGAGGAGACAGATTTCAATAGCAGTAATTTTAATAAACCTCTTAAATAGTAGTCCACAACTTAATGAGCTAAATGAGTTCAGGATTAATTACTACAAATACCTAGGAAGGTGGGAGTACTTTCAGTGACCTATGTTTGCAGTATTAACTGGGAATTGAGTGAGGAATTTAGGTGAGACCACCCCCACTACCGTTAGTTGCCAGATGCTGCCATTTACCTTGAGCTCTATAAACGTTTTGTGTTTATAGAGCTATGTCTATAACATTTTGCCTGTCAAGAGTTTGAGTCCTGGAATTTCCATCAATATTGACCCATTTGCTACTGAAAAAGCACAGATTTCTGACTCTGAGGACAAATAGCATAGCACAACCACCATATAAACTTTTTCTCCCCCTGGAAAGGTGCTTTCTCCGTACATTTATTGGGATAAATTCTGGCCTTGCTCCATACCTCAGATCATTCGCAGAACTTTCTCCAGCTGCCATAGGACAAACTATTCTGAATTTGCTGAAAACTTAACAATAGAGATGAATGTGTGCAAGGGCTCCAATCTACCCTGTTCCTGTTCATTTACTGATGGAGATGTATACATTAAGCTATTTTAGGATAAAGAGTGACAGACATTCCAGATTCTGCCCCTTTTTATATATTTCTCAATAAATCCATTGAAGTTTTAAAGACATCTTTAAGTCACACAAACACTAGTGAGATCAGAAGCTGGCTCTCAGTGCCGATTTCAAAGACCTAGTCTGAAAGCCCTAAGAGACACTTAGGTATGAGCTAGAGATTCAAGCAGCTCCACAGTGACAGGTGAGGAAGGAGGAGGCCTTTATTAAGGTCCAATTAATCTTGTGCTAAGGCAGCTAGCAAAAAGGGTCACATGAATAGCATGCTAAATAGACCCACTTCTCCCCGCTTTATGTACAGCAAGTCAAGACAAATAACTTGTACATGATCTGAAATTAATCTTTACATGAGAACTTTGTGGATTTAGTCTAAAGTCATTAAAGTAACAGAATTTTGTTGTTATGGCTTAGTATCGGCTCTAAGGTAGGCTGTTCTGAGCTCCATTTGCTGACTCCTGAAGCTGTCATTCAGCTGCCAAACTCTTAATTCATAGCTATTATTACTGACTGTTATATTCTACACCAGACTTTTTTGCTTTCTTGTTTCTGTTTTTGTGAGCAACTTCTAGCACATTTAACTTTCGCTGTCTAAATACTTCCAGCATTCTAGGGATGCTCTAAGTGTCCCTGAAATCAGTAGGTGCCTTTCACTGACAGTGCAAAACTATAACTCAAATCAAACAAATGTAAGGGCAAAGCATTTTCCAGAATATGAGCATGGTACTAGAAATGCCATTGGGTCAAAAAACTTAAAAAACAAAAAACAAAGAACAGTAATCTTGAAATGAATGAGAAATGCAATCTTAAAGAAATATATGGCCTGCCTGTCCTTATAGCTCACTTTTCTCGTGATCCACGGGGGAAAAAAAAAGAGACATTCTTCAATACTCTTATTCTGAAATCTTGAATATAGCTGCATTATACATGAAGATAAGAAAAGTCCTGTTCTTGATGCATGGATTTCAGTGCCTGTCCAAGGCAACACTTTAAGCTAAAGGCAAAAGGACTCTAGCCACTGTAAGCTATCTTCATGAGAAATGAGATGGGAAGAGGTCAGTGGAAAAGACAGTGGCATAAATCTCTACCAGAAAGCTTTTTGATCTTGCATAAATTCTAAAGATAGGCAACACAGACTGCATAACAACAAGATACCCACATGCAGCCTGTTGGCATATTAATGGGGGAAAAAAAACACTTTCAAGTATTTTGTACCCGAAAAACTTAGTCTCATAACAAGAATCACTGAAGGGAATTTAGATAGCATGGGTCTGTTCAGCGTTGGTGATGGGCCGCTGCAATTTCCCATTTGAATACTGTGTTTCCGTGTTTTTGCCTATCCTTATCAGAAAGTAATTTTGTGATGCTTTATCAGAGTGACAGTTATTGCTATCTAGGGAAAATGTATCATTGATTTACTGGTTTTTCATTCACAGAAAGAGCAAAACTGAAAGACCATTGGGAAATAGGAACTAAAATTTCTTGAAAAATATTTATCATTTACTAGTTGAAGGTAACTGCTAGAAGGATAATTTCTGATGGAGTCTTATTCCAGGTTTGTCAGAATAATGACTGAAACTGAAAAACTGAAGGCGTTTACTTGCTCTGGTTGCTGAGTTACAGGGAACGATAAGTCCTAAGTGTAATGGGAAAGCAATGAATTCCCAAAGCCTCACATGTAATGCTCTGGTTTCAAAACCAAATCGGAGAGCAATATTTTGCTAACACTCTTTTAAGAAGCCATCTCCAGTTTGACATAATGACATGAGGTTTTTCAGAATCAAATGCAAAGATGTACCTCACATGCTTTCCAGCAGAAAAGACCAGGTCAGTATGAGGCAGATCCTGACAGCGTGGATATCACCAGGCACCTCTGGGGAGAGATGGTCCCAGCAGGGTGTGAGAGCAGCACTGGGCAATGAGTGGTCAAGGGCCATGGGTCACTGCTTGTGGCATAAGTGTCTAGCAACTCACATGTAGCTAATACAGCATCAGCTGTGGCCTGGCATGGCTGGAGTAACAAAAAACTGTGACGTGTGGTGGCAGAAATGGCTCCTGCAAAAATATGATGATAGCTACATCTTTCTTTCTGGTTTTGTTTGGGGTTTGGGGGCTTTTTTTGGTTGGTTGCTTGGCTGGTTGGTTGAGGGGGCGGTTTTGGTTTTTTTATGAAGGGAGCCTTCCCCATTTTTCTGCGGGTATTTAGTGAGTATGTATCTATTCATGAACCAGATACGTAGTGCGATCTCCCTGCTCAGCATGAAAGGGTTTTTGAATTCATGTCAACTGTGTGTGAAGGGGGTTTTGCCAGCACTCCAGAGGCTGGCATGCAGCTGGTAAAAGTGATGCTTCCATGCATAGGTGAGCAGGAGAGTCAGCAAGAGGGTGTGAGGGCTGCATGGCTGCGCTGAGGCAATCAGCTGGCAGGGCCTGAAGCTTGTACCTTCTTGTTTAAGTTCACTGAAAGTGGGAAAAAAATGCAACTTTCAGCATCTTGATTAGTTCCAGATATAATGGAGTGGGTGGGGAAGAGTTTTGAAGTGTCTCAGACTGTGTTTTCTTCTAGTTGACAGGGTACTGGCCTTCAGGATGTCTTGAGCAACAACAGCAGAAGTGTTGCAAATGGCATTTATTAAAATAGTTAGGATCTGCTGCAAATACACAGTTCAACTTCTAGAATTCATTGCAGAATCCATGAGTTCTCTTGAATAGTATCTTTCTAGTAATTTTGATTTTTCACAATCAGCTCAGAGAAATATTTTCTTTCTACAATGGTGGAGTGACTCATAGTAGCACCTCTCACTTAAATGTGTTCATGCAGATACTTATGCATTTGGTTCATTATGAAACAAAGGCTAGACTAGAAATAAAATGGATTTTCTGGTTAACATGAAAATGCCAGCTTATTTACAACAACAAAAAAGAGTTTGTGGATGTAAACCATTTAAAAAAAAAGCTCAGCTTAATTTATGCCAGGTTTCTTATTAAAACAGGTTTTTATGCCTTTAGTGGTTTTTCATAATGGGCAAAACTCCTTGAATGAGATGTCACTTGACAAAGAATGACGGTTACAAAAAAAAAATGATTAATCCCTTATAACTTGGCTTCTGGAGTAGATTTTCACTAAAGATGTCACCAAGTGACTCATATGAGAACCTGGTTGTCTGTATCCTTAGCATGATGCACAATTCATTTCTTGCAAGAAAGAACCCCTTCTGGCAGCTGAGTTCTTCACAATGTTTTCTAAGGAATTGCTACAACTTGTGGTGATTTCCTCAGAATTCCCTTGTTCTTCCCTGAGTGTGTTCTCCCCTGTTGCAAAGCTGTGAACATTGGAAATTACAACCACATACAATGGCCACCATCATGTTTCTTGTGCTGTTGATCTCTCATCCTGTAAATGGCCCTGATTTATGCATATACAAAAGAGAAAGGGGGGATAATCTCACAGAAGGTTGTTGAGGGATAATCTCATGGGAAGTTAAGAAGGATTAATGTTATCTTATTGAAATAAGACTAATTTCATGTATAGAAGGATATATTTTGCCTAAAGAAAGAATAGATAAAATTAAAGCCTATGAAATACATTTAACTGGGTCTCTAAATGTATGTGAAAATAATAGCTCTTAACTACTGTGTTTAATATGTAATGTGAGCTGGAATCATAAACCAAAGTTTGTATTTCAGGCCTTCCCTTCGTCTGTAACCCAGTTTTTGTGAGATATTCTTTTGATGTCATTGTACTTTATTGTGTACACTGGTAGGGACTTTAATCCACAGATTAATGGCACTACAGAATGTCAGTTCCAAAATATGTACTTGGTTATTCAAAAAACATTAATCTTTAGAGCTGTGTTGCATTTAAAAAGCAATATATTGTATAATCCTGTAGAATGCTTTCCTGCATACACATAGCGCTGTGTACTAAAATCTTTATCAAAGAAAGCAAACCAACTTGTTTATCATTTGTTCTGCTACAGTTTTCAATAATTAGGGGATCAAGTAATTTAAAGATCAAAAGCCCTAAATAGTAGGTCAATTATGATTTCCTTTTAAAACATATTTTATGTGCTTCTATTTATAAACATAAAATAGCTGTTCATACTGAAGCAACTTCAGGCTTCAAAAACCAGATAGATCTGAAGCCAAAGTTACCTTTTTTCCCCTTCTTTGTTTTTGCCGTGCATAATTCTTAAATGAACACCAGGCCCCATGCTGTAGCAAATTAAAAGCCTTTGCATGTAAGGAACACGGAATTGCTGCACATTTCAAACAACAACTCCAGCTCTTGATAAAACCCTGATGGTGCAAAACGGCTGACGAATGTACAAACTTTTAAGAGAGGCAAGGTATTTAAAAGCCTTTTCTGATGCGCATGAACACATTCCCTAATGCTGTTTCTCCTTACCAGAAAAGGCTCTTGTTGACAGGACAAGATTGCATTAAGAATTTTCTACTGCCAAGGTCCACCACCTTTCACACCCACACATCATCCTGCTTCTCCTAGCTGCATTTCTCTCAGCTGCAAACATAGAATCACAGAATAGAAACATCCTTTTGTCCCTCCTGTTACCACACAGCTTACTCCTTCAAACACTGTTATTGATAATTCGTATCCCTTCCCCATTTGCCCAGCTCCCACAAACCGCAGCATCAAACTCTGCACCACCTGCACAGCCCACAGAAGAAGGCGCTCTCTCCCACCCTCCCGTTTCACATCCCACCGGCCCTGTCACGGCTGGCTTCGAACCTGGAAATACAAATGTAGACGCTAGTAGAATTTCTGCATTCCTGCAGGATTTAAGTGATATGCAGTTAAAGATCTCCAAGGTGGGGCTGGGAGCTTTTGCCTTAAATAATTTTATCCTCAGGAATTTGCTGTACTGATGGAGTAGTTTCATGGTCATTATTACAGCAGAGACATTGCTGCCTGCAATGAGTCGCCCCTGTGCCACAGACATTGATCCTATTATTTGGGCTATTGGTCAACAGGCAGGATTTGCACAGTTCTTGGATGCAGTTTGCCACTCCCATGTCATAAAGTCACGTTTATTCACTGAGGGCTTGCCGCTCATCATGTGGCTTTTTGTAGCATTTTTGACTTTTGCGTAGTTCTGAACCCTAAGTATTTCATGCCTTTTACCAAACTAGCCAAAAGCTACTTTATTTCACCCATATTCCCTCATGCAATTAGTTTATTTCTGCTCTGTCTGTTTCTCTGTATTCCTGCTACTGCTGTTATTATGTATACTCAGAAAACATACTAGGAAATTAGAACCCTGTGGATAAGCAAATCATGGTTCTCTGTTACATTTGTTCTTCCCATCCTTCCTTAGAAGTTACTCTAGGAAAGCCTGTATTACAAATGGAATTTACTATTGGAATTACCTTTCTTTCATTATTCGTAAAAGACAGAAAATTTTAAATTTAAAATATTTAAAATACCCTATCTTAAATACTAAATTTTCCCAAGGATATTGTTTAATGGGAAAACTTTAAAATAATATATTTAGAGGTGTTTGGGGTTTTTCTCTGTTGAAATGCTACTGTGGTAGCTTGTTGTTTACTAATACCATTCCATGAAGTTATCAGCTGATGAATGCCTAGATCCAGCAAAGCACATGATTGTACAGTTACACTTTCTCAAACCTAAATGTTGAACATGACCACAAATGTTTTGCAAATTAAGACTGCAATGAGGGCTACACAGTTAAAAGGCACTGAGAAGAGTTGCACTATGGAATATCTCTTATTTATGCCTTTTTTTTCTGAGCATGTGAAAGAAGATTCTTTGGGTTGTCACTAAAGTTAAAGGTGCTACATCCCTACAGGTAAATTGGATGTTTACCCAGACACCGGATTATCTTACATACAATACTAAATCAGCATGGTTTAGATCTGGGACAGTTGGTATTCTCCCAAACAACTCCTGGGCTAGCTTGGAATATCTGGACTGTATAATACTGAAAGTGGCTGTTTAGGAATGTAAATGTATTTGATCTTATGAATATGGACTGATCCCTGTTGTTGGATTCATTGCCACAGCAGCCTTAACTTTGCTTTGAGAAGTGTTTGAATCTAATCATTATTTTCAGAGATGGAAATAAATTCTAGCCAACTTAATCCTATCAATAATGAGAAATCTCTTTTCCATAAATTAACATTACATAATCAGTCTCTGAATAGTTCCTCAAATTTCACATGGTTATTACTCAATCACAAATTCATCCCTATTTGCAGACATTTTTGTATAAATGCTTTTAATTTTGGTTGTTTTCTTTCCCCCCCCCCACAGAAATATGTCAGTGAAGCAACACTGTATGTATGCATTTTTATATGTATTCATGTCTTGGTTTTTCCTGCTTGTCCATTCTTGGCAAAATTGTGGATCACACTGATCCTTCTTTTAGAGGTGCAGTGCTCAAATAATATCTTCAACTAAGTGCACCAGGCCCTTGCATTCCCTGCAGGACTTTTGGTGTTATCAACTGATTCTAACTATACATCAGCCATGAAAACATGACAACATTAGGCCAAGCGGCAGAAAAGCTTTACCAAGATCCACAAAGACAGCAAATAATCAGGTTTTTCACAATCCCCTCTGTCCGCACAACTGAAAGCATTACTACTTTTAGCCAGCAGTGAAAGGAGGTATTTAAAAAGCACAGGGAAGCTGCAGCAGCAAGGAAGCACATTTCAACAGCTATTGTCAGTTAAGCTTATTGTGAACTAATACCATGCCTCCTTTTATTTTGTCACTGTGTCCTATCTGCCATCTTCCTGCTCCTCTACATTTTCCTCCTGGCAGGGCTAGTGCTTATTTCATACTAACTATTCTCTCTCTGTGTCAAGGACCCTCTTATGAGTAACTCTTTGTGATATTTCGTCCCATCTTCCCTTATACCTTTCTTTTTCTCTGGATTAAAATCCTGGTCAGGCTCCCAGCACCTCCTGCCCAGTGGTGGGGTCATCTGTCATGGGCACTGTCACTCTTCTTGTTCTATTAAGACCAGAACAGACCATTTCGTCAACTCAGCTGGTTTGTGAAGTCATACCAAATGTTTTATTAGCTGGGCCATCTTGTCCAAACTCTTTCCTCCTCAGTAGCAGCATTCCTTATTCTCATCTCAGAACAGGGGCCATAAGTATTGCTTTGTCCCTTTCCCTGCTCCTCCCATCCCACATTCATCCACTCCTTTCCTTTCTATCCAAGAGGCAACTCCAGTTTTTCTTTCACCAGCTCATATCCTCTTCATATTCCATAACATCATCATTTGTTTGCAAAATATGTTATCAATCTATTCTATTCTCTCAAGAGTGCCAGGAAGTACTTTGTCTTTTTGAAGGCCTTATCAAGTGTGAAACCGTTAATGGTTGGAGAGTCAGATAGTCACAGAAGTGCTTTAACCAGGGGTCGTACTGAACAGATGGCAAAGAATGCACACCCCCCCTTTTCCACTTGGCTTTGTACATGCCAAATTCTGGAGTTTTCTACCCATAAATTATTAGAATAGTCCCTAAAAACTGGATGTGATGGAATACAATCTTCGAAACTACTAATTCTTGAGTAAAGTAGTAGACAAACTGAGAGATTTTTTCTTTAAAGTACTGGAAGCTCCCAAAATAGTCCTAGTAGGGCTATCCTGCAAGTATTTTCAGCCTTTCCGAAATTCCTCTTTTTTTTCATATTGCATGTTATAGATATGCACTTTAAAGATGTAACTAAATTAATTTCCTTCCCATTGGATTTTCCTTTCCGTCAAGCCACATGACTCAGTTTGTAACTAAATAGAGTTCAGCTATTCACCACAGAAGAGTGGTTTCAGAATTTGCTGAATCACATACTGCCTGAGAGTCCTTGTTTTTGCCAAAAATTTCAAAATATGGCATGACAAAAATGTTACCAAGAAGAGAGATTTCAGTTCCTCTCTCAGAGTATTTCTATGTTCTTCTAGAATTAGTATTACCAGGGGTATTTTGATAATGACCATAAAATCTGCTGCACTCACTTAATCCTCCCATTCTGTGTAAAAGAGCAATACTACATGCTTTAGGTTAATTAGAGCATAATTCCCCGAGCAATGTACATATGCGCTGGCACTGAAATGAAAACTTCAGGCTGGTTGGCTGATTTTAATGGTGCTTTATCATTTGCCATCTGTCAAAAAACCAACTGGTAGGCTATTCTGTTCCCTTCTGACCTCTCACAGAGATAACATTCACTGGAGACACATGCTTTTATCAGGAAGGCTTGAATCATCACCCAGTCCTCCAGTTTTCCACAACGCTAGGTACCACATGCGAGGTGGAGAGCACCATGGCAGAGTATTTGGCCTCTGGATTTCTTTGCACTCGTCAAAATGGGATGTGTTTAATAGTTCTCTGTAATCTCCATGCATCTATGATAAACATGCAGCAATCTGTGCATTATCTAGTACGTAGCATTGCTTTTCCTTCAGTACAAGTCCTTGCTCAGAACCCTGTGTGAGCAGGGTATATTTAACACTTAGGCAAACTGCCTGCAATAAAACTATTTTGAGCTCTCTTCTAGATGATCTGCCCTTTAGATTAGTTCAGGTTCACACAGCTGCACAGCGAATAGAAATATTTCACAGCTCAATAAATGGGGCAGCTGGTATTTTGATTCATCTCAGAGCAATTTCACTGTGAATCAATAAAGTATGGTTCTCATTTTGAACAAAAGAGCACGTTTCATGGGATATCATCATTGCCATCATGGTCAGCTTCTAGCAGCCTAGAGATGAATGGATGTGTCTCTCAGAGCCTTACCTTTTCTCATCTTAATGTACACATTGACATTTTACTTCCCTATCAGTTACTAGGTCACAACCATTTGAAACAAAACAAATAAACAAACAAAACCAGAAAAAAGAAAGAAGAAAAAAGATAATAAGAAAGTGTTAAGCATTGCTTGCATGAAAAACAAAAAGCAGTTGAAATTTCCCTTGTTTCCTGGGAGGAACTACCCAGCAGGGATACCAAAATATATCAACACTCCAGGAGTGCCTCGCCATTCTAGAATAAACAAACAAAACCATTTTTTAAGTTCGGCAATGGTAACGTCCCTGCCCTCTGTGCTGCTTTTAACTTGGCTGTTTTGCACATGCCAGGACCACCCTTTTTCTCTTTGTCATGTTTCAGGTCAATGATCTCTAAAATATGGCTCTAGCCTGTGTCAAGATATTTATCTTGTACTTTTGTCAGTAGAAATAATTCTTATATATTCACTTCCTTCTTTGGTTTTATGTCAGTGATGTTGCCTATCTTTTTTGCTGAGATGCTGCTTGAAGAACTATTGACAGTATTTCAGAGACTTCCTTATTTGTGAAATGCAATGATAATTCATTTGTTTTTTGGAGATGGAAATATAGAATCAGGCATCACCTCTCAATAAAACATCACTTGAAGGCCACTAAAGGTCACCTCTCTGGCTATTCAAGCCCAAGACTACATTTCTTTTTAGAAAAAAAGTTATTGATTTTTCCTTGCCTTGCTCCATCTGATTTAAATAGATTTTCCTTCCATATTTTTCTCAAGTTAATTTTCACTAATTATAATTTCCATTAATGCATAATATGGCTGAATTGGTAACTCTGCTTCTACAACCATCTCGTTTTTATTAAAATTATTTCTTTTTAGCCTGAAATTGTCAGCACTTGGTCTTAATACAAAGTTATTTCCTTTTGCTAGAACAGAACTTTATTCATCTTTCAAAAGAACAGAAGAACATGCTCTTAAAAATGATAAGACTATGCTTAACAGGAAACAGGTGGACAGTGAAACCTTGCATGGAGCTAGGGGTCTTTTTTTCCCTGAGTAACTTAGCAAACAGGAGTTCTAAGTTCTCCTTTCCTTATTTCTTGTAATTGATCATATCACAATGTGAATACTTTGCAAAAAAGAACTGTTTGGGGAAAATTGTATTTCTTGTTTTAAATCACAGCCTTTCTGGGCTTAATACTGGGTTAATACCTCCTTTCTTCAGCTCATTTAATAGCTTGTCTCTCAACAGACCTGTGACACCTCCATTTTTTGACGACTGTGTCTGTCACTCCCATCCCAAAAAAAAAGAGGATGAAAAAGTCGGTCAATGGCCTTTTGACCACTCCTAATTGTATTCCTTAAAAAAACTGTAGACAGGGGCAGTAAGCTTCATATTCTATACCAAACTCTTGAAGAAGGGGATATTTGGCACAGAGCAGTACTTTACCACTTAGAAAAATTTTGAAACCACTTAGAAAAATTTTGAAACCCCTCACACATTTTTCATGGGGTTATTTTGGTTTGTTTCTTTTCACGAAGCCACGTTTCATTCCCCTTCTGGGAATTTTTGGCTGAGGTTTGGGGCACAAGGAGCCCATTGCTTTACAGTAAAAGATTTTCAGTGGGAGAGTCAAAAGAGCTTCTTGTCTCTGTGCGTGGTGCTCACACTCACCCTTTCTATTCTCCAAACCATGTGGTGGATTTTTCCTAGTAGCCATTGAACACGAGTGGGATGTGGCATGCCAGTGTGCCAATTGTTCTTATTTGGGTTGTGATTTCTTTACAACATAACACCATGGTGTTAACTCTGTTTTGCCAGTAATTTCATATCACTGTGGTTTTGGCAAAGAGTAAACAAAAATATTTTGGAAAATGAAGTGTGTTCAATGTACTGAGGGATCTTTATTTAATATATTTTTGCCAACAGGGAAAAGTTTAGTTTTATTTCTCAAAAGCCCTTGCAGAGGTAATTTTATCTTGAATGTCGGTATTCCCCATAGCCCAAACATTTTTCATCTTCCAGAAAGTGTTATGAAGACACAGTTAAAACGTGCTTACAAGAGACAAACAATGCCACTACAGGAGTAGCTGGTAACAAAGAGAATGATATTTTAAAGCTATATATAGAAGAAAGAGAAAATTCATTTAACTTGCTATTAAAATAAATTGAAGCTCCTGGGATTTTCCTTTTTCTTTTCCTGCAGTTTTGCAGAGGGAAGAAAGGCCAAGAATCTTATAGGTAATTGGATGTCCAGCTGCATCTAAAGCCATGAACACAGCCATATAAGCCAAACCAGGTGTCTTGGCAAATAACGTTTATGTTACAGTGGTAGGCTGTTAGCCTACAAACACAAACTTTTGTGTTTGGCTTTGTAGTCTTTCATCTCAGACTTGAGGAAGAGATTTCTGCCAAAAGTTTTCCACATTTCAACTGAATAGATTTTATCTTTCTGCGAATCTGTAAATAGCTACATTCAAAAATATAGTCCTCAAAATCGTCCTCAAATCCTCTTCAATTTCTGCCTAATTCTGGGTATGCCTACAACCATATGGATCTGTGTTTTTCCTAGGCATCTGTAAACGTGTCTGTGGAAGCACCCAGAGCCTCTTGCGTTTTGAGGTGAAGGAAACGTGTTGCTGAGGACAAGTCCACAGGAGCCCTAGATACTAGAGGAGTGAAGTAAGAGATGGAGGAGAGCTTCACATCTCGGCTCTTCTCATTTTGGTGGGGTATGGACTCTCTCTTTCCAGCTCCCAGGAGAGGGACACGAAGGTGTAAAACAAGATAAACTCATCTTCATTTTTCCTGTTGCATCTGTGTTGCTCTGTGGAAAGAAATGCAAAATGCAAAGACCAAAAGAAAGCAACTGAAGAGGCAACACAATTCCTCCCAATAGGGACAGGAGGGCTGAGCTCACCAATGGAAGGGAAATGGCCTGTATTCTGATTTCTGCTCTGTTCTCAGTCCTTTAGGCACCACCCACTGAGCATTCACTGAGTTACTGCCAACATCTGCTCCATCAGAGATTCTGGACCCTTCAGTGGGCTACAGCATCAGGAAGTCCCACCCGGAAAAATAAATGTAGCCATCCTAACAGTGGTCCTGGTGCCAAAGGAGATAGTAGCAGTATAGCTGCAAACTCCTGTGAGCCATCAGGATTGCCCATTACCACTACTTCTGATTTAAAATGAGTTGAGCCTTGGCAGCTCTTCTTCATTTGTGATTTGATCTCATCTGACATGCAGACCGATAATGTTTCTTCTTGTTGTTAGCAGTACAAAAAGATTTCCAGGAGAGACTTTAATGCAAGAAGAGAAGTGGTAGAAAGAGTCTTGAGAAGTTTCTGGAAAAGGCAGATTTAAACACTGGCATTGCTGTGGGAGGGACAGGCAACAGGAACAGATTTCAAGTGTCAGAAGCAGATTAATTGAAGGGCTTCTGCACAAAAATCTACCTGTTCCTGTGTTTTATTGGTGGGATTGTTGAAGCTCAAATTATAATTAGCATGGAAGTTTTCTGTGTGTAATTTTTGATCATTGTGTGATCAAAAGGGACACTTTGGGGCAAATACTTATATTACTGTGTGAATGTCACCTCTTAGACTGCAATTGGATTCCTTATGTGCTATGGAAGTCTTAGTTGGACAGTGAATTAAACTCCAGGTTCATAAATAAGCCAAAGACACATTCTTGATACATGTTGCTTTAATTGAAAATAAACACATATGGCTATTATAAAGCAATTTTTGCTGCCCTTAAAATATAGTGGGATTTTCTTTCTGAAAATTCTCTGAAAAACATGGAGTTTTAACCTCTTGACCGCAGTCTTTCAATCTCGGAATTTTTTTTAAAAGTAGTCTTACAGGGGTTAAAAAAAATGGTAGGGATCTTCAGAAAGAACATGGGAACATTACAATGGGCTTTTTCCCACTATTCAAAGTCTAATGTATAGGAAAATGCTGTCTGCTATTTGTAAAGAAGCCAAATTATGATCTATTTAACAGGAAACCAAATACATCTTTAACTGCTGAAGGGGGAGGAGTGAGGTGGAGGGAAGATCAGCTTCATGCAATTTCAGTAGAAACACAATAGTTTGGGGTTTTTTTTCAGGGATTTTTTTATTAGTAACCTCGGAAGCCAAAATTATTCAAATGCCACAAATTCAGTGATGATCTGAAAAGTAATGGGATAATGTGCTAAATTATTTTTCCTTTTGTTCTGTCACATTTTTAATCCCTTTCTTATTTCCATGTGGTATAGGAAAATAAGGATTCTAAGGCTTCTTTCCTGTCTTATTTATAATCTTCTTTGAAAATTTAATATTGGTTTATTTTAGCTATACAGTATTTAAATATAGGCTAGTGGCCTGGCTAGTAGCCATTGCTCTGCAGAAGTAATGAAGAAATCCCAGACTGTGGAAATTATTCTTCTTCATGAAGGGAAATACGATAAAAAGTCACAGGCAGGAATAAATCCCCAGCTCGTTCTTTTGCAGGCTGTCAGACACGGTGTTTTTGAAGGCTCAGCCGGCAAGGAGCAGGACAGGTACCGTGGGGCTTTCTGCAGGCGTTCCTTTCTTCCACATGCTCCTCTGAGGTGGTCCCCTATGTTCAGCAGAGTTTCAGACAGAAAGGATTATTCTGTAAATGATGTATGTTTCTCTTCTCTAGCTAGTTCCTGCCTGTTTCATTTTCTTTTCAAAGGGTAGAATACACAGCAATTATTTCTTCACTTGTAACTTGTTTCTCTGAGGCCAGCCAAAAATCCATAAAGTTCAGAGTGACCTAAGATACTTCAGGTGATATAAAAAGAATTTACTTGTTTGAAATCCAGACACAAAAATAAAACTGGGGCTACTGTTGGAGGCTGTGAGTCTCTCCTCTCAAATACAACCTACTTGGTAAGAGAAAGAGAGAGAGAGAGATGAGTGAAAGAAAAAGAAAAAAATTACAGAAAAGTAAGGGAATGAAGGAAAAAAAGGAACCTTGAAGTCTTCATGTCCTAACTTAAAAATGTGCCCAGTGGATACTGTTCTGAAATTCTAAAAATCTTTGCTTAAAAGGTTCCATATTCTCCTTCAGCAAATTTTTCCTTCACTTAAGGATCCTTTCTCCTAGAATTTTCTCCAATATCTAACATAAATTTTCTTCATTAAAGTTTTAACTTTATATTTCCTGCCCTATTCCCGGTGGACATGAATACAAGTTGGCTCGCCTCTCTGCAGATCCAAGAAATACACGCAACATGATTTTGTATTTTCCCTCATTCTTCTCTTTGCTACACTAAGCCAAACTCCTTTTCTCATATCTTCTTAAAGGTCCCATTTTCTAGACTTCCAGTTATTCATGAGACGCCCCAGGACAACATGCCAAAATTAGCCCATGGCTTTCCTGACCGTGCAGACCCACCTTTCAGCAGTTCTGAATGTTATGGAAGGACTGCTTTAGTGTTTCATTCAATTTACACCTTCATCAGCATTAATATCAGTAGCTTGGCTAGAAATTTGGGGTCACGGGCTGAAGTTCATCTGACCAAATGCAGATAGTTAAATCTGATCTTGTCTCCCTAGCTCATTTGAGTAAGGGAAACAGGCAGTTTTGAAGCAGGACTTCAGTCAACAAGAGGAGATGTCTACATTTGTTTGAGAATTGAAAGGAAATCAGATCTAAAGGAAACTGGAAAGAGACCTAAAAGTGCCTACTATTTTTATTTAACTGTATGGGGACTGTAGAGGTAAGCAACTCAGAGTGCAGCTGCCTGTAAGTCAGTAACAGGAACCTTTAGAATCACATGTTCAGAAGAAACAGCTTAGGGCAGACTTTTGCTGATTTCCCATGCATATTTACAGAGAAATAGGTGACTGCATCTTCAGGAAATTCATATTTGCCTTGAAAAAGATGGCTAACCTTCAGAAGCTGCATAACATTCTCTAGGACATAGGATGTTACAGTAGGATTGAACATTTATTTAGGCTATTAAAGCCAGAGGGGGAGCTAGAGGACAGAGCTAGGTGAAGAAGCTAAGGCTTTTCATGAATTAACTTTTCCTTTAGCTCTGTAGTTTGGCACATATATTTCACATTCAATATGTGATGCCCGATTAATCTGTAATATGAATGCAATATTTTATATTGCTGTAAATTCTTTTAATACCTGAAAATGTATTTCTAGTACACCTAATTCTCCCACTGGGAGCACTGGCAAAATTCCCAGTGACTCAAATACAAAATAATAAAATGCAGAATAAGGGAATAAGATTTAAATCAAGGGTATAAACCAACTAGGTATTTTCATGTTTGGCCTTTGAACTTCTAAATATAATTAATGCCTATTGTTCTGTTTCCAGAGGCACCGACCCTGTCAACCTTGCTGACTCTCTCAGCCTTTTTCATGCCAGCACTAGGGGCTGTCTTCTGTTCTGAGGTTTTAGCCAAACACCGTCATGTGCCCTTCCCATGTGTCTCTCTCTTCCCTCAGCATCCAATGTTCTTAGACTCCTTTTCCTAATCAAATCTTTTAACAGCTGATAAGAGGGCAGAACATATGCAAATTATCTTAGTGAAGTGGATACTAAATAACTGAATCAGCAACATAGCTTCCAACTACCGCACTAATTAATCTCTTATTTATGACTCATTGTCAACTGTACATTTTTGGAGTGCTGACAGATATAGCTGTCATCCAGCAGTAAATAATGTTTCAATGGTCTCTTACAGGCCAGGATGCAATTTAAAGCTGTGAACTACTCAGAATAAGATAGGATAATGTATAAACACAGACAGACCAAATGATTTTATCCCACCTTAATTACTTACTTTCACTTTTTTGTTTGGCTAGTTCTGTATTAGGGAATTGAATGCGTAGAACACTGTGCTCATTTGTCATACATTTAAACACAGCCTAAGCTGTTGGACCTTGCTGAACAATATCTATTAAACAGAAATGTTTGTCAGGAGTATCCTCATTACTCAGCAGTCAATGCCATTCACTGCCTCAGGCCAAATTGGTTCCCTGGGATGATGCACAATTAAGTAGATTCCCAGTGTATATGAGTAAATAATGTGTCGAAAGCCACCTGTGAAACACTGTAGCATACATTGCTCGCTAAACTTTCAACCACCTACAGTTTTAATGAGGGGTGTACTCCTCACTCCTTGGAAATTGCTCTAAGTGGGGCAATTAAACCCTCTGAGGATGTGCACGTCAGAAATAGGGCAGACTAGATTAGGCAGATCTTTCCTGACCAGAATGACATGGATGATACCCTACTCAAGGGTCTTGAAAATTTTTTGCAGGAGGTTCTAAATCAGAAAATAGAGTCATAGTTGAAATATCCTCCCTAGTCCTTCTTACTGTTCCTGGGTACGGAACAGTCCATGCTGGACATTCATAACTAAGTTTTAAGATAAATCAATCTCTTATTTGAATATATGCATTATCAGACTAAATTCTGTCTGAATAACCATTGCATCTCAATGTGATTACATATATGCATATATACATATATACATATACATACATACATACATATATATATATATATATATATATATATAAAACAACTCCATCTCGGTGACTATTCCTTGCACCTGTGGGATAATTGTAACAGTATGAGGGACAGATGCAAACCTGATAAGGACCTTCTTGATAAAAATAAATATGCTTATTGTTAAATAAAAGCCTTTGTAGCACATATACTGGTAAACTCAAAGAGATGCTGACCAAAATCTCTGTATAATTCACTAAGGAAAAAGTCTCCAGATCTACAAGTCTCTATTCCTTCTCTGGTTCAGGGTGGTTAGCCTCTTCTATTAGATCTTCAAATTGATATTTTTTATTTTACTATTTTTTTGCAATATGTGAAGACAAACTAGCTCAAGTTGGAGCTGTCATTCCTGTTGTGCATGAATGTCTTATTTTGAATTGCTCACAGCTACCTTCAACAATCTAAAACACACACCATGCAAAGTTAGTTGTTATACCCTCCTTTAACAGATTATGGCAGGAAAAAACCTCACTTTTAAAAATGGGCCCAAAATAAACATGCAAGACAGATTTAATGAATCTCTCTGAGGCATGTTCATGGCTCTCTACTGACTACAGGAAATGCCAAGACAGGTGGCTTCTGCCAGAATTAAACTGATATAGTTTGAGCAAGTTAACAAGAATAACACCCACAGAGATGTAAACAACTCTCTCAATGCAGGAAGATGACATGGTTCCTAATTTTTACCACTTGGCAATTGTGATGACAGAGTTGAAAGTTGGGTGGGTAGGGTAAAAATTCTGAAACAAGATGAACAATTATTCTTATGATAAACATTTCACAGAAGACTGCTGTTTTACAATAGTAACCACTGTTGTTTAATAATAACGTAAACTTTCATGAAAATGTAATAAAAACAATGGAGTATGTGATAAAGATTGATTAGCTAACTTAAGAGCATTTATTTTTTCAAAACACAAAGACTAGTTATGGCACAAAGAGAGCAGCCCTCATAAACTGGGTAATCTTATATCCTGCTGTCCTTCAAATGATGATTCTCCAAAGCAGGCATATCACTGTTGATTCAATTTCTTTTACAAACCTTTTGTCTTTTTGCGATTCACCTGTTCACTGGTTATAATTTGTTCCAAATGATATGTTTCTTACAAATTTTCTCCTATCAAATGCTTCTCCGTTTGTATAACTGACAGAAAAAAATAAAAATGCTCACTTTCAAAATTGAAGGTATTTAGATAAAAACAAATTGACCATTTTTTTCTCTTCGTCTACAACAACAAAAAAAAACGCTTCAGAAAATTATTATTAAATGTCACCACATCTCGGCTTTCTACGAAAGCTGTTGATATCTTGTCCAGTGCCCAAATCAAATGAATTTGCCGTATTAGCAATTGGATTCAAACCCTTAGGCAATTTATCAAGAAGTTTGTTTGCCTTAGGGGATTTTCATTGATATGAAAACTGGGCAAGCAGGACGCATTTGCCAGCAGAAAAAAAATGTTGAATCTCTGTTCAAAGAGACTGGCCTGGGACTGTATCTCCTTCCAATAAAAACTCCACAAGTACAGAAAAACTGTATCTCCTTCCAAGAAAAACAATTTATACCCCACACCTTGTTTATGCCTAGAAGAACATGGATTGTAATTCCTCTTGCTATCTGTGAATTCTGTGGAGAATTAAGCTTTCAAATGGCTAAGACTTTCCAAAATGACTAAAGCATACATTTATTCCTAATGCAGGCCAGCATGAAAACTTGTAAGGAGTTCACTCAAGATCCAAGTAACTAATTTTGTATAGGACAGAGCTTTCATAACATCTCATAGCGTTCATTTGTCCACAGGGAAAGCTACTTTCCTAAAAGAAACACCAAAATGCAAAGACAAGGGTTAGGACAATGATTATAAACAAGGTAGAAGAAAGGAAAAGGTCTGTAAGAGAGGTAATGTGTTTCTTTAAACCTGCAGAGTACAGAAATATCAGTTTAGGGAAAGTTTAAGTATGTCAGTGTTCAAACAATCCCCATGAAGGCTGATAAAGCTATTAAAGATTTTATCCATCTGAATTATAAAAAGGTAGATACACTCATTGTCCGCAAACAAAGAGCTTACACAGCTGGTTACTGTTTTCCTTCTAATCTGCAGAATCAGGTATTGTCAACTTTCTTGGCTAGGCAGAGGAAAGTAAACCTGATAGCAACTGACATAATGAGAAACTTAGAAGTCTAGACGAGGTGGGGTAAAGCCACTGCCTTTCTTTTTTTTCACAAAAAAATACACTTTCTTGTATTTCTACTTTTTTTCCTTTTTGACCATTAATTTTCTCATTTCCTGAGTACTATTTCCTTCTTTCACAAAGCAAAGTATCTTTTGAAGAATGGGAGAATTGTCTCTCTCTAAAAGGGGAAACCAAACAAACAAGACTCCTGCTTCACAATGGCACACTAACATGATGTAAAAAAAGCGCTCTCACACTAGACTTTCACTCTCTGTGAGAGTCTACAGCCTTGAAGATGAGGGAAAGAGCTCTCCTCTAGGTAAGATGTGCTTTGAACACAGCCTCCTCTCTTTCTCTGCTGTTGAGCAAAAAGGACAAAGCACAGTTTTAGTAAGGTTAACAAAGCCGGAATTTTTGCTGCTGCTGAGGTCAACATTCACACAATAATGCAGCCTGGATGGATTTTCAATTAAACCTTGCTGAGATGAACCTGTCACCCAGGAAATGTGAGCAGATGGAGGAAACAAATGCAAGACAGGAAATGTTGTTAGTTTGGTACTATTTTGGCCTCGGTGGCATCATTTCTTTTCCTCCATGAGGCACACAAGAGGAGTTTGAAGATGAAAAATGCATTGATAGCATTTGATTCATTCTCTTTTTATTTGGCAAGTAGTCATGCTGTGCACCGCCACCAACTCTGCCGACCTTGAAGGTCAATCATTCTATATTTTGAGCAAGTGCTTGCTCATCTCATTCTAAACAATGAAATCCCCAGTGTAGTACAATGTAATGAAATTATTCAAAGCCTCTCAAGGTTTTCCTATGCACCACTTTTACATTTTTCAACTTTTCTTTTTTCCCCTCATACCTGTTATACCTTTTAGTTTCTACCTTCCTTCTTTTCTCACTTGAACGAAGCCAACAATTATGATTCCTCTCCAAAAGTGCTCATAATACTGTGAGCTACTTCTGCTTTCATTAGGCAGATGCTCATGCAGCAGGCAGAAACAAAGAGAGACTCAAGTGAAAAAATGGCTTCTGGGCTGCCTATGCCTTTTAAAGCAGTTGGAAATGCATTTCTTTTAGAGATGTGGAGTCTTCAGACAGAGGTCTGAGCTGTGCTGCCCCATGATTACAGTGAATGCTGTCAAGTAGATCTGTGATTTTGCAGATATCTTGACCATTCACTTAAACAGCAGCATCATTAAATCTTGCCTTTCTATTCATGACTCTCTTTCTAACATATTCCTTCTTTCTTCAGTGTCCCCTATCAAAATATTAAATTCGTAAATCTGGTAGTGGTAAAAATAGGGTTGTGTTTGGTGACACATTGCCTCTGTTCCCCTTTAAATATCCAGAATCCTACAGTAGGCAGCAAGATCAATGGCTTCAGGGGTAGTTCTATTTTCTTGGAAGATTATTCTAATGTTTCATGAAATCAAGATGTCACTGAGATCAGATATCAAAGAACTTTTGTTCTAAGATTTCTAAATGTAGAAGTGCATTTCAAAAACACTCAGCCTGTTTTAAACCTACTCGTTAAACTCGCCATATTTTTCCCAGGGACTTCTGGAAATTAACTCAGAGGGGTGTGGGATTAATGACAGGTGGCGCATTCCCTTGTATTGTGGGCATAGAAGATGAGGAACAGCACCTGTTTTTTTGACATTTCTGGCCAGGCATCAAGGCAGATATTCAGTGGTGGTGCAATGTTCCTCGGTGCTGGATGCTCATGCCCATCTGTGAGGATGGCGTTGTTCCCATCTGTGAGTTCAGAGTGCCTTTGTCTACAATCAGCGATTGGTTTAATTGAGCAGCCGATATTGGAATGAAAATGCTGTTACTTCCCCACCACCCTCTCGTGTGCCAGAATGAAGCTGTGGTGACACCTTCCTCATCCCTGCTGTCACATATATTTGTGTAAGCCTGAACAGCAGAATGGAAGGAATCAGTCACTATTCACAGTGACTGCTAGCTGCCAAAAAGGCGCATTTGTACCGCAGCCAAAGGTGGGGAATTTCAGTGCGAAAGTAGTACATAAGAAAAGGCTTTCTAAAAGTTCCCTGTGTGCAGATCCAGAAGAGACATGGGACCCAGGAAGCACACTAAACCACTGAGGGGCATTTCTGACAGTGCTTAGGAGTAACACCTACAAACAGCTAAATTAGAAGTAGATGCACTTGATCAACTGGCATCAATGTAAGGGATTCTTTTTACTCAGCAAAGTGTAACACTGTTGCCCAAAGACCATGATGTTCAGTTAAACACAAGATGTAACCAGCTATGTCACATCCTGATGTGAGAGAGGGAGGGAGGGCACTGGCAATTGGACTTTCAAAGGCTTTAAATGATATTAAAGTCAGAGCTGAACTGACCGAGGCTCCAGTCCACTGTACGTACCCTGCCGTCTAGAATTTGGCTTGCAGTGTGCAACATCTGGGTACCCTGGGTATACTTCAGCATCAGCAGTGAAAGACAAAACCACAAATACCTTCTCCAAAGTACGCTCCTTATCTCTGGCCCTAAGCAAGGTACTGTCAGGGAAAAGGAGTAGTTTTCAGGCATTTGCTTTTATGTTCTCTCCCACTGTGAGCTCCGCCATTCAGAAATGTGAACTAGAGATCCTTGTTTTCCACGTCCTTGGCTTGAGACGTGCATAAGTTTATAAACACATTTTTAAAAGGCTTTCTTTCCTTAAAGCGCTTTTAGTGACACAGAGCTTTCAACTGCAAAAATGAGATGTCTTGCATGAAAACAGCCTACCTGCTTTAGTTTCAGTGTCTCCCTGCAAAGCAGTAGATATATATCTGTCTTGCTTTCATTTATTCTCCTTTTCATTTTATGGAAGCCTCATTTAGTCTAACTACACTTTTTATTTGCTGATAAGGTCATTCCATAAATTATCGTATTGAAGTAGGTCTTTTAATTATTTGCTCCTTCAGAAAATGCAGTTTTCAAAATTTCTTATTTCCATTACTGTGAATACTCTTTTTTTTGTGTTTCTCATGTTGTCAGATTTAATTTAAATATTATTCACGCTGTGCTCTGATTTCAATGCATTATTTAAATATGCTGACTTACATATTTTCTGATTAATTTTGGGGGGAAAAGGTTATTACCATTAACTGTGATTCTTGAATAATACTGCTGTTGCATATTCATGCTTGTGGTGCATGCCAGCTCTGTGCAGGATTGTAGAGCTTTTTTAGGGAAACAGGTCCCATACAAATCAGATAAGTGCTTCTCCCAAATGTGAATGCTAGCTGCTGATACTATCAAAAACAATTAAATTCCCAGATACTGCCAGTATCTCTGTTAAATCCTTGAGCACTAAAGAAAAAAGTTCTGTGGATGCCTTTGAAGTGAGGGAAAAGGACCAGAAAAAGACAAAAAGCAGTTGGCACAAGGAACTCCAAGGACATGTCTACGCTGAAATGAGAAATGAGAGCATATTAACAACTAGTTTGCATGTATACTGCTTTGGGGGAACTGTTTCCACCACAAATTTTTCTTGGAAAATATATTAAGGACCCAAATTAAGACAGAGAGCAAGCTAAAAATTAACTAGTGTATCCTTGGGATAGACACACTGTCCCCAAGTCAGTGAGACTTCAGGGAAGACCTGAGGCTCGGCATTTACAAAGTGTAACTGGCTGTATGAGCCAGAGTAGAGGTACCAAGGTGTTTATGACTGTTTATGCCTTCCCTGAATTCATGACATTTCTCCTTCCCCTGCATTACAGGGACAGGCTGCTACCAGTGACACCTGGAGCCCTCCTGCAAATTTCCACTTTGATACAGTCATGGTTTTAATTTTTCATGCTTCATTTTTAGTAACTATTTTGTTAGTTTATCACCCCATGGTGATTACTGCTAAAACAATAATTGGCAGGACCCATTTGAAGCTTCAAAGGGCAAAGGGAAGGATAATGCAAAGAACTGCTTCAGGCCCAAAGCCCCGACACTCTTAACAGGCAGGAGATGTCTTCAAAGCTAGATTTCAAGACATTTAATGGGGCAGCTGAGGATAAAAGGATTTATTTAATGCATTGCAGCATCTGTTCTAAATAACCTTTCTTTTCAGCTGGGGGAGTGAATTACTTAAATATCATGTTAAGGACCCTAATGATGTTCACCTTCCCTTTTAAGATACTATATTTTATTTTAATAGTTTTTCTCATATAATAACCAAAGATGCATTTCTTAGAGGTTCCCTCTTCATGGGATGTCTCAGCTTATGGTTAATTCTTTGGCATTTAAGCTTGAGAAGAAAACCAGTTTTTCTGGGGTGCTAGCTGGATGCATGTTGCATATGCTCCTTTCCTGTTACTTGTAGCCTGATGAAGATCAGGAATATTGACATTCTTTTTATGGAAGCAGTAAGAAGGGAAAGAGAATTCACCAGTCAGTGGGGAAATGTGGAGTTTTTCAGGTAACTGGCTCAGATCCAGTCCAGAATGGTTTTGAATTCAGATCATGATTATCCAGTGGACTCTGGCTCTTGGTGAGACAAGTGTGTACTTCAAGTGCTCAGGAGGGAAGTCAAGCTGCAGATTTTGAGGACGAATTACTTTCCTATGCCCTGGAGTGGGCAGTAGAGCATCAGTTTGATAGAGCAGTTCAGCTACTTAATTTAGAGCAGAATTAGTATAATTGATTTCAAGACATTTAATGGGGCAGCTCACTTGTTTAAAGCTAAGCATATCCTCAAGGATATTTTAGTTTTGCAGCTGTAGCCATGTTACTGTTAAGGCACTTCAGTGAGGCAGTAGAGGAAATCAGTGTGCTTTTCCTGGTTTATAAACAGAGGACTTAACTTTTCGGTTCTGCCAGAGCACCATGTTTTGCAAGCATTAAACTAACGACATAAATGCTAAAAGAAAAGGAATGGTATTGTATAGAAAGTGACTGTCTAATGCCAAACAATCTCCCCCCATATTCTGTGAACCTAAATTATAACTGATGTGTCCTGGCACTGCAGAAACCAGATACAAGAAAGCTGTGTAGCAGAAAATTACTTTAAACATCTGTCAAAAGCCAACTGAGTTGATTACATTCTGGTTTGATTTGCTATAAACAGAGAGGTTAGTTTTCGAAAAGCAATCTTAGAGTTTAATCACATTTCTTTGACAGTGTGAGACAAAGCTCCTCGATAATACAATATAGGAATTAAGTGGCTTTAAAAGAATTAAGAGGCCTTGAATGAATGGGAACAGACAAAAATTTTGTGTTGGTGCAAACAGTGGTCTGAATCAAAACAAAGGTAAGATAAGAAGCAGGTTATAGAGATTAAATGAAATAGTCAACCTTCATGGAATGACTGCCAGCAGCAGATCTCGAGGGACTTTTTAAAGGAGGAAAGTCTCAGTATTTCTCTCAGAAAAAGGTAAGGACAGAGAGGAAAGAACAGGAGAGTGACAGAGCGAAGCTCTCCTCAACTCCAGAGTCACATTTCATCCGCTAGGCTGCAAACAAACCAAAGGAGCAATAAAAGGTCACAGAGACAGTATGGTAGCTTAGTTCTCTGGAATCTTCTCTACAGTGGGGAAAACTTCTCAAATCCAATAGGAATAAAACAATATATATGAGAAACAATGACATAAATGTTTTAGGATATGCTTTTTTCTAAAGCATCTGGGATTATGTCTAAATAACCAGCAATCCAGTGATCGAAGGATAAAATAGTCATGTGAAAGACTGTCAAATTCTTGCCTGTTCTTCCACAAGTTAGGTGAGGGCCTGAGTTACAAAGTCCATCTCTCATTTGGTGGTTTTACATTTTATTTAAACATGTAAATATACATTAGTGAATGAGATCTTGATTCAGTAGTCTCCATGGGTTTATTGGAAAACAGTTAATCCTTATCTGATTACCCAAATCTCCGTGTGTTGAATTCTCCTTTTTTTTCTCCTTTGCTAAATGTTTCTCAGATTCAGGGAAAATTGTCTTGTAAAAACCCATGAGAAAAAGGTTAGGGTAGAATACGACCTTCAGTAAATACCACTTCTAAACATCTTGGTTTAAATATAAAACGGAAAATCTTTAAAATGTTGATGTCATGCCTTTTTTT
>VZTA01003423.1:80131-102733 GCA_013398855.1 Mohoua ochrocephala | reverse complement strand
GGGTGGAGGGGGTGGGGGGTGGGTGAATTTAAGTGCATATCACTGTTAGAAAAATATGAAAAGTGGCAAGTATACCAGGGAGATAACAGAATGTAGACATAATGACATGTGTAATGAAAATTTACTGAACAATAAAATAGATATTGACAATACAGATTTCTTAGAGAAAGACAAATGACACATGACATAATAGAAACACAAAGTGTAGTGCTTTGAGTTACAAATAAACAACTCCCTTGAGAAACTTGAAGTATCTTGTTAAATGGAGACATTACTTCCACTGGGCTGAAATGCACATTTTTACTACTTCTGCTTTTCTTATGACAGCATATTTATATTAGCTAAATGCTTTCTTTGATTCTTCTGAATGCAGATGCACCACTGAAAGTTCTCACATTGGTGTAATTCTTCTTCCTTAGGAATCACTATCCTGTAACGCTGATTTATATTAGTAAAATGTATCTGTTCTGTGGCTCTTATTGGTAGGATCAAGGGAATACTACAGCACTAGTTAAGGTATTTCAGCTTAGAAAACTCTGAAATTGTTCAATTGGTGTGTCTGGATAAAGGAAAGTTTGCTGTAGTATCATCCTTAGGATAAATGCAACCAAGGACTGTACTGTTGCTGCTACAGTTTATCCATCACATGTAGAGTGTGTTGTTTGTGAAAAGAGAAATTTCCTCATAAAAATTGTCTCTGCTCAGAAGTTTGATCAGAGATTGCAACTTATTTCTCATGACTGATGTAGCTGGGCCATTGTAGACCTTATCTTATGCATATACAGACTATATGATTTTGAATTCTGGTCAAAACCAACCTTTTACACATCAGTTATCTGTGTTCTTTTTTAAGCTAGACTACTAAGCCTAGTAATGCTTAGAAAGTATCAAAGCTTTATGAACTCAAGAAAAACATTTAAGATAAAAGACGGTAGCTGAGAGAAAAGACTTAGGACATAAAGGTTAATAAATATTAGAAATACTCAACATTGATTTGGTTCATTTTGAGAATATATGTAAAATCTTTCTCACAATGTTTTCTAAAAAGGTGGAAAAAGATTTTCAAAATTATTCTCACTAGTGTGAAATACCTGCTATTTCATTCTTTGCTTGGCTGTGCCAAACCTGTGTGTCTTATTCCTGTACTAATACAAAGATGCCTAATGTAGATTATGGGTTATGTGAAAAGTTATTGGAATTTATGGGAAGTTATGAAAACATCTTGGGTTAATTTTGTGTTTGCTTCAAGTTTCTGGAGCTCAAGATCTTGTCTTTGACAGAATCTTCAAGAGCTGGAGGATTGCTAAAACCCTTTGCCATTATGTTTCAAGGAAAAGAGAGAGCAACTGCTTTAATCTCCAAGGACACTTCAGCTGTGACTGTTGGGGTGGTTTGAACTTCCTAGCCATAACCTGTAAAATCATTTGTGCAAATCCTGTTTGTGTAGGTGCTTAAATAGCTGCTTGAAAAGCATGATGTAATAATTATCTTGGAAACATGTGGACTGAGAGAGATGCTAATAAAAGCAGGGAAGATGAAGGCAGCAGTGTTGGCCTTGCAGTACCTGGCCACACTGCAGAACAAGGTGTCATGAGCTGGTCAGGTGAGATTTCGGTGCGGTGGCAGAACCGCCAGGGGAGGTGATGAGGGTGGCTGGGAATCTTGACATCAGAGTGCAGGACATGACAGGGATGGCGTAACCTTGCACTGAGCATCTGTCACTGTTTTGGGGGGCCAGATACCTCCCTGCCAAATGGGTAAGACCTTTTTGTCTCATCTTAGTAACAGCACATTTCCTTCTTACTGACTTGAATTTTGAAAGCTGGCTTTCCTTTTTTGAAGGTTGTGTGCTTGTTTTAGGAGTGTATGGCAAATGGGTTAGCTTTAAAGCATTATCAGGCATGTACTTTTTTTCAAGTGATTTGAGCATGTTGCATTTTAGAGGGCAGAAATTCAGACATATGACTTAGCCATTTGTGTATTTAGGGATGTTGTATAGGATAGAACGTTCTAGGTGGCGGAATGATCTGGGAGAACTGGCACATATAGGCTTCCAAAGTTCTTGCTATGAATTCATGCCCAAAATGTTCTAAGATTCAGGTAAGGTTAATCTCGCCTAAAGATGTCACGTATTGGTTCTTTTTACTGTCTAATTCTCATTTTTGCAGATCTTGTTGCAAAATGGCAATTACTTTGTTGAATTTGTCTTAGTTATTTTGTTGACCTTTACATTCTTCTTTCCAATCACATCACTGTAAGTCTTGCACAGGTTCAGATTTTTCCTTCTCCAAAAAGCCAATTAAACATTGATTTAAGCTTACATGACATGAAAACTCTTCAAAGAAGTGATTATCAGATTTTTGTGAAAACTCTGTTTATTTGCAGTTGCTGATGAGTAAGATCTAGATGAAGTTTAATGGAGAACCAGGCTGGCAAGAATTAAAAGTGTCTGGCATTGTATTACAAATACTTTTACCTGCTGTGCTATTACCACAGAAGATAGTGAAGTCATGTTGAACAAAGAGAATGGTTGAAAAAATATATAAACATATAAAAGAACTCCTAAATTACTTGGTGATTTTTATAGATAGCAAATCCACCAGGTTCCAGTTTTAGACTTTCTGCTTCTGCACTTGCGTCTGAAGAGCTTTAGCTATTCTGAGAGCGTCTTTGGTTTCCTTCAGTTCTGGAATGGACTGGACCTTGTCCCCTTAGTGACAAGGTCTTCAAGCCCTTAGGGAAGGCCCTTCAGACCTCTTTCAGGAGAGGTTCTGAGTGCATTTCCTGATCTCCTCTTGGCTTCAAGGAGCTAGGTCAGGTCAGAGATTTAAAATAGCTACCACTTCTCATGTCCATGCTTTCTTAGTTCATTACGTTGGTTATGAGAACTGTAGGATTTGCATAACCCCTTTCTTCAATGTTTGTGCAAAATATCTTTAGTGGAAGAGCGATGGGTGCTTTAGCAACCTTGGAATTATTTATGGTAATAGTAAAGTTTTTATTTAAAAAAAAAAATCCAGAAACTTGAACTGTTTGCAGTGTCTTGTGTAGAGTGCAGTTACTAAGGAGCAGCTTTTGCTTTAACCCATAGTACTTTGTTAACAATTTCTGTGGAAAAAATGAAGTAGTTTAATCCAGTTCCCTTTCCCTCCTCTCCCTCAGGATGGACGTTTTCTCGCATCTCATCTTTGCTTATCCCATGATCGCTGCATTTACTCATCTTTGGCATGAGAGATGCGATGGATGTGCAAGGAGTTCTGAGTTACTGCCAGGCTTTAAGCTCTAGTTTGCCTCAATATAATACTTTCGTATACTTCTTTCTTTGTAAATTATTTTTCAAACTACAAATAACATCCATAAAAAGGTTCATCTAATAGGTTGAGATTGTGTAATACCTGATCATAATGACGTGTTACCCACAGGTAGCTTGGAAGGGTGAGTACCACTGCTGCAGCCTGTTGTGAGGAAGAGTGTTGGCTTTAGCTGATGTGGTGGGAAAGGGTGTGTGGAGTTACAGCCTCTTCCATGTGTTGAGAAACCAGCCAGGAACCTCTAGTCTATGAAAAGAATGGATATGGTAACCAGTGGGAAACTACGGTACTTCTGAGTTGAGGAGGAGAATATATTTGTAAAGGATCCTGAAAGCTAAATCGTGTTTCCAGTGGCTGTCCACGTACATAATTTGTATCTATAAAGACTGTCAAGATCAGACCTTTTACCTTGACCCTTAAGATAGATCTGGAAAATCTCTGCTTCTTTAATGTGCTTTTGTTTGGATGGTTGTTGTTGGGGTTTTTGTTTGGGATTTTTTTATTAGTTGTGGCAAATTTGTCTCTGTGTGAGGTATTTCTTAAGAGGAAAGTTGGTTCTCAAGCTTATCTTGTACAACACAGTAAATGGACCTGCTCTTTTCTTTGTCTGCATGTTTTCAAATGGCAAAAATATAACCAGGTATTAATGTCTGCTCTAGGTGCTCAAAATGCCAATTTGATGGTATCTTACCACTGGCGAATTCTGAATCTGTTTCCAAAATAAGTGACACAGGGAGGTGGTGCTGATGTAGTTAAAGCAAAGGAGTAGGATGCCTTTTCTATGTGCAAATTTTCTATGTGTTGTCTTGCTCAGTAGGTGATAATGCTGTGTCTTGCTCACGGGTCCTTTTTGGTGGATGTAAACTCTAGCTATTATTGTTACAATGATTATAACAGGAGTTATAACGAGTTCTTAACACATTGTACTTGCAATGGATACTCCCTTTGAAAAAGTGCATGGTGTAATATCTGTAAGCTGAGAGTATTCATTTAATGTACTTTACAAATAGAAGGAGCTTACAATTATACAACACTGATTCACAGCAATAACAGTCTTATACATGCACTCAGAAGTTGGATTCAGTTTAAGTTTGTGTTTCCAGTTTATCCATGATCTACACAACAAACACCAGCAAATCTTTTTTGGATAATCTATGCAACTGAGGAATTACTTTCTTTTTCATCTATGAAATTTATTTTAGATTATTGCAATGAGGTACTAAAATTCAGCTTTTGATGCATTGGAATCAAACTGATGCCAATTCAGTAGCTGATAAATGACTTGAATGTGTGGGTTTTTGCTAAACTTTGATATTACAATTAATAGTAGAGATACATACTTCTTAGTTGGTTTACTTTTGCATTGGTATTTGTGGAGGGAGGAGGTTATTTTAGGCTTTTTCGTGTGCAAAGCCCTGGAAGTTCTCAAGTGGGCATTCAAACCTTATTTTTGAAAACCTCTATGGTTGCAGATATCAATGCAAGATTGTATTTTGTATGTTTTATGAAAAATAGCCTTTGCTGACTTGGACTGCAATAATGTTCTGAGTTTGCAAGCTCTGGGAATGTTCACAGGTATTTAGTGAACTGGGGACACCCTTGGGTTTATCTTTTTTCCTTCATTCCTTGTATTGACAATGTTCCACAGACATCAATGAACTGGCCCTCATTAAAGCCACAGAAGTTGAAGTGATGTGTGAAAAACTGTTCTGTGACAGAGCAGAGTACTGAATTCAGGCATCACAAGTCTCAGTCTGCCGACTACATTACATAAATTTGCTTGCTGAATAAAATTTGGAAAGGAATTTTATGTGAAGTGTAAATGAAACAAAATAAAGGTTCTACTTTTTATTAACAACTAATAAGTAATTTAAACCATTTCAAACCTCGGGGTTATCTGTAGTCTAATTTGAACTTCAGGAAAAGGGGCCGTTCAGGAAGCAAACCTCTCCAGGGGTGCTTTAAAGAAAAGCAGGAAGTTTTTCGTGTTTTTCTTCCCTCTGTTTTTGGAAAAACTTTACCTTTGAATTTTTTTTGGCATTAAATAAGGGAATTCGAAGAAGAGGAAAGGCAAAAAGAAAGAGGAAAAAATAAAGCCCGCCCTAGAGCAGTCACTGGGGACATTATCATTTATATTTAAGATCATTGTGGAAGGTGGTAAAAGAGAGTTTTAAAAGATTTGATGTTACTACCTGTTTTCTCAGACTTCCTGCTGTCTGCTGATGACAGCTGCTTCATTGAGATTATTGGTTGTGGCTTTTATTGTAAGAGTTTGGAGGCTGATAATAAATAATGTATGAATAAACCAAATGGAAACATATCCAAATCTGCTTTGTTAGCAAACAGACTTACAGGAATATACCAACTTTTTGAACTTGCAGTGCCTAAGTCAGTCCTTAATGACAATATGTGCAGCAAATTTCTTTCTTTTGTCCCCAAATGAAACCTCTGTACTCCTATAAGTGACTTTTCAATGGGAAGCTCTGCATGAAAATAATGGGAAATAGGAGATGTGGCAAGACTCTCCAAATTCATTGGGTAATTAAAAAAAAATAAATCTTTGTAGAGTGAATTTAATTTTACTGCAACTTGTACTTAAACTGGGAATTCCTGTACTTTTTGGTAAGATGGTAGAGACAAGAACAACATATGACCTCAAAATAATCATGATGCTACTTGGCTCTGGCAGCATTGCTGTCTTTGTATGTGAATTACTGGATTAGTTTTTGTTTGACTTCATATATTTCTTTCTACTCTTTGTTTATGTTTGTGGTTTTTGTTGTCTCACTCATTTGTGTAATTCTACACCTTCAGTTCATTCATGTTCTTTGTTGGTTTGGTTTTTTACAGCAAATTGCCCAGCATAAGGCTTAGGTCTTTCCTACATTGGAGTGAACCACCAGAAATCCTTTTTTTCAGATGCAAATTCTTGGGTGTAATAATGGGTTTTGCTTCACTTAAAAATCCATTGGATTCATAAAACTTGAACTCTTCATCAGCAGTTAACCATGTTGGATCCCTGTGGGGTACCTTCCTGTTAGGCTGGGAAGATCTATTTAGGATTACAGTTAGGTCTATTTTCTAAAGGGTATGTAACTCTTTCCGCCTTATTTATATCTTTGATTCCATACCTGTTAATGCAAGGAATGCAATTAGCTGTGATTGTTGTTGGTGGTGTTGCACTATGAAAGGCATATAATTCTCCTCTCTCCTTTCCATCCCTGGCCCCCTAGGCTCTTCCAAAAAAACCCCATAAAAACATCCCAACAAACTCCAAACTCCTAAGAAGGTAAAAGGACCTTGGGTTTTGGGATGACTTTTAGAAAAATTTATTCTCAGTATCTTCTTTTTTGAAGTTATGTGCAATCACCTGTACTGTATCATCTGCTATTTGCCTACTGCTGCACAGTTTCACTGATGTGGAAACGTCTCATGGAAAAGGAATTCAAGATTGTTGTCTTTTTACTGCATTGAAAACTATCTGGAGTTTTACAAAGCTTTCAGTAAATTATTTGCAGTCCATTTAAGGAAGCTGGCTGAGCTATCAATAGATAAGTCAGGATTTTGCTTGTCTGAGGTATCCTTGAAAGCCTGAATTTTCTACTTGAATTTAACAGTGGCAGTTGTTCCAGAGTGAGCACTGAAAAAAACCACTGCATATTTTTATCCAGCTCTTCTTTGCTGAAATTGTAATGAAGGCTGCTGAGAGCATTTATTTTTGTTAATATAAAATTATTATTTTACTTTTGAAGTAACACACTGTTTTAGAGACCCCTTTCAGATCTGAGATTTCCTTAGTTACTCTGCCACGAAAATAATAGTATTTTCAGCTTTTGAGACTGCAGGTAGATTAGATCTTGCCTTTTTACTTTTATGGTTCAGAATCAGGTCCTATATTCCCTGTGGCCCTGCAGGGAAGGGAGTATCTCAAACTCTGGGTGTACAAGTTATGTGGATCTTGTGGTTAACCCCCCAGTGGGGAATGCAATGTTTGTATAGGTCTGTGCTCATGTAGGCCGGGGTCTTACTGTGCTGGTTTGGGCTGGGGTACAGTTAATTTTCTTCATAGTAGCTGCTCAGGAACTGTTTTGGATTTGTGCTAGAAACAGTGTCAGTAACTCAGGGATGTTTTAGTTATTGCTGTGCAGTCAAGACCTTTACCCATTAAACTGATTTTACCTCAACACATGAGTTTGCACACCTTTACTCTTCTAATTCCCTCCCCCAGCCCACCAGGGAAAGAGGGCTCTGGCTGGGGTTAAACTATGACAGTCACGTATTGTCCCTCCTTCCCACTGGAGGGCCCATTCTACAGATTTGGTGTTGTATTGTGAGAAAGGGAAGCTTGAGAGTTTTGTGCTGCACTGTGAACTTCACAGTTGGACTTGATGATCCTAAAGGTAGTTTCCAACCTAAATGTTTCTATGATTCTATGATTTATTGCTTGCATACATTATTTTTCATTCCTAGGTATAAAAGGCATAAATGAACAGATTCTTCTCATGAGTGATTTCTCCCCGGCTATTATATTATTTATTTGGCTGATGGCTTTTTAAAGGCTCTAGATTTTAGTAATGTCCAGAGACTTCTTCGAGGTAGAGGTGCTCCAAACCATTTTGCATTTCCCATCCTCTGATCCAAAGAGAATAGCGAAGTGGGTGAAATCTGCACGTGGGTCTGTAAGCCGCAGTGGTGTTCCCAAGGGTTTTACAGAGTTCCAGAAAAAGATAGGATTTTTATAGTGGAAAACTATGAAAGGCTTGCAGTATTCCCCTAACCTGAATCTTTTGGAGTGAATAGGATGGCCTGAAGGATGGAATGTGGCAGATGTAATATTTCTTGTGTTGCCTGTTTCTCAAATACGATCCTTGCAGTGATGTGCTTAACCTGTTGGCAGTTTGTAATCTTAAAGTAACCAACCAACACTGACATTACAATTTGGGTGCTTTATTTATGTTGGTAGAAAGAGAGAGGACCAGGAATATTGTAGAAGTTGTCTTTTTGCACCATGAGGTGTGTATTTTTGGTATATTTTGGTATATGTTTTGTGCTCTGCTGTTGGGCCTTTTACCTGTTGGACCTTTTAGTCATGTTTGCTCTGATTTTTTCCTGGTTTTCAATTTTTTTTTTTTTTTTTTAAATCTTCCTCTGCTTTCTTTCATGCTGGTTTTTCCTAGCTGTAAAATACTTAAAGATTCTTAAAGTTCAGGGTAACTTTGATTGGCAAAATCAATGTAAAGTGCTAACAAGATTCAGGCAATAATAAAGAAAAGACTGTGGGTCGACACTTTTTTGTTATGGTTGATGGCATTCCCACTGAGAAAATAATTTTAAAGATACACTGCTAAGTCTTTTTAGATATTAGAAGTACTCAGGTGTTTTGGAGCATCTCTGGTGTTAGAAGTGTGGGGGAGGAGGGGGATTCTGCAAGTTCCCTCTTCCCTTTGTATAAAGATCATGTAATGACAGCTCTCACTTTTGGGTTTGTGGTCAGTGAGAGAAGATGGTGATGTGTTCTTCACCTAGAAGCTCTCAAAGTACAGTTATAATTCAGCATTTTTGATGATTATTTTAGTGTCTATTCTCTTGTGGTTTTGCTTTTTAAACTGAATGAGAGACTTTGAGAAACAACACTGATGATTTAAACAATCACTTACGATAAAATATCTCTTTCTGGGAATTTTGGTTCCAGTAGATTAGCATTATTGATCATTCTCTCCTCACGTACTCTCCAGATGATTTTAGCGATCTGAAGTTATTATTCTTTTCTTGTCTTTTGTAATTACCAGTACAAGGGATAAGTGAATTAGAAGACAACAAGGATGCATTCTAATTGTTCTAATAAATTATGTTAATGATTTATGCTTGCAGTCAGGTTTAGTGAGAACTTGTTTGATAAAGTGACAACTTCTCTTATAGTGCAAGCAAATATAACTTCAGTCTTCTCTGACTGAAGCTTACTGGTAGTAGATTTGAAACCCTGTATTAGAGGATTTGGGCTCTCCAGGTACACTGCAAGTTCTTTAACATCTTTTCCCACCAGGCAGTGCCAGTAAACTGTTCTGTGTTTAGTTGCATGGGAAAATCAGGCGACTTGCTAACTTACCCTATGCAGTTCTTAAATAGTGCAGGAGGACGAGAAAGAGCCATTCAGACAATCAGAACACTTCTGAAGGTTTTAGTACTGAAATATATACTGCTGGCCCAGCCTGTCCACTGAGTCCTTTCCAATGTGTGTCGCGGTACCTGGGACAAGATGGACTTGGATAGTGTGCAGATGTTTAACATCTGTGTAGCTGGTTTTTGTCCTTTTCTTGTATTAGAGCAGTTCTAGGCTGCTCTGCAGGGCTGTAGAGTTGAACTTCTGTAGTGACATCATGCAGGCTTCTGATGCCTGTGGAAAACTCTTGATGTCCTCCCCTCTCCCTGATGGTTGGGATGGCATTGCAAGGCTCACAAGGTGCTTACAGACCTGCCAGGCTGTGGGTAGTTAACCAAGGACTGAGTTCTTTGCTTAAAATTAATAAGATCATGCTTATGGCAACATGAATGACCAATGTACATTAAAACCACGTGAAACAGAGCAATTGATAGTGGAGATGGGGTAGGGGAAAGAAGATGCCACATGGATTTAAAGTATATTGTACTCAACGCAACCCCTGATTACCACCTTTTCATCAACAGATTTCCTTTTGCTGACAAAGTATTTCTGACCACTTAAATCTAACAGGTGATCTCTCTCCAGAAAGAGATGGAGTGGTTCTCACTAAACTAATCACTGCATTCACTCTTATGTAGAAGAAATACTGAAGGTGGCATTTTGTTTAGTCTCCAGGTCCAAAAGGAGTGCTTGCGTGATCTATAATTAACAGCATTAATGGGATATTTTACTTTGAATAGTTGGCAGCAAAGGGTAACAAGTACTAAAATATTAATAAATTATTTATTGTATAACATAGAAGTACTTCCCTAGACTTTCCTCTGCTCATCTATTATTGGTAATTTTTTAAATGGAACACAAGGTACAGGTAGAATGATTTGAGCCATGTCTGAGCTGCTTAGGGTTGGTAAATATGCAGTAAATAATTTCAGAAGAATAAGATCAGTTAAGACCAGTAAGAGATTTTAACTTAAATTACATATAGACAGTTTGCATTCAAAATTTAGGCTTTACAGTTGGAAGGCCCACCGTGCAGAATGAACAAAACAAATTTAACTGAACAGACTTTTAGCTTTTGAGGCACTATTACGCACAGAGGCCATGTAAAAGGGATGTAATTGAAATATTTAAGTACAGAAAATATTGGTAAAAGATATACCCATCTTTCTCCTGGCTACATGAAATTGTAATGGGTTACTGTTTGTTTTTATAAGTTGTGCTGCATCTGGCTATTAAGTTGACTTTCTAACTGTGTGTGAAGAAATATCTTGCCCTTCATTAGTTTAATCTAAAAATCAAATTCTCATTGCAGTGTGTAACGGCATTAGAAGTACTCAGACAAATTAAATGATTCAGTATGGTAACTTTGAGGAATCTAATTTCCATTCAGGGAATCATTTTTATCATCTGGCGAAAAGACAAAACTGTGAATTTTACAGTGGCTGCTTTCTTTTGTAACATTTTGTTGCATGGGGTTTGCTTTGCTGTTAATCCACGATCAAATCCACTTGTAAGTGCTTATCTAATGTTACAGATGTTTGATGCACATACAGATTTTAATCTGCCTATTCTTCTCTTTTACACATGTTACTGTGGTCTCTGCTGGAGCCATTCTTGCTTTGATGCACTTTTGAATCATGACTTTATTTGGGATTTGTACCTACCTGCCTCTGTAGCACCATTATAATTTGTAGCATAATTATGCATGTATGGATTTGAAAATATATATGTGGTGAATATGATGCCTGGAAGATACCTGTGCTGTATTCAGTTTGTCCATAACTTTTTGATCATCGTTTGTTGCTGTGAATATTTATAAAGATTAATTTATCCCTTGAAAAATTTTAGTCTCTTTCCAGTAGCAAAGCAGGACTCTGATAACCTTGATTGGTATTTGTTCTGAAATACTGAAAATTCACCAACTTGAGAATGGCATCTAGGCTGTGTGTCCACCCATCAGTAACTGGTATTGACTCATTGAGTTGGGTGAAGTTGCTTCCAGGATTGAAGAGAATTCCATGCCTGGCTGACAGCAGGTCACAGCCTCAGGCTGCTGGGGGGATGAACAGATGTTTTAACGACGCTTTGGAAGGAAAGTTGGAGAGAGCTGCTGGTGAAAGAACTTTCCACTGTGCTCATATTTTCTGTCTAACCTTGAGACCCTCAGATGTCATTCTTCTGGTGCGTTTTCCTTCTGGAGAAATCTGGGCTGCTTTGAAGTTAGTGGAAGTTCACTGATTCTAGATCTGCAGTTCCCAGCTATGTATCGTTTAGTTAATGAATTTGGATTGCAGAACACTATGTTTTCTACCCTTTTTTTGGTAGTTTTATTTATTTTATTATTATTATTATAAGGTAATAAGGAAAAGGTTAAAATTACTCTGCTTAAGGCAGCTCTCAATCTGAAGATTTTTGTAGACTTGCAGGAAGGTGATCAGAGCATTGCCAACAATCTGTTGTAAATCCTTTATATGTTTTTAGAAAGCTCATGCATAACTAATCTTTGCTTGAAATTATTCTAACCAGGGAAGAAACCTCTCCAGATAAACATGAAAAACACAGTGGATGTTTCTAGGTGCTTCTTTCCTGAACATTTTATAGCTAATTCCCAAGTGAAATTGAAAACTTATCGGCTCAGCAGCTGCCTGCCCTGGCAGGCACCTGGCTGATCAGAGTATTTGAGACATTGGGGTTTCTGTACAGCCTTAGATTTCACATCAGGACAAAAGTATGTTTGCTACTTTATTCTGTGTAGCAAAACACGGTCTGAAATCTCTGGTTGACCTGGACATGGACATGCTCTTAGAGGAAAAAAAAGAAGCATGAAAGTCAAAATCTATCGGGCAATTTCAGGAATGGGATTACAGTAATGGATGTGGCATGGCATGTATAAACTATGCATCTGTGAGGTTATCAAATCAAATATTGACTTGATACTTCAGTTGTAGGCTTTGGGCAATTATTTGTTGAAACTTAAAGGTTTTCTTGGCCTTAGCCTGGTTCCTTTTGGCTGATTCTAATCTTTGTTTCTCTTCTGGTGTTTTGCAAGCTATCAGACTTTCAGGTGTTGTTAAAACATGACTCTGGACTTACTGAAAGCCACCCTAAGTACAGCAGAAAGTCACTCATTGAAGTTTGTGCGCCTTATTTGGCCAGAATTCTGAGCATCCGTCCTTTTGGAAAATTCCCATTTCTCTCTGCTAGCTGAGGTATAGCAGGTATTTATCTTATTGAGGTAGACTCAGCAGGACTCCTGGGAGCTACAGGTACAAAGTTCAACCTCTCTGTGGTTGAGAAACTTTCTCTTCTCTGTATGCTCAGGGATGTATTGTGTGAGATTGTTTGTTTGTTTGTTTTGTGGTGGTGCTTTTTTTCTTTTTCTAAAAATGTGTATAAAGATAGTGACAGAGTAGATAGAAGAATTTATTTTAAAGAGGATAAATGGAGTTCCAGGCCTCTCACATGAAAAGCAAGGCATTCCCCCAAAACTGAGGGAGCATGAGAAAATGGGGCGTGGATGTGTCTCAAGTTGATTAAATATTTAATGTTTTTTCTTTTCCTTTGGTTTACTCTCTTTCCTGGCAATTGGGCTTGCAGCAAATCTGGGGATATCTATCTCCTTGAGTTATCTGTCTACTTTTTGGAGAAAATGTTGTTCTCCAAGTGCAGTCTCCTTGTAAGATGCTACAGTTTGGTATCCTACCTGTTTGAAAAATAATGATCTGGGAAGTGCAAGCAAAGTTTTGCTTGCTCTAAAAAAGAGGAAAGCTGGTTGTTTTCACAGGCCAAGTGTTATGTCATCCTCACACATCAGTGCTGTGAATAGGGGGCTAAATTCAGTGGGCTCTTTTGTGTTGTTGGCTTTCCTTTAGAGAAACTTCTGAAATGAAAGAATTTTAGCTAAAAATGTAGAATAGCTGTGCCATGATCAAGGCAAGGATCAGATCAGTTTGCTGTCCTTTTAATTCGTTATGATGATGCTTTCATGGGCTACCTAAAATCAGAGCCTAGACAAAATTAAGAGAATAAAAGCGGGTATATTGATTGAAGGGTCTTCAAGGTACGCTTTGGGCAGTCAGAGCCCGGAGTCAGTTTTTGTAAATTTGCTGCATTCCTCAGTGTTTGTACAGAGTTCAGCACAAACTGAGTACCTGTTCAGTATTGCAACAAATCCCAAATTTGTCTTTCATGATTTCAAGAGATCTTTATCTTCTCATGAAAGAATTTTTTTAAATCCTGGGGAAGAAGAGACCCTACAAGGAAGATGGAAAGAGACTATTTACAAGGGCATGTAGTAACAGGACTAGGGGGAATGGCTTCAAACTGAGAGTAGCTTTAGATTGGGTATAAGGAAGAAATTCTTCCCTGTGGAGTTGGTGAGGCCCTGGCACAGGTTGCCCAGAGAATCCGTGGCTGCCCCATCCCTAGAAGTGTCCAAGGCCAGGTTGGATGGGGCTTGGAGCAACCTGGGCTAGTGGAAGGTGTCCCTGCCCATGGCAGGGGGTGGAATTAGATAATCTTTAAGGTCCCTCCAACCCAAACTATTCCATGATTCCATGATTGGAAAAATGATTAAGGCTGAAAACACTTCTTGCTTTTCTCCTGCAGATCTCTAAATTTTGGATGTAGGGGTTCTGGATACAAACTGTCTCCCAAAACATAAGTGTTTTGATATTTCTCTCTTTTTGGCATTCCCCACAGATTCAGTTCCTGAAGTTTTTGTATTATCCTCAAGAATCAGAGTTTTAGGATGGTTTCATAGTGACTAAATATAGTCATTGTGTTATAAAAAGCCTTATCTCAAAGCATGGCAATAAATTATTATGAGGTTCTTCCAAATGTTTTTGAAATTTCTATATCTCCCAGCATTCCAAAATTTTCCCCAGATGTCTGATAAACACAAGATTTCAAGCTGTATAGTAGACTTGGCAGATACTAAATTCTGCAGTGTAAATTACAGTCAACGTGCCTATAAATCCTCTTGGCGTTTTTCTCCTGTAGGCTCAGCACAGTGTTACTGCAGTGAGTCCCAATTACCAGGAGGCTGGAGTTTAGCCACATGAGATACTAGTTAAAAAATCTCAAGCAGGTCACGAGAAACTTGATATTACAAAATTTACTTGCTACTTTAGGTTTTTGATTTTCTCACTTGGTTTTGTATTATAGTTTGTTCTAATGTCACCAAACTCTAGTGTTCAAAAAAGTATCCATCCTAAAGTCTGTTCTAGTGGAAGCTGCTCTTAAATGACTCTTTTTTTAGCAACTGCCACTTGAAGGCTTGTGCATATGGGTTTTACAAAATTAAGGATTTCAATTTTCAAACAACTCTTCTGTGTTTTCAAACAACTCTTCTGTGTTTTCAAATTGGTCCAAGCTCCTCGTACTCCCACACAATGGTAGAAATTTACAAGTATTTGAATTTCTCAATGTATTTTCATTTTTCACATTTTATAGGTTTGACAAGCCACATTCCTATAAATTGAATTACTGTATACCATGAATTGAAATACTGATCAAGCTGCAAATCAGGAGCCCCTTTGAGAGCTGCCTTACGGACCTACAGGGAGGAAGTTCTCTGATCCAGGGAGCTTAAGGCCTGTAAGTGGAAGCCTGGAAATAGCCAGTCTGGGCAAATAGGTGGGAGTGTGGAACTTGTTGGGATGACGAATTCAGGAACCTCTCCCCAAACACCCTGATAAATGAGTGCCTCCTCCTCTCTTCAACATTGCAAATGCCAAATCCATCTAAAAACTTCCTGATAGATATATAAAATTTGTACTTTCTGCTCTGATTTTCCTGTATTTCTCTGAGTTCTCTTCATCTTCAAAGCTACATGGTAATTTATGATAATTACTAATTTACTGCTTTTGGTTATAATGAAAAGCCACCAAAATAATCAAGTTTCTTGCTGCTTCTTGTTTAAAAGGCTGTCCTAGGTCCTGCCCTGTAAACCTGAGCCTATAGTTTTGGGATTTAGATTCTGCATGCTTTGTCTCAAGGAATCAAAATGGTGGAACTTATAGTCAAACCACAGGATAAAAATTCCTGGAACTGAGAACTGATGGAGTTTTAATATAATGAGCTGAAATCCTGCCTGTAACCTTTGACGGTTATTTTTAAGTATCTTTCATGTGTCTGTCTGCTTTAGTCTTACATAATGATTCTAAGAGAGATGCTGAGGAGCGAATGTGTGTGATATCAAGGAAGGTCAAATTACTCAAATATTGGTATAGTTCTAAAACATACCTGAAATATGTTCAAGTATAAAGCTTCTTAATAAGTAGATGTCTGAGCTTTTTGTTAATGTTTCATTGTCTCTGTCAGTCTCTTCAAAGCGTTGGCTTGAAAACTCATGTTTATACACGTGTATGTATAAATAAATAAGTATATCTAAATTGGCTTCTAGAGTTACCTTTGTGCTGTCAAATTGCTTGGCTCAAAAAATAGGAGTATGGTTCTTTTGCAGGCTAAAGAGTTGAAGATTTCAGCACTAGTCCTGGAGTGACCATCCTAGTGTGGTCACCAGCAGTCAAGTTTACTTTTAAGGAGTCCTTAAGCTAAATATTTTAAAAACCCATGCCCCTACCAGTCAGAATTTTCCCTTCCTTCAAGCCTTTCTTTCCCATGTTAACTTTTTATAATACCTAATGCTGTGCTCTTTGTTGTTAACTTTTTGTTTACCATTGAGAATGATGCTTTGGAAGAATAGAAGACAAAGTATGAATTTCTCCATTCTTCTGATTCAAGAATTGATCCCAATTCACAGAATTACATTGCTGTAACAAGATATTTCCTCTTTATAAAGGCTTATGCTACTTCTATGAAACTAAAAGGGTTTTATTGGATGACAATAATTATATGATTAGCAACTAAACAGTAGATAAGTTACTGGCAAGCACAGAGTGGGCACCTGGATAGAGGGATTTAATAGACTCATTAAATAGAATTAATTTGATAGAACTACTACTTAGAGCACTTTCCAGTGTTTTTAAACTCTCTGTAGACTGACAAAATGCCACATAAGGTTAGTTCTGTTCATGGTGGCTTTTTACCTACGCTGAGAGAAATCTGCATGTCACTAATTTGCCATAACTGTGGATAGTTGCACATACTTGTCTCCTAAACACTGGCATATTTCTTACCCCAGGCTCATATTTCCTAATAACTCATTATCAAATCACATTTGGAAAAGGGACTGCTGAATTACTTAGCTAGAATGCAGTCACAGGTTTGGCCTTACCCGTGACCTTCACCAAATAATAAGAGGCAGCTGCATAGATCTTGTGCATGACAGGAATGTTAATCTCCATTCTCCTATAACACACCAGTGTAACTGATGGTGAAATGCATAGGGGCATATTGTCCCTTCCTTACACGCTGCAAAATCACTCTAATCATGCTCTGGATGGAGCTATATGGTATGGCCTTTTTTCTTAGGCTTGGAGCTAAAATACTTGGGTGGCTAAAATAGGTCCTAACGAGGAGCTCCTAACAGTGTTCAAGAGTGAGAAATAGCTTTGCTTTTCCATTCTCTTCAGACCATGCGTTGCCTTACTGTATAGGTGTGGGAAGTTCGTGACAATTAATGTAACCCTTTCAGAATTCTGATTAGCTCTAGCTGTGTGATCTATAGGGATAGAGTTGGGACTTGTTCTAAAGCAGATATAATGAAAACCTGGAATTCATAATATTTTGGAGTGAGGCTTAAAAGAAAACCTGAATGAAAAGATGTAATGTTGAAGTTTCTCACCAAAGAAACATTAGGTTTGTCAAGGTTTTGCTTTATGGCAGAATTTGTGTTTGGTGCTTATCCTAAAATACATAATATTGGTGGTAATGCTTTCCAATCATGATACTTTTTACTAAACCGGCAATTTAGCAACTGGTTTTTCAACAGATAGCAGCTGAGTGATGCTCTAAATATCAGTGATTACTGAATTGATTTTGGTTTGATTGTTTTGTGGCAAAAAAAAAAGTCAAACACCAATTGAGTTCTCCCAGACTGAACTGTTCTGTTCTGAGGAGTTCAGTAAGGCTCCCATGGAGAGTACATCTCTTCCTACACAACAAACACTTATGCTTGAGTTTCTCCACTGAATAATTTTGTGACCCTCTCTATTAAAGACCTCCAAGTTGTGTTTTCTTTCAGGTGATTGAATAATACGTAGAAGAGGCCTCCTGCAACCTCCTAATGTAAGTGTGTATGTCTCATGAACATTCTGCTCTGGTTGCTGAAACACAAATAAGACCCATCAGTGATTTCTTTACAAGGTTGTGCAGCAATGAACAAAGAAATGAATAACAAAATCCATGTGACACGTATCCATTGAGTCCTTATTTAAACAGTGATTGCAAATATGTTTGGAGGAAAAAAAACCCACCCCAAATCAGGCACATCATGTAACAGTGACCTCTGTGAGTCCCTTAATCTACATGGCTTGTCATTGAACTGGGAGCACAGTCTTGTTCATCAGAGCATTTTGGAAAGAAAAATAAGGATTATGATAGATCCAGTAATGCAAAGCAGCTTTAGGTACTCAGGACACAGACCGCATATAAGGCTCTTTGAATGAGAAACGACGCTGGACAGTCCAACCCTCAGTAGGCAGAGCTGAGGTGATGGTTATTTCATGATCTCTGACTGAGCTTATTCCTCTATAGCTCTCGCAAAAAATTTTTAATCCGATCACAAGAGCCGATTTTATGAAGCCAAGAGGCTTGGCATTGGTAAACAGTGCCCAGCTGTACACCCTAACCCCTGGAGAGAGATTGACTTTCTGCTGAAATATGTTCTCCTGCTCTCTTCTGCTTTCCTGCTTGTAGCCTTCTGCATCTTCTAATTCTTCACTAAGCTAATGTTATTTAATGAGGAGCTGAATTGTGCAGCTGGTGTGCCTATGCGAATTCTGAAATTAAAGTTTCATCAAGCCAGAGTATCTTCAGACACTGAAGTCTTTGGTCTTTTCCATTCAAATGCATGTGGCAATAATGGAATCCCAAGTGATCGCGCAAGTGAGCCGGTAACTCTAATAGTAATTCCCTGAAGAAATTCTTATGAAATCAAAACCTTTCAGTACTGAACTGTTAGTTTTGCAGGGAGGAAACCTCATTGGTTTTAAAGCTAAAAGAAAAGTCTTACTATAAATCTCTGCATCTTATAAGGAACTACCATGATACTTCTGATTTGGGAAGTGAAGAAGGTTCATACATTTAGGCTTCATTGTCTTGTTGTGGTGTACCTCTTTGACAGGGTTGTGGGTTTGTTTTGGTAAATTGCTGTGGAGTGTAATGGAAATGATCCAAGAAAGCAGGAGACAGAGTGTGGAGTACAATATACTGAAGTATCAAAGCCTTGCGTTTACCATACATTAATCATCTGTGGTCTCAGCTCTTGGAGGTAGGAGGAAGTATGATCTATTCCCACTCTGTAAATAAATTTCTTGGCTAACATGGGAGTGATCTGGTTGAAGAGGAGTGTCACTTGGTTTGTCATTTCTTGAGTACTTCTCAGCCTTCAAGTTCCCAAGAACTGAGGTTGTTTAGCACACAAATGATAATTGCAAAGAAGGGAAATACTCTAATAATTGTCTCTTTTTTTTCTTTTTTTTTTTTCCCCTTTTCCCCTTAGGCCTAAACAGAACAGCTGAAACAGAACTGAAATTTAAACAAATTTGAGGTTAGGTGAGAAATACAAGGCTAGTTGAGCATGCAAATGGATCAGATATTCAATAATCTTCTCAATATGAATAGGTTAGGAAAATACTTGTGTCAGGCTACCTGGCAGCTCTTAGGTTCTTTGATCACCTTTGAGAGTAAAATGGCTAATACAGATCTGACCTGGGTTTATCCTGCCAGAGGTGAAAATATGAATTAGATCATATGCAGAGATGTTTGCTTGCACTTTGACTCACTGAGTAGCAGAAAATGCATGTGTTGCTGGAAAGTGCATTTATATTTTTATGAAGACAGAGAATTATCATCAGTCAGTTTAAGACTAAACCCATTTTTAAATACTTAATGTGAAAGGAAAAAAATTCCCTTGAAAAGCACTGGCTACATTGTGATTGTTAGGCATTCTGTAAAAAAAATGTTTTGAAATTGCTAGTTACTCAGTAGTTTAGTTCTGGAACAGGCAACTCTAGCAATTGATGTATTGGCAGACACATACCTAGTAAATGAATTTTAAATAATTCACTGTTAACCAGCAGCTGTCACATATGCAATATTCATCCCTCTTCTCTTGTATAAAGCTGTGGATGGTCATTATTAACTCTTTATGGAAGTAACTATTGCTTTTTGATGATAGGGAAAAGAAGTTGCTCTTTAATTTTGTGCTTTATTTGAGGAATTTCTACTTCCTTGTCTACGCCAGAGAATTTTTTTCTTTAGCAAACATATAATTTGCAATAGGGAAATAAAATTTAAGGTTTTACCCTCTTCTTTTACCATAAATCTTTTTTCTTGCTTTCCTGCCGTGACGTCTGCTTTTCTCCAGTGAAATGAGGTCTTGTCCAGCAGGGGGATACTCAAAGCTGACCAAATAGCAGGAGACATTTTCATTCTAGTGACAGAGAGGCACAAATAGATGTGTCTTCCCCTATCCCAGCTTTACAATTAGAGCCAGAAGGAGGGAGAAAAAAGAGACTGAGTCTGTTAGAGACAGCTTGTTCCTCAAAGGAGAGAAAAAGAGACAGTAGAATGCTGAGAATAGTGGGGGGTTTTCCTCCCCTCCAGTTTTTTTTTTTGTTTTGTTTTTTTTTTTTTGCCCCTGTTCCACTTCTCTCGTGGAAAGGGGCTGGAAGGTGATGCAAGCACAACTTGTACATGTTTTCCCGGGCTGCAGCAAGGTGACACTGATGACTGTGAGCACTGTCCTTACGCTGGAGGTGAGCAAGGTCAAGGTTTCTCTGTGACATGAGCAGCAGCAGGTAGTCAGGGAGCATCAGTATTGGTTTGCCTAAAATATACAGAAAATTCCAGATAGCCAAGAGTGTTGGTTTTAGTCTCTGTTTTGGGTGTGTGGATATGTTTGTTCAAATGCAGTGACCTAAAGTTTGTAGTCCATTGAAATGATTCTCTTCAACCATCCTGATCTTCAAAGTTCTCTTGACAGATAAGAAATGTGCTGTTCCTTATAACTAGATCACCAGGGTTCTCCTGGAGTAGTTGTGGAGCATATCTTTTTCTTCTATTTAAATAAATTTAAAAAATGTTACTAAACTACCAATGTTATTTAAAGTCTGAAAATAGTGATTGTATCATTTTGGGTCTTTGCCGGATAGTGTACGTAGTGTGCTGCTTTTGAGACAAAGAAGTTATAAATGAGCATTAGAGATTTTAGTACACAATGTGTTTGACTTTGGTTTAGTGAATCAGGTAAGAGATGCTTGTGACTGTTGTCTGCTTCCTGAGAACAAACCAGCTGGTATTTATTTGGTAAGTATTCAGAAAACAGCTTCTTGTTAATGATTCATTGCATGATCTGGCATCTGGTAAACTAATATATTTTCTTTATGGTGAAAGTCACCACAAATCCTTAAAGAACGATTATGCTTTCTAAAATACAGTAATTATGGTAAAAATTGTTCTTATTAGCAACATTACTGAATGATAGTAAGCCAAGATCAATCACATAGTGGAATCTGTTAGCACAGACAATAAAAAATGTTAATTCCAGAGGTAGTTTCCCTCTTCAGCAAGCAGGTGGCTGTGGTTAGTAGAGCTTTTCTGTTTTGCATATGGTAGAATACAGTGGAGTTAATTTTAAAAGGAATGTTGTCTTTTTAGCTATTTTATTGATCCCTTCACTGAAGAACTGAGCATCTGGAGCCATCTTGACTTGATTATATTTGTTTCAGTGAGATTTTTTTATGATGAGGGTTATTTTTCACTTTTGAAACTATGTGTGCCCTTGAATGTGTAATGAAGGTAATGTCAAGTTCCTTTTTGAACCTTCCTGAGAATACAATTCCTAATGCAGCCTGGATTTCCCCAGAGGCTGTCTGCATTATGAAAGTTTCCCTTGTCTATTCTGCAGCTGGTCAGAACTTAAAAAGTACTATTCAACTGTAGTATTCAAAAGTAGTATTTAACTTGATATTTCATAGCATGGTATTAAAAAAAAGGGTTTTTTCTGACATTTAAAGATGTGGGATTCAGAGTGATATCCAGATGGCAGAAGATAAATTTTTGAAGTTTTTTAATATGTAACTTTACTGTATTTTTAATGGGTAGTCACTTAAGATTATACTTTTGGTTTATAAAACACAAATGATTGAATCAAAACTTGTTAAAGTGGAAGAAGACTCATTACAAGAGAAATGAAGGCTCTGAAATAGATGGGGCAAGATTTATTCCTTCACTGAAACGGGTGAGTTCAGGCAATAACATTTGTAGATGGAATCTCTAAGACCCATTTCAACTGTCAGGATCTTGTTAGATCTTTCAGTTCACTTTGGTGTCAGTTTTCTCTTTTAGTGAACTTCTGAGGCAACAGATAGGGCTGAAATGCTGGTGATTCAAAGATGGATGGGTGCAAAGTCTATTTTTGAAAAGGCCAGACGGCTCTCTCTCCCTCATTCTATATTTGCACAATAACTGTCTCTCCCATGCTTGTCACCCTTTAAAGTTTATATCACTTGTTGCAAAGGTTGTCATAGCAGTTTATTTTCCATCGTAACTACTCACTGTGTAAAGCATTTCTTCCAACATTCCCTTTGAAGATGGCCCTTCCTTCCGTTAAGTTCATGCCCTTTGTTGTTATATTTGACACAATCTTCTATAGCCTTATAAACTGTACCTTTTGTTCTTTTACAAAATTCTTGTGTAACTTGGCAAGATCTGCTGTTAATTTATTTTTCTAAGGGCTAGATCTCATTCCTCTGAGGAGTTTTTTTATTATCACAGATCTTCCAGCACCTACATGATTCAGTGATATCTTTATTTCTTAATTTTTTGCATTCTTCTCCTAAAACAGTGATTGAAAATGTAGGTGTTGTTCAGTCTCATATCTGTGCAACAGATAATGTTCCTCTGCCTAACATGTATGCTCATACATGAAACCATTCAAAATGGTATAAATAAGTAATCATTGCATTTTAACCCACAATAGTATAGGATTAAATCTTCTTT
>VZTA01003423.1:60550-80109 GCA_013398855.1 Mohoua ochrocephala | reverse complement strand
TTTTTCTCATGATAGCTTTTACTCAAAAAATGGTTCTGTGTAATTAACAACTAAAGAAGTAACCCCATTTATGGGCATAAGCTGCACTAGGAAAAGTTAGTTGCAGACCAAAGGCAATTTGACTTTTTTATCAACTGAATTGCTGTACAAGATCATATACCTGCTTTAAAAGTATCTGCACAGAATGGCAATTTGTCAAGGTAAATCTGTAATTGGTTTAAGCTATTTTGGGTTCTGTAGGAATAAATTCACCATTGAAAGAAAGAATCGAAAAGAGAGTAAAAAGAGTCTTCAAATTCTTGTTAGAACTGTTGCTACACATTTTTTTAGCATTCTCAAATTCTTTATATTTGAGGGGCCAGTTAAGTCTTTTGATGACGAGTCTTTCCTATTCATTCATTGGAACTAGATTGTGATATCCATTGTTCCTTTATGGTCAATACTTTCTGTAATATCGGAATTGTTTGTCAAATTCCTGGAAATGTTTGTCAAATTCCCTTTTTTGACTCTCTTGGATATTGTTTGATAAAAATATTTTTTTCCTTATTTTTTCCCAAGCTAAGCTGCCTTGAGCATTAAGAAGGTTGTGTTCTTTACTACAGGCTAAACCTGGTCTGATACTGGCAAAGTCTATACTTTACGTAGGACGGAAGTCATTTAACACTCCCTGGTTACTTGAACACTTCACTAATTGTTTTAATAATACTGTTACCACTTACCCACAGTTTGCTAGTTATTGTGAATCTTCTATGCTTTATTATTCCTTTTATGTGCCTCGGAATGCTATTTGTAGCTATACAGCTTCATTGTTTTTCTTCTGAAATCAACTCAAAATTTAAAATTTTCTTGGTTTTGCTTCTGTTTTCTGCAGGGCTCATTGCAAGCATCTGTGGATTTCTTTTGCCTTCCTATAAGGGAAGGGACCAATTTAATAATTATCACATAAAATTCAGTTTTGCACTGTACAGTATGATAGAAAACAGGCTTTCTAAGGAACCTGTCATTGAGGTTGATTAGATAATCATATTTTCTTTAGAATTCTGTAATCGTTAAAATTAGCTGCATGGAAGGGTTATGAACTTTGTTATAAATGATTTTGTATCTTTTCATAGAACAGCATTGTTAATCTGTGACACATGCTGATTTGGCAGTATCATTATTAATGACCCAGGATTATTAAATACTGTAGGATTGTGGCAGGTTGACCCTGGCTGGATATCAGGTGCACGCCAAAGCCTCTCCATCATTCCCCCTGCTCAGCTGGACAGGGGAGAGAAAATAGAATGAAAGGCTTGTGTGTTGAGAGATCATTCACAAATTACCATCCCAGTCAAAAGAGACCAGACTTGGGAAAATTGGTTTAATTTGTTACTAATCAAGTCAGAACAAGGTAATGAGAAATAAAACCAAATGTTAAACCCACCTTCCTCCCTCTCTTACCCCCTTCCCCCCTTGCAGGGCTCAACCTTGCTCCTGCCTTTCATATGGGAAGTATCCCTAAAATTTTGTTTATTTTCCAGTGTATAATAAAATTTACTAACTTTGACTACAGCTTCTTAGTTTTTCCTTATGAAAATAAAAATACTTTCAGAATATGTTAATATTAACAAAATTTCACTCTCTAAGTCTGAAACCATACTTACCTGAAGTCTGCTCTCTCTGGCACGGATCGTTTTTGCAGTTGCTCCCAAATAGCTGGCAGCACCTTTCTGAGAAGAACAGGCTATGAATACAAAATATTAATAAACCAGAAACATGTGGTTCCAAGAGAAGGAGTTTTTAAAAATTGCGTTATGTATACTTAATGCCTAACTGACCTTTTCTGCTATTTCTTAAATCTCTTAAAAATTCATCTAATTTCAAAGCTGGAGTATTAGCCCATTTATATGTAAATTGCCTTTAATTCATGCATTGATTTGAAAGACTAATCCAAAAGATCCTTTACCACAGGTGACCTTTTTGACACTGTACTTCTGGGAAGACTGTAAAGTGGCTTCTTATGACCTCACATCCACCTGTAACATAAAACATGTGCCTGCTTCAGTCTGTATAAATCAATCATAAGAGAGTGGTTTTCAAGCAACATTGAATTATTAACACTGTAACTGCCTTGGTTAGTCATAGTTAAAATAGGTCCTATTTAAATCAGCAATTATTTTCTCTTGGCATCCTTGCATGTTTTAGATGTTAAACACAGTTAAGGCATTCACTGATTATGCCCCTTAAATAATAAATTATTGTATAATCTAGCTTTTAGTGATGATCTCCAAAGATTGTAAATTTCAACAAACATTTAATATTTATTATTTGTCAAAATTTCATTCACCACAAGAGCTGCTAGAAGAAATATGCTAAAGCTGACTGCTAAGCCCTTCCCTTTGCAGAGGAGAGTGTACAAAATTGTAATGATTAAGTATTAGGATTTATAAATGTGTTTTCATCCATTCATGCTCCAGAAGGTGACTCTTGATCCACACCTGCTGCAGAGTACATTTCACTGCACAGTGAAGGCTCACCTGGATTGATGGACAGTCTATTATTTACTATTTTCTCCCTGTGACAGGTTTTTACTGAGAGGCTCCATAATAATTCTCCTGAATTACTGCAGGTTTTTATTAATAATACATAATGTTGAAGAAAATAAATGCTGTATTTGCTTCTGATTTCTTTTTGAAAGTAAAATTCATTTTTTCAGTCAGTTAATACTTCAGAAGAGAAATGGTACAAAGAGATAACATTAAAGATCATTGCCTACTTGCATAGTCATCAATAAAACAAGAAATGATCTGATGTTCTGAAAATGCATTTTCGTTCAGAAACGATGAAGTTTTTGGACTCAGGAAACCCAAAATCTACCTTTTAAAATCCATTTAGGCAATGAAGTATATCAGACAGTGCATGTCTATATTATTATTATTATTATACAATAAGTGAAGATTATTTGTGTTGCATGCTTCATATGAGAAGACATAAAATACTTTACCACAGTTATAATAAAGGAACAATCCTTTGCCAAGGTACATACAGTCCTGGAAAAATGCAGTAACTTAAAGTGTGGAGATATGAGATCTGAATTGGTCCCTGTCTAGAATTATCACACACTTCTCTGTTTTATCAGGATAAATAAATACTAATGGTCTTTGTGGGGGGACAGGCCTGTCTGCTCTCTGACTAAGGAGAGTTTTTCAAAAGAATGAGAACAAGATGACAGAAGTAGTGTTTTATCATTTGCTGTTAACATGCACACAAAAAAATCCCCAAACTCATATGGCATTGTTTGCAGAATAAGATAAATTGTTTTAAGAAGAAGAATAATGATAAACTGCTATAAAAGAAGTAGCTGCTGTAAACAAGAACATTTCCTGACAGACATTTTCAGTAATGAAACTATCTGCTTACCTGTTGTTTTAGCCATAAGTTGTTAATTATTTCCTAATGGGGCTTGTTGAGATTTCGTACCATTAATAAGCTGGCCATAACTTATAGTATTTCTTTCCCCTTCTGAAATACTGATCAAGTGTGGCGTTGTCTTGGCACATAAGGATCAAAAGGGATTTTATGCAGGAACACTGGAGGAACACATTTGGTGAAAAAAGAAATTTGCATTTTGATGAGACTTGGAGAGTTTAGTGAATTGAACAGATACATGTTGAAAATGTTTCTTTCCAAAAAAAACGCCACCAAAAAACCTCCAAAACACCTCCCCCAAGCCCCTGTTGATTGTGGGAGGGAGGGCATCCTTGTGATCTTCATTTTTACTGACGGCCTGAGTGGCTGCAGCTGTGAAAATCACACACACAAGGGACGGGGGTATACATCAGTATCCATCTCTGGTCTGCTTATGCATGTGATTAATTATCTTTGTTATTTGCTATGGTAATACAGTTGTTTGCTTAACAATTAGGTATAATCAGGAAATTAAAGGAATAGGTGTAGGAAAGGCTACAGAAAATTAGCTGCTCATGCCAACAAATGCGGTGGTGATTTTGGCTGAGCCAAGACCAAGAACTAAGATGTCTAACGTCAGATTGGTAATTCTGAAAGTTTTTCTGGGTTTGAAGATGCACGTGAGTAGCTTGAAATGGTAATATTGGATTTAATTACCAAACCCAGCAGGCAGTTTCCATATAAAGGCTACTTTGTTTTCCTGTTATCATAGTGTGATATGATAAAGGGTAGGACATTGTTTCCTGTTACAGAATTTGTCAGCTTCTGGGTGGTTGAGAGGAAAAAAAAATATTTCAGTTTGTCTTACACTGGTGTAAATACAGACAAAAATCCATGTGTGCATTTGTTTGTGCATATGGGCTTATTACCCAGAGAACAAAATGCAGGGATAGTAGTGTTAAGAAGTGAATAGGAATAAGATGAGAGGGAAAGAAGTTTTAATTAGTACTGGTACTTAAATATTCTCATTATCTGATTTCTCTGCCTGGATAACTGTAGTTGATGTGTTATCTTCTGGAGTGTACACAAGCAGGATGGAGGGAAAAAAGCACAGAAAGACACCGACTTTCAAGTGTTTTCCGAATTAGTCAAAAATGTGTTGCACTATGAAGAGTGATAATACTTTTATAGCATTACTATACTTTATTACAGCAATGAATCTGTGCCAGTAACGACAGTGTTTCTGAAAGCTCTGTGCATTATCCTTCTCCTGACTTGGGACTGGGGTTCTGGTTAACTGAAATCAAAAATGCTGGATTTTGTTACTGGGTAGCAGTGCAGAGGAAAAATGCTTGAATTTTCAGCTGTTTTAAATGTCAAGGATTCAGCTTCTTGTGTGCATGCAAAGGTTTGTATGGTCTCACTGTTTTGCATACAAATACTTGTCTTATAGTAACTGTGTGCTGAGGGTGTACAAGTAAGAACTATTTTTTTCTATAATTGTTTAATCAGTATTTCTATGAAGGTATGAAGGGGTGTTCCAGTGTGACAGGGGAAGAGATGCTGCAGATAGTATTAGGTTAAATAGTGCTTTGTATGGGTGTGAAAAACTAGCTGGAGCTTCCAGGGTCCATGTTTTGGACTCCTGTTGTTGCTGAATGTTTTTCTTCACCACAGAATACAACAAACGTGTCTCTCAGTAGTGCTGCTTTCAAGTAAAGCCCCTATTGCAGCAAGTAGCATTTAATGGGGTGGGACTTATGACTTCATGGAAGTCAATTCCTGAGAGGTGAATTTATGTACAAACCTGGGAGGATAAGGGAGATTGATAATGATATATTCACAAGGTACCTGTCAGGAAGAACAGGACTGCAGTACCAGGGATAAATGAAGATCTTGATTCAGCAAAATAGTATTTCACAGAGTGACAGCGAAAATAAGATGACAGAAAAGATTTATTTGGATCAAAAGCAATACTGGCCTTGGGCTAAAGGAACAAAGTGATTAACAAAAAGTGATGCAACTGGCATTTCAGTGTGTAAATTCTGACATGATCCAGTGATCACACCTTAGAAAACCTGTGAATTCATGTGTTGAGGAGAGGCTTTGATGGCTCTGTTAGTTCTGAAGTATTCTTCAACTGGATGCAAACGTAAAAAAGGATAAAGGGGCATGTGCAATGGTACCCCCAATATCACGAGTTGAGGAAGGGCTGCATTAACCTCTCAGTGCCGCAGAGACAGCTCTCTCTGTGAGTGAGTGGGTGCATGCAGGACGGGCTGAGTTACTGCCCACCAAAGGGATATCAGGATTGGCCTTCGTAAAAGATGTTCCAGTTCACTGGGTTTAATGTGCTGTGTTAGTATGTTTGTGTTTTATGAGAGTTACACATGTTACAAGGAGATTTGGGGCCTTTCTGTAAAGACAGAAGATGACCATTATTCCCCACTTGATTTCCATGGCTGGAGTTGCACTCTGTTACAGTGGTGATATACTAATAAAACAGGAAATTTATTTTCCTCTTGGAGGAAAGGGGCAATCCCATCCTGTCACATCCTCTGGGTGTTCAGTGGCCTGGTGTCTCAGCATAAATGTCAGCTGCTCAGAGATGGGTTCACTGCTCTTTCTGGTCCTCTAGTAAATGGAGTAGTGCTCTGTGTTCCCTGTGAACTTCTGAAATACAGGGCTCAGGCCTCTGTGAAACATTCTGTCTGACTTCTGCTGTGCCTCAGAGGAGCAGCAGCATTGTAGTAAATAAGTGTATCAAAGATAAGGTTTAGCTGAATCCGGGGAGGGGAGCTGAACAGCCCTGTCAGTGCCATGGGATAACTGAGCCTGAACTGTGACAGGGAGGAGGGGCCCATCAATATGGGGGCGAGGGGTAGATGGACAGGTGTGTTTGAAGTAGTCTTATCTTGCTCAGAGGATACTCTGAAGTGGTGCTTGGGGTGTAGAAATCAGAAAATCCATGCAAAGTGAGATTTGCCTCTAAGCTTCTATTGGAATTTCTGTCCTTTTTAATTATATTTTTAGGATACTCCGATATGGAGAGCAGCTTAGAATTTTGCCTGGAATTTTCAAAGAAGAAAAGAAACTATGCCTACAAGAATGGCTGCTATGCCTTCTAAGGACTGAACTCCACTATTTTCTAAACTAGTTTCAATAGCAATAAATGAATGAAACCCTGTCAGTGTTGCCTGAAGAGATCTCCTCTTGCAGAGGCGAAGTCTCCTGAGATAGTGATGTTCTTCTAAGTCCTTTCTAGCCCAAACCATTCTATGATTTTGTGACATTTGCATCTTAAGTATCGGTTTTGTTTGCATATCAGGCAAGTGGAAATGTGTAACGGAGCTGACCCACACCTTCTTGAGTCCTACGCAAAAAAATTATATTTCTGAGGTGAGATAATCAAAAAATATGACAACGAGCTTTGACTATGAAATTTTGTTGAGAGAACTATTTCATGCTTTGACTGTACCTGTCCCACTTCTGTTTCTACTTGTTTTAGAGTATTTAAATTGAAAATATCCCTGCTAAGATTTTTTTGTTGTTGTTCCTACAGCTTAACAGTTTCCAGGGTCTTCAATACTGACTTTGCTTAATCCAGTTCTTAATTTCTTTAACACGTTTATCCTTCTGTTCAAAAGTAACCACAGATCACAGGTAGGACTTGTAGCAATCCTTTACAGACCCTTGCTTAGATGCTGATTGATATTCTGATGTTTCTGGTCCCTGCTGCACACAAATATTCAGCAAAGAACCCATGAAAGGTTATATTTCTAATTTACAAGAAATAGTCTGAGAACCTTTATATCTTGCATTTCTTTTCCCATTTGAATTTTGATACTAGAGCAATTGCATTGGTTTTTTTGATGAAGTTCAATTTGGAGCCTCTTTTCTTGTTCCTCACAAACTTTCTTTCCATGACAAGTGGATCTGATTTTCAAGATGTTTAATTTTTTTGCCTCCTGATATAATAGATAATCCAAATACCATGCAATATTGGGAGAACATTTTTAGCCTTCTGCAAATAGCATTTCCTTGTGTGAATTTTGAAAAGCAAATTGTTTTGCTTGTCCAATTCGTCTTGTATAATTTGCAGTTAAACTAAAGTTTAAGGGTCGCTTGTTCTTCCCATCTGCAGACTATTTTATAGTTTTGATATAGTAGCTAGTTTTGGGCTAATTCTCAATATGTGTAGAGCCTTAACCATGAGGCATATCTTTGTCTGTTATTTAAATTTATTTTTTCTTCTGGAAATGAAACAAAATGGAATATTTAATTGTTTATATCTCCAGCTGATTATTTTAATGTCTTTAATTTGTGCTGCAGCATCTCTTTGTCATACTTGTCTGTGGTGTGCTGGTTTTGCTGGAGAAGAAAACCTTATCTAATACAAATAACTTGATCCTATTTCAATCTCAGCCCAAAGGTGTTTAATGTTACCAGGCTGTACATTTGGCATTACCTCTTGTTAGGAGATCTGGAGTATGTTACAAGTGTTAAAGATGTGCTCTGGCCGAGGAACAATTTAGTCTTGGATTTTGATTAAAGGCAATGTAAGTGTTGCTATCACAGAGTGGATAAAGCTGTTTGGGATTGAGACAAACACCTGTGTTCCAGCCCCTTTTTCTTTTAGGGTGAACAGAAATCTGGCTCTCAAGGTCTCAGAGGGGATTTCTATTCTGATTTTTTGTGTTTTGCTGTTGTTAATTTTTTTTTTTTTTGGGGGTTATTCCCATCTTTCAGTATCAGTTTGTTTTAATAATAAATCTAATTTCTCCACTACTTTAATATTTTCTCCTCCCTCTTGAGATGATGAGAAAAAGAAATATTCTTTTCTGGTTACACATCATTTCTGGTTAAACAGGAAAAGTTAACTTAAAGCCTTTTTTCCCCCACCTAAATAGTAAAGCAGATATCTGCTTATTTAATTAATTCTCAGTTTTCTTTTCCTGAAGGCAGAAATATATTTGTTTCCAAATTAAGTTAGAATTACTTAATCAGAAAAATGACTTTTATGCATGAACACCTGTAATTTACTATCATTACTTTATTATTAATTAATAAAGTTACAACAAAGCCACAGAGGTCAGTTTGCCAATGGCACGGAAGTTATAGATTCTGATGTTAAAATAATTTTAAGGTAATTAAACACAGCTTTACTGTCCTAATGAAAGGTGTAGTTGATCTCACATGCCTTCGTGGTTTGCTGGCACCAAGTGCCGCACATTCCTCTTGCCTGCTGCTGCTCCAGCTTCACCTGAGGGATTGTTCAGTTCCTTTCTCTGCCTGGCTAACTGCTGGGGGCTCAGGACAAGGCACTTCTATGTCCATGGGAGCTGAATTGTGCTGATAAACTGTATGTTTTGAGCAAGGAACAAAGTTTCAGCAGGTTTGATCATCACCTCAGAGTGTTACTCCTGTCATGGATTGTCCCTGGCTATTTGTGTCTGTGTTGGAACTCGGAGTGGATGTGTGCTGGGACTGGTTGCAGAACCATTGAGGCTTCCCCAAGCAGAAAAGTTGATACCTTTGCCTATATTCGGGGCCAAAAACCAAGGAAAACATTACAATGTTAGGCACTTTTATTTATCTACAGATATTGTTGCTGTCTTGCTTACTGGGCATGTTAATATATCACAAAGGACTTGATACTGCTAACATTTTGTATTCTGTTGGAAATAATGCACTATGAAGAATGAGAAATAGTATAGACTGTAAATTAAAGGAAGGCGCTTTTTGTGAAATATCTTTCTATAGAGTTTCCCTTTGGAAAATTTCTTCGTCTCCATAGAAATGGCTGTTCTCAGATCCTGTTCTATGGAAAGACTATTGGTATGAACTCCTGTGAATTGGTAGAGCCCAGCATGGTGATAATAAACCAGTTTAAATCTTTCGTGTGTTAACTAATAATCACATATTCTAATATCACAATGATTGACTTTCTGAAGAGCCAACCTGACTTCACTGTGATTCTGTGAAAGTCGGGACTTTGGTTTAGAAGGATCAGAGAACTTGCTGTTCTCTTCAAATGGTGAACAAGAATAAACCCACCAGATCATGCGAATACTTGACATTTTTCTTCCTGAGCTAGAGGACTCTTATCAAAAAACACATCTGCCTTCATACAGTCTGAAGCATAGGAAGACTCTCTTCATATTGATTATGGGTTTTTTCTCCCTTGTTACTGATTGCAGAATTTGTTTCTTGAGGAAGAGAAAATCATAATCTTCCCACTTTATTTACTGCCTGAACATCTAGACGTCTCAGAATTTTCCCTTCCAGAGGATTCTTCAGAGCACTTTTGGAAATAAATAGCTAATCACTTTGGTAGTCTTCTTGCAGTAAGTGTGATGTTAATAATGGCCCAGGTAGAAGTTTTATTGACTTCAAAATAACAACAACAGCAAAAGGAAAATTCAACATTGCCCTCACTTTGCAAGTACAATTAAAAGAAAAATTATTTCAATGGCCTTTGGTTTATTTATTTGGACATCAATGAACTTTGGATCAAACAGAAAATTATTTCCCCTCCATCTCTTCTTTCCTTCTGTCTAAAACCTGTTTCTTCCCCCCTCCCCCACTGATGATTTTTATGTGATTTTATATGTATATCTCTCTCTATATATATTCTACCCTATTTAGACAAAGACCAGAGCCACTCATAATGCTTCCTAGGAAAATTTCATCAACATCAGGATATTAAGAGGGGGAATCGAGCAATTTATTTCAAGGTAAGATCAGCATATTTGACTAGATATTATATTACCATGTGTAGCAAAATTTCAAAGTCAATTTAGACTATGTGAAGTAAAGTCATCCTTTTTCAAATGCATGAGAAGAGATGATTAAATTCCAGATTCCAGTGTAAATTAGCTTCTAAACATAGAGGTTTGCAGCTGGAATTGAATCAAGGAGTGTTTCAGAGGTTCAGAGTGTTAACTACTTGCTGATGGCTTTGCTCGATTCATTTCTGGAAATGATATCTCACTGGGCTTGTCCAATTCACAGTATATAATGGATTAATGGTTTGGAACTTTATCTATAATTCCTTGGTTTTATGTTTAAACACTTCGTAAACTCTTGATATCCTTTTCCCCCTGTTGAATTCATTAAGAAAATACCATAAAGGAAAGCTGGCCCTTTCTTTTCTTTGTATTGCATTATTTAGAAATTGCATGGTTATATCAATATTCGAAACCACTATAATGTAATAATTTAAGGACTTTGGGGAAAGAAGAAAACAGAAATCAGTTTTTTGTTGAGTCTCTTCTGTTAAGAAGAGCTATAATGAACAAATTCATCAAATACCTGTTGGATAGAGTGGTTACTTTTATAAAGCTTAGAAAGCCAATATGCCTTTTCTGCTCAGCTTTTGCAAACTGTGATACGGTGACCATACGTATGGCAGCTGCTTGAATACAAACCACTGGTTTTATTCTTTGTTTATTTCATTAACTCTTTTAACACAAACCCTAATTCTAAAATGCATTCCCATGCAAAGGTTTAATCATTGAGTACAAAGAAACATTTTGAAGCATTTTTGACTCTTCATATTTTCATGTTCCTTTTATTACTGTTTCTTACTTCTTTCCTTAAAGGAAACAAAGTAAAACCAAACCACAACTAAAAAACCGCAACAACCTCCCCCTGCAAAAAAGCACACCCCTCAAAACCCCCAAATCAATAAAAAACCCTAAATCCACAGGGAGCTGACTTTGTCCAATATACACAATACCATGTTTCCAGCATCAACAAGATGAAGACAAGCCCTGCATCTGTGGAAGCAACTCTCCTTCAGCCGTTCAGCTCTTGGTGCCTGAGCACAGCTGATTCAAGCCAAGGAGGCAAAGGGCCAAGCAAGTGTGGTTTCTCAACATTCCCAGAAGCATAAGCTCTTGCAAGGCGATATTTTTTGGTTTGGTAATGCCAAGTAGGAGGTATTCAGTGGCTTCTGTCATCTTAGTTTTCAATTCCAGTATTTATACTTCAGCAAAGAACCCATATTGTTAAGAAATTGAGGGAAAGGAACCAAGATGGGTTTGTTTTTCTTGATTCCAAAAGTATTTAGCCAAATTCTCTGTAGAGAGATATCTGCATTTCACCAAATAATTTTTGCTCTTTGCTCAAAAGCAGTATAGCTTTTCTTTTGCTTCTTGAAATTCTAAACTGCTGGGAAGCAATGTGAATAATTGATATCTTTTATTACTCATTGCTCATTGCTCTTGCATAAAGAACAAAATATGCCGTTTGTAGTTTGCTCTCCTGTGTACTAAACTGGCTTTAGGCATGCAAAAATTAGCAGCTATAGAGACTACCATTTCTGAAGAGGTTTTTCATTTTTTGACTAGCTTGATGGACTTGCACTTTTAATTAACAAATCAACAAGCACTAATGTGGTAGCAGTAGAGCTTAGGTCAAACATAATCAGCCAAACCCGTTCTAATGAGTGAAATTACTCTAGGGATTAATCTGACGATGCAAAATGAAAGGGCTGGGAAAAGAGTTGCTATTTCACTTCCTTGGAAGATACATGTTTTGCTTCCAAAATATTTTAGAAACACTTAGATTTTGGATGTTACACACTCCTATGCTGGGAGCCAGTCAATATTTGAGGTTTATACCCTGCTTGTATTTGTTGTCGAGTGAAGTATAAAATAGGACATTGCAATTGTTTTAAAATGTATTAACACTAATTCTAGTCCTAGATAAATTCATCTGAAAAGAACAAGGAATTAATTTTACAGGTCAGCTTGAGATGTTCCCACTGGTATGTACTAGAAGCTGTTCAGAGAAGGTTTTGCAGGCTGCTGTCACGGTATTTTTAATACATTTTAACTTTCCTTTGGCACAAAGATACTCTAATGCTAGTAGGCTTTGTATTTTCATGTAAATTATAGGATAAATGTGAAGCTCTGTAGCCTTGCAAGGAGGATAAGGAACAGGGTGTCATATCTAAATTCTGTCTCCAGCTTTTTCACTGTTAATACATTTGCCACGTTACTTATCCTTTTGTGCGTTGTTCAATAAAAAAGGGATAATGATGCCAGCTTAATATTGTACAGTGTTTTCAGGATGAGAAAAACTTGCAGTGTGGCAGCATTGCTTTTCTCAGTGTCTTGCTGGTGAACTTCAGTTCTAAAAATAACTTTGATTCTTTGGGAGAGAACAGTCTCAAGTCTGTCCCCTGCATGCGAGATTTGGGGAATGATGGTGCTTTGGGTGTTTTAATGAGAACCCTATTTAAAAAGTGCTGCTACCACAAGAGCTGAGGGTGATCTCTCACCACATCACAGTGAATTAGTGACTGTTCTGGTTTTTTTGTAATACTCTTTAATTTCTAGTGATAGGTTAAAGATTTTGAGACGCTGATCTTCACATTTTCAAGGTGGAAAAACTTGCATTAATAAATCAAGCAGAATTTTAGAGTGCTTAATGACAAAATAAAGAATTTGAACTGTGTCTGAAGGTAGCTGTTGGTCTGTAGTTCCAAGCAGTGACAGAAGCTTTTGCTTTTAGTGCCAAGTGGTATATTCTGGAAATGGGAATGTCCTTTCTTTTCATGTGTGTGTTTATCGTTTAAAGAAATGCTGTACCTGTCAAGGGCATGGATAGATGGCACTGATCCTCAGCAACTGTTAGTTCCAGTTTAACAGCATGGTTGGACACCACGAAGGAAGCATTGAAATGTTTGTTCACTGCTCTTCTAGATCTTGATATAGATCAGACTATGATAGTTGACTGTGATTAGAGGTAATGCAGGAAAATTCTATGTGCACCTGAGGTCTTTGAGCTATTCCATCTCTTTTTTCAGTGACTCCTCTTTTCCCCTATACACATTGTTCAGCTAGTATACTTCTAGAGGAGAGGGAAGAAAAGATGAAAAACTTAAAAATGTTGAAAGCATGTCTCTGAGTAAGATGAATACACCTCAAGAAGTAGCGCACGCCTGTTAGATATTATCCCAGACATTAACAGAAAGCAGAAAAAAAAAGGCATAGCCACTATAATATGACATCCTTGGTTGCAGCAGGAAGGGAGTTTGGCACAGGCCTTTGGTATTCCTGAGTGATAGAAATGAGATCCAAGTAAGTCTATTGATGTAGTAGCGATTTAAGAAAAAAACCCCAACTATTTCTTAAGACAGCAAAATTCGTGTGATGACATTTCGTATAGGGGATAGTTTGAGTAAGCTTTTCTCTTTTGTGCCCAATGCGGCCAGCCTCAGTATTGTAACTTGCTTTTCAAACAAGTCATTCTCAAATAACATATTTATGGGACCATGGGTATCTCCAGAGTTCTCCCTCCTAGTTTGTTCTCTCCTTTTTTGTTGTGAAAATTAAATTGTGGTGAGCTACCAACTCTCTGCAAGCCTGGGTGTTTCACAGTATTTGTACTTGTGTTTAGTGCTCGCAGGAAAACTGTATTAGACTCAAGTAAAAGAACAGAAAGCAGGAATTCAGGAATGAGCCATTTTGCAGTGCAGTTTGGTCTTGTTTTTTTCCCCCACTTTATGACTTTGTGGAATGATGAAATAAAGCACAAATACTCCGCTATGATGCATTAGAAATAAGACACGCGCACAAAAAGGAGAATGAACAAACTCAATGCAGCATAAGCACAATGTTTTTCTTATCACAAAATGAACTTTTTAAATGTCGTATACTATCCCAGTTCATTCTTGTCATGGGAACACAATGCTGTTATCACATAGCATTCCCTAGCCTGCTTTCCAGAACTTCTCAAGTTCATTATTCTCTGTTAAGATATTTAGGAGCTAAATTGAGCAATGCCATTTCATTAGAAATATAATGATTGGAAAGAGGACAAATGGTTGTATCCCGAATCTTGTTTATCAGTTAATTCTTTATTATAGTACAGCAGCAATTGCATATGCAAAATGGAATTCTAATTACATTCTGCATAACAGTGTAGTAGTTTTATCAATGCTATTTAGTTGCATAATGCACACAGCACAAACTATGGTACAGCAATATAAATAATTGGTTTAATTTGCTATTAATGAATCTACAAAATGAAATTATATTAGTATTTTCAGAACAAGTGGCTAATTACAAACATCATTTGCATGTTACCCTCTGTTGCTGCTGGATGTATTTGTTGACCTTGGTTATAATTATTTTGTGGAGAATTTCTCATCGGGGGATGTGCCAGGAGGTTTGTGCCAAGCTGTCTAAATTTTGGCCCACACATCTCCCTTTAGACTCCTGCACTAAGCTGGTAGTGAAGGTATTCTGAGAGTTTGAGTGGTTTTGGTAATGGGCAAAGAGAAGAAGGTGGAAGAGACATGATGGGAGGTTGCTTTTTCTCATGCACCACAAGCATTGTTTCATCTACCTTCTAGCTGTAAAACAGATTAGGTCTGAAAATGTGATTTATCAAAGTTCATTCCTCCTTTGTCTCTTTTGCAAAGAATTTTTCCACCATAAAGTCACGGTGTTTCTGACTGCAGCAGTTCAGCAGTTTACTCATGTAGGCTGGGTTTTATGGCTGCTTTTGCAGGAGGAGCAAAATGTAAGCGGGCCCTGAAAACCCAGTCAGTCGGCAAACACAGCATGAGGTGCAATTACCCAGTCACTGTGTGGTTTTTAGGAAAAGAAGCTAGGGGGGGGTAGTTAAATACACCTGAAAGACTAGCCCCAGAAAGCTCTCTTCCCCAGTTCAATCAATGTCTTATTACATAATAAACCATTATAGAGAGGTGAGAATTATGCTTCATGGCCAAAGCTTTTTTCTGCAAAGATAGCTGGAATCAGATAATCAAAATAATTGTCATTGCCAGATGTTATCTTGTTAGGGGAAAGTAGCACTGATTGTATCTCCTATGTGGGCAAGGTAATATTTATTGCTAACTGTGGGGAAAAAAATATTAAAGTTTTAAGGCTGAAGTTCAGTTGTGTTGACTGTCACTTGAAAATAAGTGTTTGAATGTGTTTTTGTCTGCCTTTGAGCAGACATTCCTTTCACCGTAATCTCAAAATTCCTACTGTTGTCCTGTTTTTATTAAATTTGCCGGCATTCCCTGTTGATCATCATCTTCAGTAAACTCTATTAAGGCTGAAAGAGTAACAAGCAAGTTTTGTTTTCATCTTTTAGCTCAAAGTGGTTCAGTATCTTACTATTGTAAAACTACATTGTGTTGACAATAAGTTTCTAACCTAAATAGCTGTTTGCTCAAAGGAGCTGAGCACCTAAATTATCCAGCTGCTTGCACGTCTGTCTCTTCATTGATAACTGAATACAAGCTGCCTGAAGTTAAATGGTGCATATCTGGGCTACCTGCATTTCTCTCTCTCCTGTCGTCTCTGGACTGAACAGTGGCACCCTACTAAACTTTCAATCTCCACCTCTCCTGGCCTTCAGTAGGTGTTGTTTGTTTCTGTGCTGTGGCTGCTCCTAAGGATACAGGAATTTTAGTATTAACCACAGTTGCTTGAGGTATTTATCCCTGCAGGTCTCTTTTGATAGCTAGAAAAAGAGAGTATAAAAAAACCGACATAACCTGCTAACAGAACTAAGAAGAGAACAATTCAGTGTGCATCAGCTTCAACTCAAGGGACAAGTCCAACTTGCATGGGTACTGTTTCCTGTGCTTCAACTATTTGAAAATGCCATCACTTCTTTTGTGATCTAAGGCTGTCCCTTTCCTTTGTTTTCTACCAAGTGATGTTTTTGGTTGGGGATTTCAAAAATAATCAAACAGTTGTCTGAAATGTTATACTTGAAACTGCTGCAGGCTATTAGCTAGATGCTCTACTAATGTTTTGCTTGGAGTAATGATATGTGTCCTGCCCATGCCCATGATGCCTCCCATCTTCCATCAAGAGGAACATGCAGCAGCACTGGTATGAGCCCATCGTCTTAATGGTTATTTCCCCAGACTCACTCGTCAGTTTGCTTCTGACATTAGCCCTCTCTCAATGGAGTTAGCAAGGGATGGCATCAGATATTTTAATTCTTCGTCTGTATTCTTGCTCCTTGATCACTTACTAATAATTTTTCTCCTTGCTTTTCATCTTAGAGAAGAGTTGCAGTAGCCTTGGGATTTCAGTTTCTTCGCATGAAAAGTATATGTTTGAGGGGGAGGTGAATGAGATGCTGAAACCTCTGCCTCCGCTTTTCTCTTGATTCTTACAGACTCTATCATGTAATTGTGCTGAAGTTGTATTTCACTTGATTCAGGATTTAGTTCACTTGACTGAAATTGCTTTGTTTTTCCACCCTGCTTTTTCTACTCTAATAAGCAGAATGAAGATTGTTGCTACTGTAACATATACACTTTCTGTTAAGCCACAAGAACCTGCAAATCTTTTTGCTAAGATTTGAAAAGTCAGACATTAAGGGGAATCACGGAAAGAGTACTGACTGGTCAACAGCAAATTTATTCAATTCAGTGTCACGGTTAGACTTATTACGCTTCATGTCTGCTTCTCTGGAAACAGAACTGCAATTTCTTTTTATCTGCTGTGGCTGCAGACTCGCAGAGTACAAGCATTAACCAGGGCAAATGGTCTGTAGTTAGTTTAGGAATTTAGTCTAAAACAAAACTAGGTTGAGCCAGTTTGTGTTGCACCACTGCCTGCAGTTAGTGGTCGTGGGCATTCTTGGTCCAAGTCCCTCGGAATTCCCTGGCATTCATATCCACGCCTCTGTCTGATCTGCAGGCTCCTGCCTTGCCTCCAGAATAATTTCTCCAGCCAGGATGTTGCCTTTTTTTTTTCCTACTTCACTTCTTCTGAGACCACTGCTTCTCTTTGGGAACATCAAGCTGTCTGGTTTTCCCAAGCTAAACAGTCTGTGTGCAAAAGCACAACATGTCTTCATCCTCCGCAGTGGTCGTTCTCATGTGACAGGTCAATCTCCTGCTGCCTGGTAGCATTCTCAGTCTAAACTATTTTTTCCACATGCAGAGGATCTGTATTCAAATTGGTAAAATCAGATCTTTCTCAAAGCAAGTTAGACTTTGCTCTTATTTTATTGTTTTGTTGTTGGTATTTTTGCTTCCAGAAGAGCAGGTGCCCTTATGTTGCATCGTTTTCCTAATTTCCAAACAGATTGTAGTGGAGGGCAAAAATTTCACCTGCACTTTCTGGTGGCTTTGATGGATGAATGAGAAAATATCTACATAGCCCCACTGTGTGAAGAGGGTCTGTGTCACTGTGTGACAGGAAGGTTTATTCATTTTTACCTGAAGTGTTAACTGCTTAGGCCCAGGGTGCTTGTACAATATTGATTTTTCACTTTGCAAAAAAGACATTAGTCTTTGTATTTAAGAAAAAGGAATTGGGAAGTGTGTATCAGAACAGTGGGACCACAGTTTGCATAGGAGAAAGATTAATATTAGCTACATCTCACTCGTTGTTATTCTATCTCAGCATTTCATTAACGTTGTAAGGTTGTTTTGCACTTGCTTCCTAGGGAATATGAAGCTTAATGTTGAAAGACATCTAGTCTGGCAGTTCTGCCCTCTGGAGAGCTTAGAAAGGGCTTTTTTTGAGGACTTACCCCTTTCAGGGCCTCTGTTGTTGGTCCAGTGATAATTACTCATACAAAACTTGCTTTTCCTTCAGCAGACATCAAAGGAAATTTTGCTAATTTATTTTTGAGGATTTGTCCTGAAAATAGAGATGACCACTTGGAAAGTAAGAGCTTTTTGAATTTCATCAAAGGTGTCCTGCATGAGGCCATCCTGAAAAAATGAGTCTTTCAATTAGAAGTGTGAAATGGACATACCAGAAATTATCAATATTAAACATTTATTAACTGAAGTATTCCAGTATTGAAATAGTCTGATATTTCTTCTTGGGCTGCTCAGTAGATATGTGAGATTTAGCTTCAATTCCAGAGAATGGATTTAGCATTACAATGTGGATAAAAGTAACTACTGAAAGTAAATGTTCTGGAATTCTTTAAAACCTTTTAACTTGCTCTTTATTTTCCAAAGTGTTTTACCTTGCAGGTTAAAATGTAGCATCCACAAAGTACTCTGAAAATGCCATAGAGTATTCAATTGCAATTTTTTATTTTAAGATCTCAAAAATATGAAGAATTTGTGAAATACAGACAGGTTAATGGTCCTGTTCTAATATTCCTATTTGCTGATATTGTTGATGTTTCTGTCCTCACTCCTTATGCTGAGTTTATAATTTATCTTTGCATTAATGCAACTTTTGCATTTCACTGTGTCTGCAGTGGCCAAGTTTTTTGTGTTGCTGAAGCCTGCTCACATTGGTAGCACTATTGCATTTCTGAAAACGAGGAACTGGATGATGCAGTAGGTGATCCAGTTCTGTTGGGGGATGAGCAGAATCATAACTCTGAACTATTTTAGAAGCAAAAGCATTTCCTGAAATCTGACTGTCTCTTTTCTCTGTTAAATAGAAAGTTTATAAAATTTAATTCACAATGTACTTTAAGTAATGACTGTGTTCTTAAATCATTATCTCAGAAAAATGAGGGAAGTTAAAGAAATCCACTTTATTTGGCAACATTTGTAGCCCAAGTTGCAAAATACTAGTAATAGGATCCTCAACTTGAAGGATTTTATTTGTTTTAAAAAAGGAATTTTTATCAGAATATTTTGAAAGTATAGCATGGACTTCCTGCTGTGCTTTTACTTGGTACTTGATGTTGGTGAGTTTTGAGCCGACAGTGTGTATCCTTTGTCTTCTTTTCACATGTTACTATAGACAAGGTGGTGGTATTTTTAATTTTTCTTCTCAAAGAATAATCAAGATAGAGAGCTTCATGGGTCAGGAGTGTATAACAGAAATTCTTTGTCATGTAAGTAAATTCTGATTCCTTTAAAGAATCTTAAGTGTGAGAATGAATCATTGCTAAGGAGTCACTTCTGTCCCTCTCCTGGGAACCTCATTCAGCTCCCTCAGTGGAAACAATGGATCAGCTCTGAGCAGCTCATCTTAAACTTCGGTCCACAGTCAGAAGAGTGAGGGCCTGTGCTTTGTGGCAACCTGGAGACAACTTGTAGCTCCTCATTCCCAGTAGTTAAATTTCATTAAAAGACAAGCAAATTATATTGGAGAGCTTGCCAAAATTACTGTCCAGCATAAGCAGTTTCACTTGCAAATGTTTATATACAAGAGTGAGCTGTGTTTACTGTATAAGTAATGGCAATTTTAAAATAAATT
>VZTA01003423.1:34354-53642 GCA_013398855.1 Mohoua ochrocephala | reverse complement strand
TCCCCCTTTTGAGTGTTGTCTAGAATATGAATAGCCTTCCCCCCCCCCCACCCCTTCCTTTTTAAAAAAGAAAGAAAACCTGTGCATAAGTGTATTTCTGAATAAATCAGACATACAAACATGTGGTAGTGGCAGCTGAATTGCTCTGAAAATTTAGAGCTACGTTGTATGAATTTCAGCAGGAATTTCATCTTGAAAAAGACCACCGGACACAAAAGGCCATTCTTCCATGTGCTGATTCAGAGAACTTTCCAAGGGCTACCTAAGTTTTCTCCTACTGGTTATGAGTTGTTGTACCTTGTGGTAATCTGGTAGCTGGAAGTTGATGGAATTCCAGACCATACAGACATTTAACCATCTGCCTTGTTTGTTTCCTCTTGAGGTAGCTTTGCCCAGTTCAAGCTAAACAATTTTGGAATAAGGGACTGCAGAGAGAAAAAGCCAAATGTTTGTTTACTTATTTGCAAATGAAAATATTGTGCTTAGTTTTAAGTATTGTTTACACTGTAATTTTAAACTTTAGTTTTCTACCCAATTGCAAATAGAAACGTGTTATTAGTGACAACCAGCCTTCCAACAGTCATCCTGAAGTCTTTAAGTTATCTTTTGAAAGTAAATAAAAATCACTGTTTTTCTGCTTGTGATGGCAGACATTTTTGGCGCTTAGAAAAGAGGATGCATACCAAGTTTCTAAAAAGGTACAAAGATAATATTGATTAATGTGGGTTATTATGTAAGTACTGGACCAGAATGCATAACGCAATCAAAGGCGTAATAGAAATTAAACTTACATTTAATTTTAATTACAAATTACCTCATTTACTCAGTCCCCTACCACACCTGTCTTCTCAATGGTCATTATCATGACACAAAAAGCACCACAGTGTGTGTGAGCCTGCAATGTGCAGCAGTAAGATTCCTTAATGGAACTAATTCCTGGTTCCGAGGGGCCAGCACGAGTGTAGTCACCTTAGAGTGCCTTGCACTGTCACTGGACAAAGCCATATGACTTTCCCAAATAAATTAATGTTTGAATTAGATCTTTCAGATCATCATATCTTTATTGGTTTAAAATTACTCTTGATGAAAGCTCCTGACCTGAGTAATTTATTCAAATAATAAGTTATCCTTACATGAAATGTACCAAACAAAACATGCACTTTATTTCTGAGCTCAAATCATTTTCTGTCAATAGCTTTTATACCTTTTTGTTTCTAAATTGTTAAGCTCTGTGTGGCTTGTAGCTACTTTTGCACTCAAGACACTCCTCAAGCTTCCCTTCAGTATGAGAGATAGATGGAGTTCTGTGCCCTTTGGCAAAGTATGTTTTCTAATTGATTTGTTGTGTTTGTCTTGCTTGAATATTCTCCAATATATCTGCCTGATTAAAAAAATTCTATGTCCTTGCATAAAGCCTTATTCCAGCTTGGCTGCACCAGTGCCAAGTGCAGAAAGTAATTTAATATCTGTTTGTGGGCTTGGGACTTCCCTGTGTGCACATCCAGTGACGAGGCTGAACCTTTGCTGCAAAGTCTCCGAAGTTGATCCCAGTGACTCCAGAACTCTTCTAAACACCTGATTCTCAGTGTATGTTCTTGATGTGCAAATATGGCAACAGACTTTTGATGAACTTGATGTTTAGCACAGCCTCTGCTTCTCTATGCTCAGCTTTCCCAGTCAAATGATTTTCTTGCGGAGTGTTTGTGTCCTCTGTCAGAGCATTCTCCAGTCTATTATGCAAAGGCCTTATCTGCAATGATTTGAATTTCCTTTTAAATACCAGTAGTGATGTTAGTATGGAGTTAAGTGCCAGATTCTGCAGTGTTCATCTAAACCCAGATTATTCTAATTTACAGTTATTTGTTAGTGTCTGTTAGTGGTTTTTAAAAAAAAGTATTTTGTGGATGTCATGTTGAATTGTTTTGGTTCTTAATGAAAATGTCCTGTGCTGTTGTTTTTTGAAAATTTGTATCATTTTGAAGATGGTACCCTTTTTTTATCAGTCAAGCTTTCAAATGCATTTAAAGAAAAAAAAAAGGTGAATTCCAGGTAGCTAACTTTATTTCCCATAAATCCATCTCAAAAGGCATTACTTCTACCTTATTTTACTTGCTTATTAGTAAAGTCATACATCAACCATTCCAGTATTTTGCTTGACTCGCCCATTTTATGGATATTGGTTTTGCTCGTTTGTTTTTTAAAGCTTAGCAATGTAATCTCTTTTTGACAGTCTTGTTGCTGCTTGGCTAGCTGTCTCAAAATTTTGGGATGCAAAATTATCCAGATCTATTTCATTTCAGCAACTGCTAATTAATTTTCTCTCCCTAATATTTGATGTAGAAAGCACTCACGCTGCAACGGCACCATCTCGCTTTTTCCTGAAGACTAATACTTAGTGAATACTTTTGTCTTTTTTCCGTATTATTATTTCTATTAATACTTCTGCCAAAAACCATCCAGATATATAGCACAGTTATAAATTCTGTGTTCTTAATGAAATCTTTCTTAGTGTCCTCTGCTCTCCATTTTTTAATATTTTTCTTTTTTCCTTGATCTTTCTTTCCTATATCTTTCTTTCTTCCTTGATAACTTTCCTTGAAAGTTATGCAATTGCTTAGTCCTGACTCACATGCATCGTTTGGAATGGCTTTACATTCTTTCATTCATTATGTGCCTTTCACTACTCATCTAAATCATGTTAGTTGTTTTGGTTTTTTATTTTTTTGTTTTAATCAATGTGACCTAATTTCTGTTTGAGTTATGACTATCCATGAGCTTGGAACTTGTTCTTAAACAGTGCCCAACTTTATACAAACCAAATCACTTTTTCTCAGATGAATTCTATAATGAACAATTCACAAGGTTTTTTTTATTCAGATTTCCGTAATTGCAAAGTTCACTGAAGGTTTACTTAGTTTACTGTCACTTCACTTTGTTCTCTTGCATTGTGGGAGTTTTATTTTGTCCACCTTGATTTTTACTTACAGATATGAAGAAGGGGGAAGCAAAGGCAAGATGATGTGTTCTAAATGTTCTTCCAAGAACTGTGCCATCACATTCCTTTCTTTTTTTTAGTCTAGGACTGCTAGATCAGTCTGGAAGTCTAGAAATTTATTTGTGAGAAGACATGTCTGTTAGATAAAGTGTTCAAGTGCTCTCATCTGAAATAGAGATTTTGAGGTAGAAGTTGATGGTTTGAGTACTGAAACAATATCATCCACAGATTGTGAGTTTAAGCTTGGTAAACGCAATCATTTTATTATTCTCCCTCCTCACCTGAATATTTGCCTGAAAAGAAACCGATACTTATAAAAGCAAAAATTTGGCTTTGGTTCGGTTTTGCTCTTGGATATTTACACTTTTCTTCTATAAAGCAACAGAAAATGTGCTCACTGTTACAATGAACAAGTATATGAACTGCTGGAAGTTAATCAGAGGACCCAGAAAAGTAACTTGTATCATCTGAGGGTTACCTTTGATTGCAGAAATCAGTCTTTGCCCTGAGTAGGTGGTTCAAATAAATTATGCAAATAGACAATGACTTAATGGAATAAATTACAAGGGGATTAGTAGTAGATGTACTTTATTCAGCAGAGAAATGTCAGAGTGCTGTACATACAGCACTTAAGAAATAAATTCTCCAGTTTCTATATTATTTCATATTGTTGTTTTGATATGAAACAATAGGATGAATCTTGAGTGGATCAGACATACCATTTATAATCCACTTTTTATTCCTCTTCAAGTTTGGGTAGCTTGACGTTATTAAAGTCAGTTAAATATGGGTCAAATATGAGTCTCGCGTCTGGGAGATCCATACCACTGACTGATGAAATAGGCAAATAGGCTATAAATTCTTTCAAATAGTAAAACAAATGATGGAAAATTTACCTACGTTAACTTTCCATAAGTAAAGGGGCACTAAACAACCACAGAGAAGACAGGATCTACAGTATTGGTGTGATAAGTACCATTTCTGAGAAGATATTTTAAGCCAATTCTAGTGTTATGGGAATTTTTCCTTCCTGTGAAAAGGCTTTGGATTGTGTCTTTAGTAAATTAAACCAAAATAAAATGAGAAATTAATTTAAAACTGGCTTGATTCAGAAATAATTAAATACGGCAACACTTACATCTAGTACATTCAAGGACTGTAAGTAAATACATATTGCACTTAGGCTGTCCTGAGTGTTTACATATTATATGCACTGCAGTACAATAGTTTTAAATACCTTTAAATGCAAACTGCTGCTGCAGTTTGAGTGCTGATTTGAGGTAATACTTCACTTGTGTTTGGAAAATAAATTCCTCTGAGGAAATCAGTATTTGTCATGTCAGATTCCATACCTTGGTTTGTTGGGGGACAGGGCGGCCTCTGGGGAAGAGCTGATGGTTGATATGCTACTGTATTAGCAAGAACTATTTGTGGAATAAAGGATTGCTCAATCCATATCCCTCCATAATCCTGCTCTCTTCCGTCTCTTCCCTGAACTGGGGTGGGTAAATTCTACGTTCTGAACTTCAGAAAGTAAAAGCTCTGCCTCCTGGTGCCATGGCTTGTTTCCTCTGTAGCAATAATGTTTGACTGTGTGTTCCTTTGTTGTTGAATGGGTGTAGGCATATATGTATGGGTGCACCAAATGTGCATAAAATAAATGACATACTGATAATATGCTCTGATTTGTCTTCAGAGTCCTCCCATGGAGTATGATGTTCCAAATAATTCATCATACATATTTCTTCTCTGTATAAAAACCTTTGTTTCAAATTTAGCGAGCCATTCTCTATGGACATGTAGAAATTGCAGGATAAAAAAAATTACCCTGCCCAGTAAACAAAGTCACTATCCACCTGAGTACACACAAGATAGGCACAAGCAGGGTCCCTCCTTCCAGGAAGTGAATCTCCTGCAAAACGGGGTCATTGCACTGTTTACCCTATGCACAGAACTACAGGTGTTCACTGGGGGACTGTGGCTGCTTTTCACACTGTTTTGAGTTTGAAATCACATCTCAAGGGATGCAATGGCTTCAGGAACTTCTTGTGAGATCATGTGACTTCTTCATCTGAGATTCCTCATCCCAAATTGCTAATTCCACAGAGCAGCTGTTATCAGGAATGCAGGGAGCCCCCAAAGCCCCCTTGCCTGCTTTAAAAGTGCAAATGTCCAGGGCACAGGCAAAAACCGAGAGGCTGCACCTGAGCAAATCTAGAGCTGCAATATCCTGTGCTGTACATTCTGAAGAGATGGAAATCAAAGTTCTTTGTAAAAGTAATAATTTTACTTTGGATTAGCCAATGGATTAGCCAATTTTACCAATGGATTAGCCATTGGTATGGCAACCTGTACACATTCTTCAGTTAAACAATGAATTACAGAGTATTAGTCCTACACCTTAAAAGAGCAAGGCCCAAAATTTCATTCTTTAAGGTTAACATGTAGGTGAGTCACAGCTTGGAATGTACGAGCTGCATGTGGAACTGGAACATTTTGCTGTGTAACGGTTTCATTTCTCTTTCCATCTAACAAGTTGAAGGGGGTAATACCTTTCTAACATAAGAACCTGCTGCCCCATAAGGCTTGTGATGTTTTTGGTGGAAACCTAAAGATTTTTTTCTTCGGTGTTCATTCATAATCTACTTTTTTACCCCTCAGTATTGAAGAATATTATATCTGGGGTTGGTTGTGGAATGTCCATCCTTGGAAAGTCAGCTGGCCAAAGCCATGGTTGAAATTATCAAGTGTTTGCCACAGTCATGCTGTTGTCCCAGGGTTGGAGTTGACACTTGCAGATCTCCCTTCCAGCCAACATTTCTAGACTGCATAGGAGTTGTAATAGAATTAGCTACTCCTCCTCTCTTCGCCTTCGACTTTCTGATCTTCTAATGCTGGGGGAAGAGGAAAATACACAGTTTAGCTGGTTACATTGCTATCAGAAAGAGAAAATAATTAACTAAGTCAAGTTTGAAGGTAAGGGTTTTTTTGTTTATTTCTTTATTTTGGCCATGTTGTCTTTTTAAATTTTTTTTTTTAATTATGATTAATGATGAAAGTTTTTAATTTCATACTACTTTGTCATTGGAAAAGGCAAATTTACTGGCAGGCAATAACATCTGTGTGTGAAATTTTAAAGTTTCTACAAGTCATAACCTTGAAATACATGAAGATTTCCATAGTGCTTTTGTAGCAGTGTTTGTGTGCTTCTGTATTTGTTGCTGTTTACTGAAATTTGGTTTCTTGGCAATTAAGTACTTCTTCAGTAGAGAGAAAAAGTGAGAAAGCTTTCTTTGGAATTATTTTTTCCCTTTCCTTTTTCCTAAAAGCTCATAAACTGAGAAATGTGTGTCCATTTTATTAGTTCTGTGATTAAATTATAGGTTGTTGGTTTTTTTCTTTTCCTTTCACTAGGAAATGTTAGATCACTTAAAAGACTTCTGGTTTCTGGATTACTTTTTACCATTTCAAGAAACCAGAGCTTAGGTTTCTCAGCTGCATTTTCCCTTTACTTCATATAACTGGATGTTATGTGACTGTGTACTTCAGTACATTCTAGCAGATTTTAAATAAACCTTTTTTAAATTAGTGAAAGAAAATTAGAAAATTTTCAGGGAAATCCCTTGCTAGGTATCACGTCTGTCAATTCATTTCAAGCTGGAGTAATTTTCATCAGCTTCAATCAGCAGTTTTATTCAAAACTCAAATGTAGTATTTGCGAAAAACAAATACAATCATTTTAGGGTATATCGCAAACTTTGAACAAGTACCAAATATTTTGCTGTTAGAACTGTAATGTCCCAGCTTATATCAACAATGAACTAGTTAAATAAAAAGCTAAAAGAAACATCTGAAATGATGCACAACAGTGTGAAAATCTCTGGAGACCTTCTGTAAGCAAAGTGAAATAAATCACTGCCCTTGCAAGTATTGATAACACACGGAGATCTTTGTCTTCATCGCTAGCTGAGAATGTGGCATATCACTATGTAAATTTGATTTGAGTCCTAATTAAATATTTAAAAGATGTTGGCTTTCTGTTGCCTTTTTGAGAAGATGGCATATGCTAGGTAGAAAACCTTCTGGCGTCATATCCCTATATATTTGTTTTATTATGAAAGATTTGTTCACAAAGTATAATGAATTTGGTGTTGATTTGAACAAAAAATGTCTGCTAATTACTCTCTGAAGACAGATATTTTAGCTGGAATATAACAGTAACAGGTTTTACTTCTCTTGGGGATGTTTAAGAGCACTGATCATACATAGATGATATTAATAGATTATATTACATAGATGATAATGAAATGGGAGTATTATTTTCTTAAGGCTTTGTGCAAGTGGTCTCTGGGAAATCTACTTTATTTTTTCATATTATTTTATATTAACAAAATTAATTTTAACTTGAGTACATTATGCTATTTTAGTACTTGAGTTCTAGATAACTTTTTGAGCTGAAACTTGCAGGATCTGGGTCTGATCTTCTATTTCTGGGTGTAACTCTTCTGGCTTTTAAGGAGCAACTTAGATGTCAGCAGAATGAAGTCAGAACTGGAAACTGTCCATGTTCCTGGAGTCTCCTGGCTTGTTCAGGTGGCAGAGCTGTTTGCGTAGGGCTCTTTTTGGGAGGGCTGTGCTCTCCCAGGGCAGTCACAGTGGTATCCATTGCCTTGAGTGTGTTAGTGCAGTCTAGAGCGGGAGATTGTCACCGGAAAAGCACCATCACCTACTTCTACAAGTGCAGAGGGGATTTTTTTGGACAAGGAAGAATGCACTGGAGAGCATGTCGGGGAGATGCTATTTCTCTGTGATCCCAAGTGCACTTCTAGCTTAATTTCTGCCTGATTTACTTCCACAGGAGCTAGCAGTGGGAACATATCAGCTGCTGTTATTGTTGAGAATTAAAATTTAATGCCTTGGATTGAAATTGAAAGGACAGTGCCCTGATATGTTTTCCCTTCCCAAGTTTCTTATGGCAATACACAATAAGTGTGAACAGTGGTAACACTTGGGCCATTCCAAGCAACTGAAGAGGAAATTCAGTGGAGGCCCTGCTGAATTTACCAAGCCTAGGCAAGCTTGGTATTTTATTTTACTAATGAAATTTTTTAAAGCAAGATTTGTTCATTACCACTTGTGCATGGAAATCAGAGTTTCACAATGGGATCGTAATTCATTCTTTTTTATATAAACATGACATGTACAAACTTCATTAAGAGAACATTATTAAGAATGCAAAAGCAAGTGGTCGTGAGAAGAGAGTGTTACAACTGGCATTGCAACAGAAATTCAACTTCTCTGATGCATATGCATTCTGATGAAGTAATCAGAATTATGTAAGAACGCATAGCACTTTTCCAGAAAACTTCTTCCTTACCCAGTGCACAAGATGGACAGCCCTCAATTAATGAGGAGCTACTCGAGACGTTGTTTTATCGTCAGTGTTTGATATGTGGCCCTAAGCCTTATTTACAGCACGTTGTTCAGACCCTGCTCAGACGTCAGAATTATTAATTTCCTTGCAGGCTTTTCTGTGTTTCTCATTATTACTGTATCCAAGTGCTACACATTTGCTACACAGGTTTTAAATTAAATTTATCTTCACAAAGCCCCAGTGAGGGATGTGGTATTATCTCTGTTTTACAGATGGGGAACTGACAGAGATTAAGGTCAGAAAAATTCACCAAATTTGGATGTACATTTTAAGACATGAGACTGGATTTTAGCACCCTTCAGATCATACAGGGTGTTCTGTGTTTGGAAAACACCACTTGCTCCTTCAGCGTCAGGTGTGTTTTTCTTGTGGCTGGATAACTTCCTCAGCAGCTCAAGGCTGCAAACGGAACATTTACATAGCACTGTTGATTGCCGAGGAAAACTTTGTATTTGATACCTTGGGCAGTATCACACAGGAACTTGGAGCTTTCTCTGAAATAGGCAGAACTTCAGTGAATCACCTGTAGAAATGAGGCACTGGGGCTTGCTGAAAACTCTAATATGACTTTACTATTAAAGACTGTTCCTTAATGCTTGCACATAAATTGGCATTACACAAGCCATCTGAATTCTCATCCTTGTCAATTTGGTAATTTGATTTTTGCAATGGAGAAAGATTAATTGAGAATATTGGAATTCATGATCCAGTTAATTTGGGGAATGAATATTAACTGATAACCATATTGCCACAAAGATGGTACTGTCTTCTCTGTGATAAACATGAAGAGGTTCTTTCCAAATGCACTTTCATTTATTTTCGTAGTATATTCAGATCTCTTTCCTCTGTGAAGACATTCTAAATACCAGAAGATTTGTGAGCAAGACTAGCAAAATATTGTTTCCCTATTCAGAAAATCTTTAATTGGTGATTTTTATGTGTTGTGTCCACATTTTGTATACTAAGTTCATGATAAAAATGATGAAGCCAATTAAAAATTTAATAGGGCTTTATTAACAAAAGCCTTTAAACTTACAAGTCGGGACCCAGAAAAAGGGGAGCGGCGCCGGGTGCGTAGCCACCAAAGGTTAGGGCCAGAGGCACACCCAAGAGGCGGGCGTTTCGGTTTTTATACCCCCTGGGCGGGTGCCTCCCTCTCGGTTATCCCGCCCCTCTCGATCTCACCGATTGTATCTAGGGGTCGTGATTGGACAGCATTAGACCAACTGCGTTCGGTGTGTTATTCCCTGATGTTAATTTGGGTCCCCAGCGCTTGCACCCCGCCCCCGCACCAANTTGGGTCCCCAGCGCTTCCCCCCCCCACCCCCCACCCCTTGCTTCGGCCTCTAGAAGTTTCCTTCAGGCGCCATTTTAACCTTTAACATTAAAATACATATAACTGAATAATAACTTATCCCAATAGAACCTCACAACATTCCCCAACTCCCAACCCCCCAAACGTCTCCACAAACATCCAACTTTATTAACTAATTAACTGTTTTCCTGAGATTAACATATTAAAACATTCCCTCCCCTGATCAGTAAACGAAAGCCAACTTAATCTTGTTTATAACAGTACTATTTACATGATTTTCCTTGCATTTTCTCCACTGGAAGTTTATTTTATGCTAGTTTTTGTTGTAGGCCTGCTGATTGCTTATAGAGTGGCATAGAGAATTCAAGGTAAGCCTTAGTTCTTCATAGTCCTTTAAAAGTAGCAGCGTGGATTTGCACCAAGGCTAAACATAGTGATTTGTGAGTCTTTCTGTTAATTTTTGAGAATTTTGGTTGGAGTAATTTGACCAAAGAAAAAAGATTTTACTGTATCATTTTGTGGCAATTTGTGCTCCTCAAAGTCTATCTCTGCTTTGTATGTATCTGTTAGATACATATTTCCATATATTTTCACAAAGCTCTTTGAAATCTTTAGCTGACAATGATTAGAGAAGTGAAATGTTTCTTGCATTCATCAAGAAAGGTACCAGAACAGTGGCTGGTACGTTGGAATTATGTAGATAGTTAGAGAACTCCTTTCTTTAAACACCTTTTTAATGTTAACCTGCGTTTAGCTTCTTACTAGACTACATTCCTCATATTGTGCCAAGTTCATATCTTTTGTGGAACTGGGAGGCTGCCCTGTGTGTATGAAGTTGGACGGTTTTCTCCTGGCTATGAAGTGCACTCAGGGAAACCAAAACGTCTCTTATAACAACACAAGAAAATGAATTTTTCAGTAGTTTCAAAGTCTCTTTTGTTTACAGTTGTAACCATTTCTAGACTGCTGAGAGCCAGCTATTCCCAGCGCTTTATAGTATTGCTGTGGCATTACTAACAGAACAACTGCTTGCTGTTGAGGAAAAAATGAAAGTTAGTGAGAACTTTGCTTGAGTAAGTATGATTTCCTACTGGGTAGCTTGGGTAGTGCATATGTCTGGTGCAAATGACCTTTTAAATAATAAATTACATCCATTATTTAAGAAGTGCAATGGTAGTCCAAAGTTTTCATTGGAAATAAGCCATTTTTGCCCACCTTCTGTATAATATGCTAGTACTATGGCAGTCAGGGCTGTGGGTGCAGGGCTGTGGCACTGAGCTGGCAGCCCAATTTATGGGTTATCTGTCCAGAGGAGTTGGAGGAATTCACAACTAAATCAGAGCTTCAGCTTTGACAAATGCCAGCCAAATTCTTGAAGCTACAGAGGGGTCCCTGATTGAGTTCTCTACCAGTTTGCCATAACTCAGCCTAAACATTCATCCTGCAGATTAAGATTTAATCATGTCTATAGATTTCTAATTACTCGTGAATATCTTATTAGAAAACCTGGCTGGCAAGGAGCTCCAAAGACCTGTCAGTAGATTATACAAAAATTTGTTCCCCAATTAGTTGCAGAACTGTCATCTGGCACCCAATTCTTGTTTAAAATGTTAGCAAGTTTATGGAAAAATGAGAACATAATACTTTCAGTTATTCCAATCCACCATGTGACCATAAATGTTTTTTTAATCTTGAAAAGTTAAAAGCAGGAACACTAAAACATTTTTTTGTTGATGCCTGAAGTGATGCAGCATAGGAAAGAAAGCCAGAAAAAACATACAGAATTATTTGCTTGGTTTATGACTTGATTATGTGACTCATGCAGTTCTGTATGGTGAGTCTAGGTTAAAAAATAATCATGTAGATTGTTTTCTAAAACGTGAGGAATCTTACAGTAGTTACAGATAGATGAAAAGGCATATTTTTCAGGATATTTGACAATTGTGAAGTAAAAAGCAACCTGGAATATGATGTGCAGATACAGTTAAATGTGTAATTAGTACATGCATAAGAAAATTAAAATAATACACTTGTAGCAATACCAAGCACTTAAAAATTTTCCTCTGTTTATATAATTTCTCTAAGCAGTCCTTAATCTTTTACAGGAACAAGGAATATGCAGGCCACCATACTGAAAATGCAGGTTTAGGCTCTTTGTCACAATATCTTCCCCTTTGGTTTTGATTTCTCTGTATTTCTGCTGCTAGTATTACAGTGGAGAAAATGCTTTCTTACATCAGTAATTTTGAAATTTGACTTTAAGAATATTGACAAGATAAAAAACCTATTTGATAGATTTTAGTGGTTAATTTCGTAAGAGCACCTGTCTACAGTGGGAAAAGATTCCTAAAGAGCAACTTGAGGTGAAAATGTAACCCCAAACTTCTCAGGCTTAGTATCCTACTGGACTAAATCTAGCGTCTGGTATGTATTACATAACAGGAACTGCAAGCCACTTTCTCTCAGCAGAAAATATCTTATGAAAAGGAGTCATAGTCTGTAAATGGCTGTATTTTAATATAACTGTATTTTCTGCTACCGAATATGAAACTTCTCCTGAAAAAAAATCACACGAGACTGCCTGTATTTGCCTAAATTTAGTTAAGCCATAGCGTTCAGAATTAATCTAACCAAAAATCTGTAAGTAGGTTCCTGTCATGCTTTAATGCTTGTTTTACAGTGTTTGTCTCCTTTTCCAAAATTTGCTTATTCTTTCAGTTGATTTTCAACCCAGCTATCATTCAACATTACCTTGTTGAGCAAGCGCTCAGAGCACTCTTAGTGCTCTGTACAAAAATGCAGAAAGCTCTGATTTCTGCTACAGGTGTCTTTGAGAAAGATGGGGAAGTGACCAGAAAGCAGTGATGGTATTTGCCATTTTCCAAACATATGGTCAAGTACAGAGAGCATTTGGGGAAAATCAGAGGGAAAACGTGCAGAGAGGGAAAGTTAAACCTAGAAAAGTGTTCTTTGCATGCAGTTCACAATTCGACCAGTTTAAATAAACCAGAAATAGTAAGAACAAGTCACACTAGGTTGCATTTTTCCAGTGACAGCTGTAAAAATTATTCAAAAATATCTATCAAATTTTAGCATTAGAGCAGCACTTTTACTTTTTTAAAATATATGATTAGATATGTATGTGTACCATGGTAGCTCTGTAATTAGACTCTGCAGTCATAACAGTCCATTTTTTGGTCAGTGGCCTTGACCTGCTTTGCATGGTGGGAGCATCTTTTTCCTCCCAGCTACTCCCCAGGTGCTTGGCAGCAGCCAGTGTGCATCCCTGGGCTGGCAGCTCTCCACATGGATAACCTTGTGAACCACAGCCCTACTGGAATCACCTGCCTGGGACACGCTCAGGGCCGTGGCAGAGGGCTCTCATTCTGTGGGGGGCAAAAGGAGGTGGGGGAAAGATGTGGACATAAATCCTTTGAAATGAAGCTTCATTAATTCCGATGTTCGTGGAACAACCTGATTTAAGTGGTTTTATTTTGGAGAGCAACCACATATAGAAAATGATAAAATGAGAGCTAGTGGGATTTGTCTTAAAGATTTCAACATTTAGAAATAAACATAAATGCACTGTACATAAATGTAAAGAACCCACTATCTACTATTATTAGCTATATATAAATGTAAATCTGACAATAAATTTCATTAAATGCCTATTTTCATCTATATGCCCGAGGAATTGTTAGACTAAGTATGGTGTCTGCATTTTCCTCTGAATGTCTGTGTTACATTTATTAATTCAGCAAGCTGAAATGCTTGTGGAGATACTCAGGTATTGCAGGAATTTCTCTAAATATAATAAATTCAAATTCATAATATTACCAAATAGCCACGGTCTAATAATAATAAATTTGCATTCAGTATGAAATTCTGGGCAAAAGGACAAAAAAACAAAATACAAGAAATAAATCTTTTAAAGTGCTTACTGATTCAGGAGGGTTTTTGGAAGTGATGTCGCTGGTTTCTCAGTGAAGAAATTACATAATTCTGAACTGTATCTGGAAACTCATCATCCAGCATCTCTGGCTCATACCACACTTTTTTTTGTCCGGACTTGTGCTGGCCCTGCCTTGTGTGGACCATCCTTTTGCCCTAGCACGCCCTGTGCTCTCTCTCTCTTTCTGACTGTGCTTTGGTTTATACCACCATAACGGTTTGGGAGGAGCCATTTCTGTCTTCTCCCAATGGACTTTTTTACTCCTTGAATCTCTTAATTCCCTGCAACTTGTCTTCTGCAGCTCTCTTTGCTCCATCTCTGCTGTCCAACACTATAGATGTCCAAATTGTGTTCACTCAGGGGAAATAGGAATCTACTTCAGGGGAAAGCTTAGTCTTGGTGCATATTTCTAAAGCCTATAAAGTGACTTTATGTATTGCTGTATAAGTAAAAATAAAAAAAATGCTGAAACACAACAGCTTTTTCTTCACTCCCCATTTTTAAAGCCACCTTTTATTTCCACTGAAGAGTACAGCAAAAGAACGTTCCTAGTTGTTCCATCACATCAGCTCTCTTAGTCTGTGGCTTCAAAAGGAATGAGCTTAAGCTCAAGTGTTTCAATGTGCAGTGTGGAGGTCTCTATAGCGACCTTCCTCCCCCATCCCTCCTCTTGCTGGGGTAGAATTTTCCATATGCTTAATATATCTCAAGAGATGTCAGAATTTTTTATTGCTCCTCTACCATGTAATGTAGCCCTAGGTAGCCACACTAGGAAAAAGGATTTTCACGGTATAATTTCTGCCATTTAATGCATACTGTAAAGCATTTTCCTAATTTTTTTCCTTTTTCTGCCTTTCACCTCTCTGCTTTAAAAAATGGCATGATTGATATTACTATTTTTCCATAATAAAAATGTATTTTGCCTTGATCTTAGTGTTGGTAATACATTATTCAGTGTTCCTGCTTAATAAAAGCCATTGGTTGTTCCATTACTCACTGCAGTTATTACAACACTAAAGGTCTTGTTCATCACAATGACTTGCAGAGGCAAAATCAAACCCCTGAGTTCTCCATGCATCAGGATAATAGCTGTGATGCAGGCAAGTTGTTAAAAAATTGAAAATATAATGTGTGTTTCTTTGTTTTGTTTTTATTTTTTGTCCCCCCCCCACCCCCCCCGGGAGATTAACAGTAAAGAAGGCTCTGTGAACAGCATTTATTTTCTGGCATATATGTGTTTTTGTAAGTATTTTGTTCTTTCGGTAGAAGTTGTTGGGAGTGAACCTGTTGAGTTTATCCCATTTCACAAAACATCCTCCTTAACATCTTGGATATAGTACATGGATTTTGAGTTGTTCTTAATTATCAGACTTGTCTTTGGATTCCTGCCTTTTTGTTGGATGACGATAGAAGGAGGTATAATCTTAGATAACCTCTGCTAATATGAGGAAAAATGGGCACAGTTTTTGAGCCGAGAAGATTGTGAGAAGTTCTAGATCAAGTCTTGGGACTGGGATTCTGTTTGAAAGATAACTTCTGTAATATTGTGGTGTGTTGAGTTCGTGCATTCTGGCCTAAAAGGGATATAAACCTACTGCAACATAGTGCAAAACAGCAATTTTATTTCATGCTCATCATCGTAAAAGGTTTTTTAAAAAAGTAAAGTTGCAGGTCTAGCTAGGTTGTCAAAACAGCAACAACAACAAAGTGCTGTTTGGAAACAAATCCTCATTTTTGAAATTGGGCTGTTACCTCAGCACAGAGGCAAACAAGGGTTTCCACTGCTTCCACAGTGTACACATGGACATTTGAAGAATATTGAGCCTGTTTAGCACTTTCATGACTCTTCTAAACTCTCTTTTTTCTACAGGTTTAATGTATTATACAACTCTTTTGCCTCTACAAACCTTTTCATTTATTGTTTATAACTTTGCACTCTTTACCTGAATTGTAAGAAAAAACCAATTTGGCCTAATTTGTATTCCAAAACGCTTGCTATAGAAATGAATTTGACAACTACGTCTACATCATTTAAAAATATTTATGCCCTCTCCATGTATTATGGATGTTATCTCGCCTTTGATGTCTAGCTTGATTCTGCATTTGTTGATTAACTTGTCAAAGTTGTGATTGCTTTACAGTGTTGCTGCAGGCTTGCTCACTTCCTTTTAGGAGTCTGCATCGTTCTTGGTCAACAAAGTTCTGGGTGTCTGAAGTTCGAATTGCTTTTTGGGGTGGTTGTGAGGGTTTTGGGAGCAGGGGAGAGGCCTTTTAAAAATTTGTTTTGGTGATGGACCAGAAAAGGGGGAAAGACAAAACTGAGGACAGACTTATGTACATGTTGCCTGCGTGTATCCACACATTACCTGGCCAGGTGCAGTGGACAAGATGTGTAATGTCAGAAGACGGATAATTTTGAAAAGAAAATGTGTGTGCTAGTACACAAAAAAAATGAGAATGCTAGTTCTCATTTTAAAAGTAGCTTTTAAATAGGCTACAGTGCTTTTATTGAATTTTGTGCATATTCTGCTTTAGATATGTTGACGGGACAGCTGGACTGGTTGCACAAAGTATGTTGAGACAGGTTTGGGGGCAATGCAGCTTTCCTGTTCAGGAGCCAAAGATAAAGATGTACATCGGCTCACTGGTGATGGGCAGAATGGAGAAAAAGAGAAAGCCTTGTTCAGCAATAGCCAAAATATTGGTGTCTTGTCAGCACTGGTTTGGTTGCAAAGCCAAACCACAGCGATGCCTTAGGTTTTAACTTTTATGTTTTTTGAGTCCTGTGCGGCCTGGTGTGTAACTGAAGTTTCTTGTGGCCTGCTGGCTGCTGTTCTCTCATGCTGGTTGGACATGGCAAGCCTCTGCAGGCTTCCACTCCAGGGACACCAGGCCCAAGGTGTGTAAACTGGGGGCTTCTAAGGGGGGGGCAAACTTGGGGTAATGGCATCGTGAAACTAAGGTTGTGATTGGAGAGTTAACCCTGATGTGCAGGTGAGCCAAACTTATAGAAGTGTGAAGAACTCGTGACCCGGGGTCCATCTTGGGTGTCCATCTGGGGTGTAGCCTCTGGACTGCCCAGGGTGTACATTTGAAGGCCCTTCGGGTAAATGCCTTCTTCTATTCTCTTATTTCTTGTTTAGTCTCTGTGTTTTAGGTGGCCACTTAAGGCATCACAGGACCATACTGCTCCTGTGAGCAAAAGCCCATCCCAGTCAGACCCAGTACAACTGGGAACTATCTGGTTTTCATCAGGACCTCAGAGCTCCCTCAGGTCACTGCTCATCACACTGTCAATGATACCTGGTGCTGTGTTTAGGGGTGGTGCTGCTCGCTCAGGGAGCTTTGTGCAGTCTCCTCCTTGGGCCAAAAGCTGCAACCCAAAAGCCACAGCCAAGCAGGGGAAGGTGCAGTTCTCATGGCGGTCACAGTCATGCCCTAGGTAAACCCACTATAGCAACAACACCGGAATTTCCAGGGGCGAGACTGTGAGAGCAGAATGGAAAATCCTGTCCCAAAGGGGCTGGGAAATGCTTCTGCAGTTCAGGTGAAAGGGAATGGAGCTGCAAGGCAAAGGCTGCAGGATTGCAGATGGGTGGCTGTGGCATCACACACATGAAGGTGCTTAGGTGCTATGCAACAGGCCACGGGCTATTTTCATTGTAAATGTAGATAATTTAGCTTGATTGACCATGCTAAGAAAATGCCTGTATATTTAAACAGTAATAATTTTGATGTTTTCTTCCCTGCTAGATTAAGCAGGGGAAGCCATGTGTAGTGAATTTGAGTCCATCATAATCTGTCTATGATGGGAGGAATCGGTCCTTGTCAACACCACAGGATTGGTTACATGCATCACATTTAATGGACTTGCTGTTCAGTAGCTTCTGTGGGTGGTGAAAATGGAAAATAACCCACACAAGCTTTTCCCTTCAACCTTGTGCAGAGCATTAAATACCATCCCCATGGAGAGAATCTAGGCTATGGCTGTCAGAGATACAGGAGCACCTTTTCTAGTTTTGTAATTCTTCTTGGCTTTTTCAGAACTGAAATAGCGTAGCATGTGATGTTTTGGCTCGCTGAGAGGGAGAGGGGTTTTTAATTAGAGGCCATTTTCTGGAACTGGAAGAACACAAAATATGTAGTTAAGTCTTGTGCAAGGGTGGGAGTGAAGGGTGCTGACAGATAAAGCTGTTCTAGGGACATAGGGCTAGTAGAAAAACTAAGTGGCTTTAGAATAAAATAATTTCTTTTTATTAGTGTTTTTAGGTATGGCATGATGAAAATGACAAATCCTGGCTGCTAGCAACAAGGATGTTTATTGCTAGGTGCTTGAGTTAAATGAGTAATATTCTGACTTGCGTGGATTTCATCCTTGCAAAGTGGCAGTGAGAGGAGGGAATAAGTAAAAAATTCCAAAGCATGAAAAGAGGGAAGGTAGCTTGCAGGCCAGGTCTTCATTGTACATTACTTCTTGAATATGGTGCAGAATTCACTTCCCCCATAACCAAACCTTTGAGAGGGAACAATGCCAAATATGAATTTAAGAATGTAGGTACTTTGTTCCCTTAACTACGGTGTGTAACACAAGTTTTCTTATCTTGGTGAATGAAAAAAAAAATTAGTATTTTTGTAAGACCTTAAAAAAAATTAAAAGGAAGAAGTTTGGGGTTTTTTTACCCCATTAATTTGCCGTGTTTTTACAGTGAAATTGAGTATTAGAACCAGGACTGTCAACATTCATGAACAGGTGATGTTAATATGGTAAAATAAATTTAAAATTGAAGAATACTCCTGGGATTGTTTCTAAAGCAGTCCTTCCTATTAGCACAGAGTGATAATGGTATTGTAATTGGTTTCCTTTAATACACACATTTGAAGTTAGCGGCCCATTTTGCATTATCTCGTCTTCTCCCATTACAACCAGATGTGCAGCTTTCCTAGAACAGTGCTCAGGGGATTCTCAGCAAAAGCCTTGAGCTTGGTTCCCAGCAGGTGCTGATCTCAACACCTTGTTCTAAGGAGGAGTAATTGTATAATTAAAAAAAAGAGGCATTTTGGAGTACCAACACCATCTCAATTAAGTATCCAATGGGGAGGTCTGTGGCGGCAGGAAGAGAACCCTAAAGAACTGCTGCCATCGCTCCTTGTAATCAGCAAACTTCCAACAGTTTTCCAGGTCTCTGACTCTAGAGATGACATGTAACAAGCAGACACCCATCTTGATGTCCTATGGACCTGTTTTTAGGTGAACTTATCTTCTGTTCAGAAGAGAACTTACCTTGTGTTCAGAGTTCTCGCTGTGTATTTGACACAAATGATTCTACAGTTTATGCTGTTTAAAAACTGAAGCACAAACCAAGGCCCCTAACCCAAAACTGAATAAATCTGGAAAACTGAGTCATGTGTTTAAAATTCCTCTTTAAAATACATTTAATATATGAGTAGTATTTATATAGACTAGGGAAATGCTATGTGCCTACTGAAATTTTACAAAAGTATAGAAATATATATGAAAATATTTCAATGTATCTCAAGATTTTTCTTAATTTTAGCATTCTTATTTTTCAGGGTGTAATGTAGATTGCCAGT
>VZTA01003423.1:1498-34322 GCA_013398855.1 Mohoua ochrocephala | reverse complement strand
TTTTTAATTTTCCTAGTATACAGATTTGAGGTCCATTATGGCTGTAAAATTAGTCTACTTGCTGTTAGCCTGTAATACTGTATTCCCACCTACAACTGCAGTAACACAGCTTGAAGGGAATTCAGTTAGGAAAATGAGGAAATGAGGCAGATGAAATAGGCAATGTAATGTATATCTGCAATATGAAGAAGAGTAAATACACTTTTCATCTGAATAGTCAGAATAGAAACTCTGTTAAACTGGGCTGAAATTTAATCAGAAATGGATTTCTTTCATTTTCTAACATTACTGTGTAATTGTCCTCCTTATTACTGGGCATTAGAAAGGCTACCATCATTAAAGAGGAAACATCTTTAACCAATTATGTATAGTTTCTAGTTTATCTGGCACTGACCTCCTCTTTATGTGAAAAATGGAAATCCCTGGAGGAACAGACTTAGCGTGGTCATTCCAGCCTGGGAATTGGGAAGCCTTGTGCACACACTGTTTGCGTCTCACACCTGTGCTCTGTTGATTCCTGCTGGTTTACAGACCATCCAAGCAATAAGCAGGTAGAGTTCAGATGACTAAAAGGTTGCTCTGCCTGTAGCAGTTTCCTGCCTGGCTGCACTCTGGAATATTCTAGCCTTGCTATAGTGTGTTGCTGCACAGTCATGGATATTTCACTTGTACCCATTACTTATTTCCCTAATGCATTTTTTAGCATTTGTGTTGGTCTGATCACAGGCGATCGTACTTTGCAGAAAATCACAGAGGATCACTAGGGCAGAAGGCAGCTGAAGTAATATATAATAGATAATGAATAATTGTTTAAGAAAAAGTCTCCCATAATCCCTTTGCAGAATTGGAGAGAGTAGCACTGGGAAGTCTGCAGTATTACACAGCACAACCAGTACAACCGACACATTAGTTTGAAACACGTTTATTTAGTCTGAATCAAGAGTTAGAAATACATTATTCAGATACATTTTTGCATAGTAAACAAATAGGGTTTTAATACGTGCTTTAATTCTATGTATGAGATTTTATAATGTTCTAATAATTCTGGATCAACCCCCTGGGGCTGTAACATGATTCTTCAAACTATTGCATGGAGAGGTCCAAGATTAGTGCTTTTACTTTACTCATTTTTGTAGGCCTTTTTTAACAAGACAGGTAGTGAAGTAAATAAACATGCATATGTGGTGGGTGCATGATGAATACACAGTACAGGCAACCTAATGTCACCAGTCTTATTTTGCTATTCTTTGCTGTTTTTTGCTTATAGCAGCAATCAGCCAGATGACTTCTCCAGCTGATTATCAGATCTCAGGTTCTCTCCCTCCTTAAGTCAAATTTCAAATCATCAGATTTTACATTCAGCATCTGTGTGATTTTGAAGTCTTATTTCTGTGCATAAGTCTGTCCCATGCCTCTGGACCGTACCTTTATTTATCAGTGTTCTGGAAGACAGAAGAAGAAATTCTCAGTAGTACTTTGATTTCTGTCCCTAGCATTGCCAGGTGCAAGGGCAGGTGGTACATTTAATTTTCCAGCTTCTGGAGACACCAGCTTACAGTTTCATCACTGGAGGGTAGTCCTGGCTGTGGAATGTGTTTCTCTCCTTTATCAGAAACATTTCCTTCATTGCAAAGAGTCTCTTTACTGAATTGTGTAAAAACATTCTTGCATGTTTTAATCAGAACAAACCCCCGCCCCCGGGGGTTGCTGATGGACTGCTTAAGAGAAATGAGGAAGATTGATTGAAGTTCTTAATAGTTATTTTTTTCAAGAATCAGCACAAGGTAGCAGGTGTTTTCTCTGCTAAGCAATTCTTCTAGTAGCTAAAGAGACTTGATTTTTGTATGTTGACAAGTTTCAAGTTTAATATTTGTTAAGGGACACATCTCAGACACTTAATCTTCTGTTGACTTTATGTGGAAAAAAAAGTAGAACCTATGCATATCTTTGAAACAGGCATAGTTAAAATCACTACTTTTCCATGGTCTGCTCAAGCATTTTCTTTCATCTGTGATTTTCAAAAATAAAGCAAGACATGGTGCCTGCTTAGAAAATGTTTATTACATGGAAATGTAGTAATCTGATTTGTTACTGTATCTTATACTAAGATTTATACATGTTTTTCTGGTGTAAACCCTGACTAGATGCATCTGCTGCCCCTAATTTAATTAAGTTCTTCTGTGGAATCAGATTGCTACAAAGCCAGAAGTTCCTTTAGAAGAACAAGTATTTCTCAAAGACATTTTCAAAGTGTGTGCACTTAGAGGGGGTTGTTATGTGTACTTTTTTTTTTTTTTTACGGGAGCAGGTACAAGTGGAATGTTAAATTCGAATAAATCTCTTAGATTAAGAACCAAGTTTAGGTCTTATTGAACCCAGTAAGCTTGCAAGAAAAGAACTGTTACAAAAGATCTTCCATGACTGTAGCAGTAGATTTCCCCATCTCGGGCAACATATAAAACTGAATTTCCTGATTAGGCACTTGGTTCAAGCTGGGTAATGTGAATATAATGCTTTCAATGTGTCTGAAGTATTGTCACACAAAATTTGTCATTTCTTCATATTTTACCCTGCAGTACCTTGGATATTTTGGATTGAATTAAATACTTTAAATACTCTAGGGCTTAAAGACCTAAAATGGACACATTTAGAATTGTGAGGTAGCTATTTAAGAGGGATTTTCATTCTCATCACGAAGAGAGAAAATTTTAGTGAATGAAAGTGGAATTCTTTGACTTTCTGTGAGAGAAAATGTAGCATTGATCATCTTTACATCACAGTTGCTCAAGCTAGAAAGTGTGGATGGAAAATGGCTAAATAAACTTTCATCAGATTGCCAGTATTTCTTCAGTTAAGGTATTTAATAGAGAGATTAAGAAAATGTGGTTTATTTTATAAGTCCTGATTGCACTGATTTGCCTTGTGGCAGAAAGGATGTGAAATCCTATTTGTGCTTTTTGAAGAGCATATGACCCAAATGTTTACAATGCAGGACAAATGAAAATGGGAGGGAGAAATTACATTCTCTAGAATTTTGTAGCCCTGCCAAGATGATGAGACAAGGGTTTAAAAAAATTATCTGTAAAATTTTTGCTTTGAAAAGAAGCCTTTTCTACCACTCCTTCAAAGAAGTGATAATTTTAGGAAAGATATAACAACCATTTCAAGACACTCAATGCCTTGATGAGCCCAGGAGGCACTTTCTGTCAGAAGCTGCCTAGGCAATTTGATTGTTTTATTCCTGTTGTTGGGAAAGGCAGAGTCAGTCCCTTAATTATCTTAACTATTGTCTCTTTCAGACCCTGAAGATCAACGTTCATCATGCTGAGATTTGGGCAGCACCTCATCAAGCCCTCTGTGGTGTTCCTGAGGACGGAGCTGTCCTTTGCTCTGGTGAACCGCAGGCCAGTGGTGCCGGGACGTATCCTTTCCGTGGGTGTCTGTGCTCTGGGGAAAAACAGGAGACGCTGGGGGCGCTTGGAAGGCCAGGTAGGATGCGACATGGGTTTATTCTGAAACCAGGCAGTGATGCTTGGTCAGAAGATGCTTGATCAGTGTTGCAGAACTGCCGAAAACAGTTGCTTAGCAACTGTGACCTTCGAGGTGAATTTCTATTAACCTTTTCACCACAGAAGATATATAAACAACCAGGTGCTACTAAAAGCATTTTAAAGTCTATCGGAGGTGGTACTGTTTAAATTCCATATTATGCTAAATAACACATCCTGCTTCCCTTTTAATAATGTCACTTATTTTTAGATGTGGTAACTTCTTTATGGAGGATTTTTAACTTTTCCTGGCTAAATGTACACCATTTGTCAAATGCCAGTAGAATCCTGAATGAAGACTTTGAAGACTTTTTTTTTTTTTGTGTGGGACAGATTGCTTTGATTAATTTAGGTGGGAATGGATTAAATAAACCATCTGTACAGTGCACACATTTCATGATGAAAATATGAAGCCCCATGTTTTAAGTAAAATTCTCGAGTTAGAAAATGTATTGTAACTTGATTATACAAGATGCTCAATATACCTGTTTAATGTATTTTGTAGTGTAGTGTGTTATTGCAGTCAAAATTCTGCTGCTCTGTAACTCGTGCTGATTTCAGTGGCTGAAAGTGAAGTGCGATTTTTCAGAAATAATCAAGACTGATCACTTTTTCCATAGAGGTTAATCGTAAAATTTTAGTAAGAGCTCAGTTAGGCGATGACTGACTGTGTTTGGGAAAAAAAAGTAGTTGTTTGGAGTTTATTGAAAGTTTTCTTGTTAGTTTTTTAGTTTTATGTTGTTTCTTTCATAATTTGAAATCAAGTAAACTTTAATATGTATTTTTTAAACCCCCAAATGTATTTCTTCTGAAATATGGAACCTTCCTTTCCTCCCATCACTTCTGCAGATTATAATTGTTCCATATCGGCCTTTTCTTTCCACCGGTTTTGAATGGTGTTTGTGTGCATCGGAAGTCAGATCATGGCAAAGATGCAGAGACTTCATAGAAACTTTAAAAGTGTTACTGTCTCACCAATATCTTTTAATGAATAAAATTAACATTTTTTCTGATCTTCAAGTTTCTGAAGTACTTGATGTAAATCCTAAGTGATTTACAGATTCGTCATAACAAAAACAATTTTCAAAGCTGTATAAAGACAGTGTCACATTGGTCACTGTGTAATGCAGGGCCTGTAAGTGCCTGAGCAGTTGCTGGATGCATTGTCTGGATCAGAGAGTAAATAAACTGTTATCTGTTGTGTGTGTGCAGGTTTTAAAAACAGTATCTGACTATTTTTTTAAATTAATCAGTTAAGTGAACGATTGCATCTGTTGTTAGAAATAGAGTATTTCAGATAGCATTCTTGTTTTAAAGTTTTGTGAGCACCTAGTAATGACAAGTTAAGGAGCCTATAAAACTTAATTATTACAAGCTTCTTTCCTTCTTAAATAATTAAAGATTCTAAACTCTTGTTCTGTAGTTATTGCTGACTTTTGGCAGATACATTTATTTGCTCAGGGTTTAGTTTTGTTATACCATAATGAGTATTGCAGTGTATTTTATAGTGTCACATTGTTTTAATAGCTTGTGTTGTAATATATAATGTAGTCTTTGTTTCTCCATTGAATAAATGTTCAGGGAATAAAAACCCAACCCTTTTCCTTTCTCATTACAATAAGAAAAAATTAGGAGAGGTCTTGATGTAAAGGCTAGAATACAGTATGTAAAATAGAGCAATTTGCAGTTGTAAGCCTTTAAAGCATCTGTATAATGCAGCATTCATCCTGAGACCTGGCAGTAACAAGTGTATTTTCTTTGTTTTATTGCAATAATTTTATCTGCCTTGTTTTTGGCACATGTGTGACATTTTTTTTCAGTAGAAAATAAAATATTAATGTATGTGAATTAGAGAGACAAAGGAAATCAGTTTGAAAGCCATCTCGCTCCAGGTGGTGGCTTTAATTAACTAGTAAAGTTGAAATTCCATCTTGAAACAGAACATAAGGTTGGAATTATGAATTTGCAGTAATTGTTTTAAAATAAATCTATACTCTGGAAAAAAATCAGTCACAGTGGCCTTGTGGAGTTCAGTGTGACTTGAGCAATGCCAAAGCAGACTTGTTCAGTTAACAGATTGCAAAGTTTTGTTTTGTTTATTTTGAGCTGCCAGTCCTGTGAATTTAGCTTGACATTTGAAAGGCAAATTGTGCTAATAGTAACCAAAAATAGGTAGAGTAAGAATATAGTATTTATGGTAAGGAAATAGTTCTCCTGTTCCTGGACAGAGCTGCCTCGTTTTTCCCAGCATTAGACTTCTGCCCAGTGGGTGCACAGAGTTCATGGACTCAGGAACCTGTTTGTACCGGGATCCCTCTGAGTGATTACTGCAGATGCTTGGATAGGAAGGTGCTGGGTTCTTATTATTGAGTAAGGGATATCTGACATTAAACTGGGATCTTTAGTGTGTGAGCTACAATGTGCACATGTGTGTGACAGTAGGAAACATTGGCCTCTTCGAAACAGAGAGCTGCAGGTGTTCAGGGTGCAGGATTAGTGCCTGTTCCCCTCAGGAGATCCTGTCCCTTTGCCGTCACATAGCAGGCAAGTGCTTGAGACTCAGAGGCGTCTGACCACAGGCTGTCTGAAGACATTGTCACTTAACACCTGTAATAGTAAGGGGTCTGTACCTGCTGTGCTCTTGCCTTCTACTTGTCTGATATCAGAGGAGGAAGGCATGTGGTATTGGGGTCAGTCTTGATTAATGAGATACTGGTTTTTGGGGTGTACTTTTATGACGACTTTATGTTTTGTACAGATATTGCATGATTTTGTTCTAGTAATGCCTGTGCATTGTTGCAGAGCCAAGAGTCTGGATGGGAACACAAATACTGTATTCAGTGCACATCTGGACTGTTAAGTGTGCGAGTGGGGAGGAGGTGAGCTGGGTATTCTGGAAGCTTGCTGGGATACCCTTATACAGGTACCCAGTCCCTTTTTCACAATAGTCCTTGTTTCCTCTCAGTTCTGTCAGCTTGCTGCTCTGCAGAGAGTGATTGTGAAAAGCAGTCGCTTGTGGCTCCCTTGAACAGCTCTGTGGTTGTTTTGGAGGAGGCAGCTATTCAATAGCTGGAGCAGTGCAGGGATGTATCTATAGTCAGCAAATGCATTGTTTCTGTCACACAAAAGGCACAAGATGAACTGAATCAGCTCATGCAAACAGCATGAGCTCAGCTTCTCCTTGGCTTCTTACTTGAGTTACTTCATTGAGAGCCTTGCTGCTTCCATAGTACCATAGGGCGGAACCGTGGTGCTGTTTGAAACAAATACCATCTGCTCTTTCACATGGACTTTTTGTGCTTTAATAGGGTAACAAATACCTTGTGAATGACCTACCATTTTACTGATGTTTTCTTAGCCCTGCACCAGAGCTTTACATGGTTTCACTCACACCTTCAATAAATATGAACTGGTTTTTATCCCTGCCTTTCTCATGGTGTTGTGTAGGGTACTTGTTTTCATCTTGTGTTAAATATGAAAAAAGAATTTCAACATTATCAGAATCCATTTGGGGACTAGGACTTTTCATTATAAATAAAATTATTCATTAGTTATGTCCAATTTTTTTTTTTCCGTAGACAAGGTATTGATCTTTAGATTTGTGTTCAGGATGCCATAAGAACTAGCACAAAAGGAACACAGCAACATTTGTAAATTGATTGAATGCAATAGGTAATGACAGAGACAAACAGCAGATCTATGGCAATACTATATTATACAAGGCATTTTTCAGCAGTTTATTGAATTGCTTATTAAATGGAACAGTCTTTCCAGCTGGGAACAGCAAGCTGAGGGTTACTGGGACCAAGTAATTTTATAGAAGTTTTTGGTGGACACTTTGGCTTCCTTACTAAGGGCACGTGTGTGTGTGTGTGTAATAGATTCGAATAAACACCTTACAACAATTTTTCATATGGGATTGATTATGAAAAGGTTTTTCCATTAAAAAAACCCAACAAAACAGAAACAAAAAAAGAAGACTGCTTAACTGTTATGTACTGAATTTTGCTGGACTATTTTGTATTGCTCTTTTCATAGAGATCTAAGTTTTCCCACCAGAAATTATTCTGATTGTGGGGAATAGACCATGTATAAAACCCCAAAGCATATGATATTTTCTGGCAACTTCATCACTACATGGAGTTAATGGTCATTATTTGTTGCCGAGGCCATGTGCTGTTCTGTGAGGTGCTGCAGCTTGTTCTTTTTATTAATGAGCAGAGAAAACATTAGTTGAACCAGATGCTCCCTTCCAAGGCTTGCTAACACCCCGAGCTGCAGTGTAATTGTTCTGGGTCTGCTGCAGGGGTGGGATGGGATCCAGGGTCAGGCAATGTGAGAACAGCATCTGCTCTGCTGCACAGTTTGTCTGGCTGGGAGCTCCCTGTCATCTGCTGTCAGAATTGCTGTATTGTTTGAGACTGATGTATTCTGTAGTGCCACAAATATTTTCCTAATGCTTTCCTTAAAAGTTTTGCAGTTAAAAAGAAACGATCCTTTTGATTAGTATTGTTACTTAATATATTTTCAAAGTAATTTTTCATTTAGTTACAGACCTGACAGAGTTTCCATTGAAGATAGCACACTGGAAAGAACAACAGTGGTATTCTCTCACAAGTTTAGTTGAAACCTATGCTATTTATCTTGTACATGAAATTTTAATTCTTCATAACATTACAGAGCTGCTGTTATGATTTTATTTGTACATTACACATTTATCATATCTGTATTTATGCTCCATAATTGTGAATTTTATGGGTTTCAGCCTAAGTAAGTGTTAATATTTACCATAAAACTGAGATTAAGAAAATAAAATTCAGTTATATTGCAGAATATATAAGTTTATATCCACCTATTGTAACAATGTACACTGGATGTTTGCAACAACCTGTTAGACATATCTAATCTTGAGAGAAAGTAGAAATCTTTTCTCTAGTGCTCATTACAGAAGCTTCCTATGCATTACTATTATTATTAGTTTGTTTAGCACAATAATAAGGAGCAGTGATGCTCCTTTTAGCTCTTTAGCAAAGAGCTAAAAATAAAGGGGTTTGGTAAAGACTTTGTAATTTAAATATGAGGCTGGAGGTGCAAGGGAATCACAATGGATACACAAAATGTTGTTTGGTACAATAAGGCCTGAACTATTTACATGAATTTTTCAAAATGTGTAATAACTCTAGAAGAAGAGGGCATTAGGAAGAGGACGCAGTTCCTTTGCTGGTGCAGAAAAGACTTCCTGAATAGGAAGAACAGATATAAATGATGCATCTTATTTGAAAATGGGGGGGGGAAGTATAGAATATATCTCTTCATCAGGAATGCAGAGGAGATTCAGACTTACTTTATGTATTGTAAATATCTGAAGCTGTTGAGTATCCATGAAAACTCCTGATTTTTTTTGCCTCAGATCCCAAATAAAGCCGTTCCATGGCTCTTCCTTACTGATCTCTCAAGTAGGACTTATTAATGCCTTATAATGTTTACTTGCACAAATGAGAGTAAGAAAAACAGCTCCTGTGCTTAATAACTTTTAGCAAAATTAAGCTATGCTGTGCGGAGGGCAAGGAGTGGGACTGTGCCCTTGGCAGCACCAAACCAACAGAGCAGCTTTGCTATATTCTCAAGTTCCCTTCTGGGAAAAGGGCTCTCCTCAAACAGCCCAAAGAATGACTGCTCCGCTCTGTGTATGCAAACCACTTGAACTTCCTGGTGATAGCGAGGACAGTTAATTATCTCAGGGCTGGAGTCATTTTGTTTGCACTCTACAAACAAAGGGATGGTGTTTGACTCACATTAAGAAATGCTGCTTCTGAAGATAACAGATTCAGGGCTCTGTGCACAAAAGCTTGTCTGTATGACTTACTTGTGGGGATGGAGTTCAACTGTCCCATTTGGTCTGATAAAAATGCTTTCTCTCCCTTCAAATCTTGTCTTGCTTGGAAGGTGCTCACTGTCGAAAGAGGATGTCCTTCACCATAAGGATGTACAATTCTGTTTGCATTGTTATAGTTGCATTAATATACTGGTATTGATGAAAATCCCATTCTAAATCCTTTATGCCGGTCTTGTAAATAGAAAGGAAAAAAAATGAAAGTAATGAAATCAGAAGTATTTATTGTCAATTTGCAAATGGAGTAAATTACCAATTAAATTACTTATTTACATGTATTCAGCAGATTAGTGGTAAGAATTTCTCAGATTGTAGCACAACCTCCATTGGAAGAGGTGTTAAAACAGCTGTGTAAGGCCACATAAGGGAGAGTCAATAGCTCTTAGGCTGGAGCCTGCTGCATCTTACCAATGCTGTGGAGGGCTGAGCAGTCTCTTATTAGTCACGTGTTGAACCAACCTTCAACCCTGCTGACTGTGTGGAGAGTAATGAGATCTCTGAAAAATGGGCTTGTAAGCAGTGTCATAATAGGTTGGATCTATGCAATTAAATTTCTTGACTACGTTGCTAACAAATACTAAAATTCAGCTTAAAAATTCCAATTCCATTTTTGTCTACTTGCTTTCATTCACCTGTTTGTCATCATCATTGATTGGCACTTATAAATGGCTTAAACCACATTATGCACGAACCTCTCTACTGCCTTGTGTGCTTCAGGGGCACTCACTGTCCAGTTCTGAAGGTGTGTTACTAATGTGTGTCTTCTAAACGTGGAACTGCTTGTCCTTACGAGCTCCAGGGACATGCAGAAGGGCTCCCATTTTGTCATGTTTACCCTCATTATCAATTTTCAAAGCACGTTCAACTGTCGTTTCAAAGTAACTGAAGTTAACCTCTACTTTGAGGTTTCTGTCATTGGGGTGACAGAAATACCTGGTAAAAAGAATTTATTTTAGCACAGCGAGAAACTTGGCCAAATGTTTAGTGAGAAAAGCCTCAGTCTAAGGAGTTGGAAGGAAGTCAAGCTTAAAAAGCAGAAGAGCAAAGCAATGTGGAAGGATATGAAATTGAGTGGTAGCAAACTTTTGTATGAAAAGTGGCAGGGAAACTGAGGCAGGACTCAGAAAATGTTAAATGAGTGTTTCCTTTGAGGTTTAAAACAATAATGGGCATTCTTTAAAAGATTGTGAAAGTCCTGTTCATCTTATCACTCGCTACAACTACCTGAAAGGAGGTTGTAGAGAGATGGAGATCAGTGTCTTCTCCCAAGGAACAAGTAATAGGAGAGAGGAAGTGGCCTGAAGTTGTTCTGAGGGGAGATTAGATTGGACATTAGGAAAAATGTGTTTGTCGAAAGGGTTGTCCAGCCCTGGCACAGCTGCCCAGTGCAATGGGGGAGTCGCCATCCCTGGAGGGATTTAAATGATGTGTAGATGTGGCACTTGGGTACATGGGTTAGTAGTGGCCTTGGTAGTGTTAAGGGTTGGACTCAATGAGATCAAAGGTCTTTCCCAACCTAAGCAGATCTATGATTCTATAAATGATGAATACTTTTAGTCCCGCAGTTACTTTCTGGTCTAGTAGAGAGCAGATTTGTAATTGGTGTGGTTATTGAACAAACCTGTAATTTTATCCTTTTTATCACATCAGTAAAACCCAAACAAATAAATGGATGGTAGACAACCAATACAAAGGGGGCGTTTGCTGCTGTTGCACTTTTGACACTAGAGAAAATTTATGTACCTGCACCAGTAGCATCAGTAACCACAAGCTTTGCATTCAGGTACCAATTAGCATGAACTTTAGAAAAGAAAGGATGAAAACCTATTTTTTTTCCCTCAGTATATAACTGGATTTAAGTTTAGGTTTCTTTACTCATTTAAGTAGTTTCTGGTTAATGAAGGAGATGACAGTTACAAGCCATTCCTGTTACAGTTTGTGCACCTTTTGTCCTCGATATAGCCATTAGAAAGTGATATGCAGCATACACACAGTTAACCAAGTCGGGCAAGGTATTGCATGACTTGCTCTTACAGCAGAATATAATTAAAAGAGATGATTGGAATACATGGTTATTCATAATAGATGTCACACAATTACCATAAGTAATGAAATACATGCAAAATCTCCATTTGTAATGAGAATAGATTTGCTGGAAAGTCAATTGGAAATTTCATTTATTGCTTATTGTTTCCAGCATATTGGGATATTTTGTGCTATTCAGTGTAATACAACTATGTGTTTTCTTCAGGAACATATTTTTGAGAGGCATCTGGCATGAACTTCCTATTGCAACTTCTAAGAGGAGATCCAGTGATAATCTGTCATCTCTTCTTCGTGCTGTGAAGAGCTTAATGTATAGTATTTTTCTGTTGAAACATACATTAATATTCCATGGCGTACCGTAATTATAATCTACAGAAGGTATTTCATAATTTCACAAGTAACCATTTCGTACTCCTTATATTTAGAGGACCTCTATCGTGGTTTAACCTTGGTCAACAACTAATCACTGCACAGCCACTTGCTTGTTCCCCTGCAGCAAGAAGAGAGAGAGAACTGGAAGGATAAAAATAAGAAAACTCAGTGTTTGGTATAAAGACAGTTTAACAGGTAAAGCAAAAGCTGCTTACACGAGCAAAACAAAACAAGGAATTCATTCTCTGCTTCCCATGGGCAGGCAGGTGTTCAGCCATCCCCAGGAGAGCAGGGTCCCATCACATGTAACAGTTGGAACACCCCTTCCCTTCCTTCTTCCTCCCATATCTTCTGCTTCCTTCTCCTTCCCTTAGCTCTATGTGCAATAGTGTCACCACATGGTCGGGGATACCCCTTGGGTCAGTTGGGATCAGCCGTTCCAGCTGTGTCCCCTCCCAGCTCCTTGTGCCACCCCCACAAGGTGGGGTGAGGAGCAGCAAAGCAACAGCGAAAACATCCGTGAGTTGTCGACGCTGTTTCCAGCAGAAATCCCAAACTGCCCCATAGCTGCTTCTGTGAAGATTAACTCCGCCCCAGCCCAAACCAGTACAACCTTCAGCAACGAAGAGGGAAGTAAAGGGCATGCCATGCACATGAGAAATAAGCAGGAATGCTCCCTAAACATACAGGAATGAAGGAACACGCCGCTGTGATGTGCCAGCCTAGTGCCTTCTTCAGAACATAAAGAGTGATCTATAATGCCGTAGCCTGATCTCTTCAGACTGCCTGGTGGAGATGTCAGTCCTTTGAGGCTAAAGCCAATTTACTGTATTCCCTCAGTGCAGAGATCTGGAGAGAGTCGAGTCACCAATACAGATTTCTTCAGATGCAGCTTGAGGAAAAAGGAAAATCTTGAGCACAATTGCTTTGCTCTGACATGGCACTAGACTTCTGTATACCTGTGTAAAATAGCTTGAGTTTTGAGATGCGAGGCCTCAATTCTGTTGGGCTTCACCTCTTCTGGCATCTATTATTTTTAGGTAGGACAAAGTCCTTCCTTCTCTGTTTTCCTCCTCTCCACTGCACAGCACAAGTAACTCATACCCAGGGATGTGCTTTCCCCCACTGGCTGCTCAAGAGGGGAGCACGTATAGGATCTCCCGCGTTCTGTGTATCCAAAGCTGCTCACCTGTGCTCCTTCTTTTGTTCAGGGAACATTTTCCTCTGTGGTTTGAAGTGATAAGTGAGACCGTCAAGTACAATGATTCCAAAAGGCCTCATAATTGCTTTGCAGAGCTTCAGCAGAGGGTCAAGCGCCTTCTCTGAGCAGGTAATTGGGTAAATTATGTTTTAGTAAGTTGTCTTCTGTAAAGTTAGATACCAACATAGCAGACAATGGAGGCTTTGTTGTAAAATGAGGCTACGGTAGGAAGTGGAGTGCATAATTCATGGATACAGATGCATTTCACTTTATCACTCATACCATATCTAGATTTCTACGGCTACACAAATGTGCATAGTCTGCTATTCATTTGCTAATGTATTTTACTTGTTGCTGTTCCTTGTAACCTGCTGACTTCTACTGCTTCTAATCAAAACATGAAAACCTCGGCATCTCTTAGTGATCTCTCTGGAGCAAATGTTCATATTGAACAATAAAAATTGAATGTTCTCCTTCTGATGCTCCAGTGTAACATTGTACTGCATTCAGATGAGTGATCTCTCTACAAAGGCTGCCTAAGAGCAGTTACTTTTAGTTCAGGATTCAGTGATCTTTTCCTGTTAGTAATTGGGAAGGTATTGAGATGACTTGCTGCTGTTTGCTTCATAAAATTAGAAATGGTGTGCAATGAGTATGAGTTTAAGTAGGTGAATTTGGAAATTCTGCTTTTTATGCAGCCTGGTCTGATGAACTTTGTGTATCAGAATACAAGATTTTGCTCTGATATGTATGTAAAAATGTAACTATTTATGAACATATTTAAAAAAATGTGTCATTGTTTCACTCAGTATTTCTTTTTCTGTCACTCCCAGGTAGAATTTGCCTAGTTGTAGGGAAAGAATATATGATACAGATTATATATTTGAATGATGCCATAGAAATTAACATTGCCAGAATTCAGACATTGAAGTTGAGGCACTGTGAGCACACATTGCAGGAACACATTCTTAGGCTCAGTTTTGTTAATGATGTTTTAGTTGAATAAAGCCTAACTCATTTGGGTTTTAATTCACTTTACTACCTTCATACACCAAAGATAAAGGTGAGAAAAAATATAGTGAGGACATGGCTGAGTGAAAAAACTGCATTCCTGGCTGAGAAGAATCCTAAAGCCCAATTGTGAAAACATTACTTTTCTGGTGACACTATTGAGTTCAAAATCGTGTGTGATTTGGGGAGCAAGAGGAAGAAGGGAGAAGTAGAGAAAGGGGAAAGGGAAATAGGTTTGTATGTATGTGAACAAAATTTCCAGGAATAAAAGTCTTAGATTAACAGTGGCATTAATAAGAGCTATAGCTGTAAATCTGAATCTGGGGATTCCTGAACGATGAGCAGTGATTTTTTTTTTTTTTTTTAATATTTAGAGTAAACTTTGTTACTGAAAGAAATTGCTGGAGATGAGGAGCATTTGTTATTATCTGGTACTTTGAAATGAAGATTGAACTTCTTTTTAAGGTTAATAAGAAGCTATTGTCTGTATGGAGGAATGATAATGATGGAATCTGGGTTGACATGGAGGAATTCAGACTAGTTTCTTTTTCTCTCACTCACTGACTGATGTGGACTGTTAGTGGGACAACAATGAGCTGTGGCATTTTTTGCCATTCTCAAGCCTTCAAAATGGAATTTCATCTTCTTTAGAAGAAAGACTGATATAAGAAAGAAGGGAAAAAGGTGCATTAGGAAGTGAAGTCAAGATAATTGGATAAGCTTTCAAAGAAGAGGTGCATCTTCTTTTTGAAGGGGTATCATTTAACTTCGAAAATAGTAAGGGAGAATTACAAATAAAGCAGCTTTATTGGCCTCTTAACCTCATATTCCTGACAGGAGCTTGAAAGGAAACATAAAGTTACTCTATTTCTAAGTATCTATTAATAGCTAATTTAGAATTTGTTAAAGTTCTGCTTCACTCATATGTTAGTGATTATATTTCTATACATTTTAACACTTAACTTCTGTGAATTGCATTCATCGTAGGGCAAAATTAAATTAATTTGAACTGCATCTGAAAAATGGTCTGATGTTTTGGGATTTGATCTGCCTGATCATGAGGACATAGCGGGGTACCTCCGCCAAGCTTTAACCTACCTGTTGAGTGTTTGGTGCAAGGACTACCAGCAATGCTGCAAACAATCTAATGCTTTCTTGTTGGAGCCAATTGCCTCCTGTCTCAATGTTCTGTAGAAACTTTTGGCACATTTGCAAAATGAAATTGTATGTTCTTCCCCCTGCCAACTACTTCAGCTCCAGGTAGTGCAAATTAAAGACAAAATGAAGGCAAACTTTTAAATTCAATTTGCATAGCTCTGTTGTGGTGGAGAGAAATTTTGTTTGGAGTGAAAATTCTCTAAACACTTTGAAATAGCATAATTGTATTTTTCAAATGACTCTCCTTAGAATAATTTAGTGAGAGACTCGAGACATGGCTGCTTACACTGAAAAGCTGAGGAACTAGCAGAATATTTCAAGAAAGTTTTTTTTGAGTGTGGATTTTTTCTTCTGCAGTCATTTTGAATGAATGCAAAACACGGAATTGCCACCCTTCTTAGGTAGTTAGAAGACTTTCAGGATAAAAAAAAAGAAGGTCGCTTAATTAGTATCCAGTCATGTAGAAGGATGCTAATGACGTTTCTGCTCAATTAATGTTTCCTTACTATGACCCTATCAATATTAATAAAATAAGTTATACTTGCTTGTCTTCCAAAAAAATTCTGAATTTGACCTGGAAGAAAGTTCATCACAAAAATATTGTAGAGTTGTACAATTCTATTTTTATCAGCGATGTTAATGGAGCACTGCTGACTTAACACAATATTTTGCTGAGGCTATTTTAGCTTAGAAAACAATGAAAGTTTTCCCTTTTTCTCTTGTGTTCCTTAACAAAATAAAATTAAATGCATCTAATATCAATTATGACTTATTTATAAATACCTGTGGTATTGAATATATTTTTTAATGTGAAGAAACAGCCTTCTTACATGAAAGTTTGGTGTTAAATGAAAAGACACAATGGTTTTTATAACATTTATTACATCTTTATATACAAATCTTAAGCTTGTTTGACCCATTTTTAAAATGTAGGGACACAAAATGTCAAGTTGAAGTTGTTTTTTTTTCCTGTGTGTGTGAATGATAATCCAAACCTCCAGTGATAATCTTAATCCAAACCTCCAGTGAGAGTCCAGGTCAGGCTTTATTCATCCTTATACAAGACGAATCTGGTCCATTTATCTGGCATTCACAGCAGCATTGCTTGTTTTACTCTAATCCTCATGTGTGGTGTGGATTATTTATTCTTGTTGGGGACTGGTTGTTAACATTCCTCGGTGTTTTAGAAGCCCATGGATTTATCTGCTCATTTGTATCTGTTCCAGTGCTCGCAGAGTAGCAGACAGTCTGCAAAACTGACTGCTAAAACCAGGGGTATTTTTGTGTGCAAATCAAATGGATGATTTTATGTACCTGCCGTAGGTAAGAATTGAGAGAATTACATGTGGGATCTATTTGGAAATGTAATGGGGGTTGAGCTTCCTAATTTAAATACCAGTACACATAATAATGAGTATTTTGATATGAAACAGATACAAAGACACTGGCACTACTAAATGAAAGGGTAAAAAAATTACTATTTTGGCTAAGCAGTAGAAATGCAAGGTCCTCTTCTGTGCAATGGTTGGATGGCTGTTGGTACCTATGTATTCAAAAAACCTACTGCTTTTGAGATATTCTTCTATTTATTCCACATGGGTGCATGGTGAGGGAGCAGGGGAAAGGAAATGATGGGCAATCCAGCTTTGAGTCTTTTCTCAGATCCCCCTTGATCTTTAACCATCACATTGATGGTACCTGAATGAATTTAACTTTGTACCTCAGCTAAAGTGTTGTCCATAGGGGATCACCTTATATTGCCTACAAGATATCAGAGTAAAGGAAATAATCTGATTTGATAACCGTGTTTTGTCAGGATTGAAAAGGCGCAGAGAGATGTTCTACTTGTCTCTTTAAATAATGGAAGTTGACTCAAGTTTGTCATCTGATCTGTCAGAGGATTAAGCAGCAGTAACTATCTTCCATCTCATTAGTTCTCCTTCCCTTTTTAAACTTTTTAATCTTTGCAAGAAAAATTGTCAACTGTTGTAGATCTCCAGTGTTTGTTGTGCCCATTTACTGGACATAAGTAAGGGTATGTTCTCACTTCTAAAGCCTTCCCCGAGTTGGTGATTTTGTGAGATGACAGTGTTCTCACCTGTCAGACACCTCCTGTGTTCCTTATCCCTGCAGGTTTGAAGAGAAAAAACAGTAATTTACCAAATCCACGCTCTTTATCCCTGCAGGTTTCAAGAGAGAAAAACAATGATTTATTTAATCTAATTCTGGTTTTAATTAATATTTTGGTTTAAAATGGTGTTTAAGGTTTTTTCTTCCATATTTGGTGGCTTAGATTTTTCAAAGCCATTGCTGCAATCATGTTGAGGGTCTCCTGTGATACTTGTTTCCACTTGTGAGCCAGGGCAATTTCATTAACTCTAAAAAGATCAATATTTGTCCTTCTTAGCAAGATGTGCATACTTGTTATTCTTAACACTGTACCAGTTTGTCTGTAGTCACAGACTGTTGTTCATTTCTACCTATAAGGGGTAGAAGATAGCTTAAAGAGTAAGATACTCTGAAACAGAATTTGAGAATATTTCCTAGTTGGAATTCACATATTTGGGAACATGTGACCATTAAAAACATGTATTTACAAATTTTAGCTTTATTTAAAAACTAAAAATGCCACTACAAGTGCCGAACAGAAGAGGAAGAGAAACAGCGTGGAGGTATAAAACGTGTTTTGTGTTTCTCATGAGAGACAGCAGACCTTTGACTGTCCCACTATTGCAGGGCTGAGGAGGTTCCCTGTGAGTTCCTTGTGCCATTGTCCTTGTTCCTTGTATTGGAGTGCAGTGAAAGCCAGCAGACTCATCTAAAACTAATGTTATTCCGGATTTTGAATCTAATTTTTGTTGGTTGTCAGTTGAGCTGCTGCGCTCTGCAAAGCCTCTGCTGTCAGAGCCACAGAATTTTCAATACCTGTTTAAGAAGGTCCTTTGTGATGTCCTAATTATATTTCATGATAGTCTTGCTTTGTTCAGTATAATAATGAAACCGAAAACTTCCAAAGTTAGTTTTAATATAAACACATATTATATGCAACACAGTGATAAGCCTCGCATAAGTGCCATTCCCATTGAGTAATTAAATATCATTACCTGTAGAGACTGCTGGATTGTCTGTCGTTTGTTAAGGAAAGGGAAGCATAAGTGTGCTGCATATACTGAAAGCAATTCAATTTTCCCAATTAGCAGCAAGGTTTAAGATTGATTTCAGTTGCATGATTCGTCTTATGATATTAGTTCTTTTGTGCCTTTTGATGTAAAACTATTAGCCCTAAAATGTTTTTTTGTTTTATATTGTTGAGGCTTAATTTAACTCTAGAACTTTCTATGCAGATTCAGTTCAAAATTAAGTTTAAAAAATCCATCCCATGTGAAAGAAAAAAAGGCAGTCATCGTCTTTCTGTCCTCTTCCTTGGAGTGCTGGGCACACTGAATACCGAGGATGTGGCACAGTCTGCTGTTCTCTTTAGGGCTCTAAATCTGCTCTGTTAGACACTGATGCCCAGGGCCTGGCCTTCACCACTGTGCAGTATTTGGTAATAAGGATGTGATGGTGCAGTTGGCACTGACAAAAGGAAGTAAAGAAGTAATTAATTAGGTTTGACTCTGCAGATGACAGTGTAGCTCAGATCGCTTCATACTATAAAAATACCACAAATGATAGACATTTGGAAGTAGTTTCTAATAAGTGGAAAAATGTCTTTTTACTGGAAAATAATTTTACTGAAGCTGGAGAAACAGTAAGGAATAACGCCGAAACTGGTAGACTCTTTATTCCAAGTTCCCTCCAATATCTTTTGACAGCTACCAGAGATTTAGAACAGTGAAGAATAGGTAATATGAAGGAAAACAATATTTTTTTCCTGGTTCTTCAGAAAGCAGATAAAGATAATTAAATAAACTCTTTAGATCAGTTAGTTGTATATGATGGCAGTTATTTACTGAATTAAAATGTCTCAATTTATTCTCAAAGCTGTATTGGTTCGGTTGTTTCAGCTGTTTTTCTGTAAATTGGGGATGCCAACAGACATACATTGCTGTGTGACTGAGGCTAGACTAATAGGGAGAAGGAAACCCTCATAAAATAATTTACTCAGGTCATGTTCAATAGGATTCTTGAAATTTTGCTGAACTTCTCCAATTTCATACATGACTGAGTTGATTTTGATTACTTAAAAGCACATTGCCCATCAGTGGTTCAAGCTAGATGAAGAACTGAAGGACATAACTGCTGTAATCTAATGAACTTTCTTCTTTTCCCATACGTAAAATACTGTAATAAATTAAAGACAATCTGATAAAAAGGCTGGTTTGGTCTTTTAATATTAGACTCAGAGGCTCATTTAGGAAGCAGCCCATTTGTAGCTAAGAGGAAAGTTGGATTTTAATAAGCCTTTTGTAATCTGGTAAACTACACTAATCAAAAAAAGGTCCTGTCCCTACTTGTACTTCTTGTAGATTTTAAACATATTTTTCCTTGTATTAATCTTTCCATTTCTTTGCCTATTGTGTATGTGTCTCATTTAGAAGATCGTGGTGGAAAGGAGATTCTTAGTAAAGTCACAAAGACTACAATTTCTTAAAGAGTCCACTTAAATCTATACATAGCTACTGATAGCTGCTTAATGACTGTCTGAGAACCTCTTATTGTTTTTCTTGACAATTGTTTTGATGGGAGGAAAAAAAAGAAAGTGGTATTCATGCAAAACAAGTATTTTAGATTACTTCCTGTAGTAGTTTGGTAGTAACTATTTACACGGATAACCTGGGCTGAGTGTAGTGTTTTTGAATGTTAGGTATCAATAAAATAGAACTCTTTTAATGCCACAGCTGAATATGCTTCTTTCATTATTCTTATGTTGGTTTTGATCCACTGCAGCAGATTTTGAGTTGTGTTGAGATAAACTTTAAATCATTGCTTCCAAGAAGAGGAAAATATTACCGACGACAAATTTTCTCTTCTTTTTTCCTGTCTGTTTCCTTGCATAAATGCTACATTCTCATTTCGGATCCAGATAGCTTTAGTCAGCAATCAGTTTCCTGTGGCAGTTATGTCTCAGTGTTTGAGCCCTTGTTAGGATCACTAAGTAACCCATAGTAACAGCAGATAATACGATAAACTTACTTGGTGTGTGAAGAACGTGGTGGTTTTAGGTGTATCAAGTGAACTCATCTTCATATCAGGATTTGCTAGAGCTGAAGAACTACTGTTTGAAGTTTTGATATATTTCTTTGTCACGAGTGAATATTCAAAATCATGATCCTTCTTTTAAATGGAGATGCATCACACAGACTCTAAAATCTAAATGATATGTGCTGGTTTCATTTGGAAGTATAATTAAAGTGTATAATGTCATTTAACTGTTTAATGAACTCTGCATAATGTAATGGAATGCAAATATTTGACCTTCCTGACAGTGACTGATGGATTGAAGTTGCACAGCATGATATCATTAGAATGTCAAATAACATCATTATTCATGATTATCAGGAATTATTCAGGTGAAATGGCAAATGTAATGGAAAGCTATTATTTTTGTGGGGGCCACAGATTGACTTTCTTTGTCAGTATCAGTCTTTTGATGATACAGGGGGAAGATACTCAGATTTATTGAGCTACAAAGAATTAATGTTATAGGTTAAACAAATGTCAGTAATGTCAGAAAAGTACTTTCACTAGGTCATGTCATGTATTGTCTAAGAGTAACTACTAGAGGTAATATTTTAACTTCTGCTTTTACTTCTGCTAAAAATTAAAGCCATATTTGGATTACAGGGGTTTGCAGCATAAAAATATGTCAATAACCACTATTTTCTGGCTGACATTTTTGATCAGCAGAAAGGAGAAATACCACACAGAGTCTTTACAGTAGAACTGCAGTTTCACCCTCTATTCTCAGAGGCCTAAATTCAGAGCCCAGCCCTTTGTTCTGAGAGAATTTAAACTGAAATCACAACAAGGTATTTTCCGTCACTTGGATGCTCGAGAAGTTGATGGCCTGGGTCAGGAAGTACCACATACTTTGGAACAGGCCACTCAGATGCCAAAAGCTGGGCACACACTTCTGCAATTTGTTGAATTATGGCCTATAGAAATAAATGCTGAGTAACCTCTTTTGATTTTGGATAATTAAGATCTTACACCTGAGACATGAATGAGCTGTGAAAGTGCATTTTGCCTGTTGGGACAAAAACTGTAACAATGTTTTATGATGTGCTTTCTGCTGAATGTGAGTCATGCCAAAGGTTATGTTTTGGCCCTGACCTGCAGATACCAACCACGCTGTTCTCTCCAGTGGGAAATGGCAGTGCTTAAGAAGGAGCTGAAGGAGCAGCTGCTGTTCAAGGTGAAAACAGGATGAAGTTGCAAATTATTTAACTGACTGCACAGAACAGGCAATTTTCTCAGGATTCCTGGAATTTCTGTTGCATTGGGGTGATGGTGGTGGTGGTGCCTATAATGAGTATTTTGTATACAACTTGGCTTTTATTACTAAGAGGTGGTCCAGAGACAGGTCAGTGGCTGCAGCGTGGTATGGGCAAGGGCAGAGCAAACACTGAGTGATCAGGAAAGATGTGTGGTGGTGGTTGCATAATGCACTATAGAAACACACACATTAATGTCATTTTAGTGTTGAGACAGGATTGTGCCTTGCCTTTGGGTTACATGTTAGGTGTTGGTAGCTTTAGTCAGGGACAGGTGTCCCTACTCACTTCCCAGCACAAGCACTTCTGTGCTTCGAAGATTTAAAAATATGTGATTGACCATTGCAGATTGCTAAGACTAACCACCCTCCTAATTTCTGTAGCTGCCTAGGTAAACACATGCTGTCTGAAGATATTAAAACTACTGCCTTGGTGAGGTACTCCTACAAATTAACCACATACAATGGAATTTAGCATGGAACTTAGTACAATTGGGTTTTATTTTACTTCCCTGTTGAATTTTGCAATTTCTATTAAGCTCTATACAGCCTCAGAGGAAGCATCTCTTTTTTTTTTTTACCCTCTCTTTTTTCCCCCTGTAGATACACTGACAGTAATTTGGAGTGCTTCTGGATTTGTATGTTAAACCTAAATCACAATCCTAATGCTCTAATTTACTTTTTGTTCATGATGTGCAGGTCTTAAAACCCGGCTGAAGTTGGCAGCTTGGGAATTTATGTGGATGGATATTTTCTCATAAGTGCCTGTACAATGTAAATGTGCTTGAATGGGCTGACAGAAGACCAGTTGATTTCCGGTACCTATTTTCAGGGTGTTAAAATCCTTCTGAATATTCTTTTGCTCCTTGCTGCTCTGGGCTTCTACCTCAGTCAACAGGTTTTCAATCTCACCAGAACTCCCACTTCACAAGTTGTCAAATGACTGCTCAAGCAGGAAATGGGAACCTTGGCGTGTATGATTTGAGGTGCGCGTTATTACCAGGGAGCTGAAAGTAGCCTATCCCTGGATATGCAAAAGATGGTGAGACGTAACCCTGTACTGAGAGGAAATCTGGCAATGAGAGAGAAGTTATTGTTGCCGCATTTTTTTTTTTCTTTCTAAAGCACTGGAGTACAATTACAAAACTTTGATGGGGTTTGCCAGCTGTTCATCCCTCCAGCAGCTGGGTGGGCAGTGCCTTACATGCCAGGGGGCTGCAGCTGCAGCAGTGGTATGGCTTGGTGGCAGAATGAGAACAGTATTTATCAGATGCTTCCAAGTTGAACGCTGTGCATATACAGAGTGTGTTGCTCTGAATACGGAGGATCCTGGCTTGCAAAGCAGTTCCAGAAGAAAAATCCCTGTGCCAGCAAGCTGCAGGCCAGAACCAAGGGCACTGACCGAGTCATGTGTACAACATAAACATAAATTCCTATGTGATTTTCAACATCATGTTCTGTTATTTCATTGCACTTAGCTTACAGAACAGAATCAAACAAACAGAAGACCAGTCAAGGTGGTGCCGATTTGACCTCTGTGTACTGGTGTGAATAGTCCTTATTAGTTTAAGGTCTTTCTACTTATTCAAATGAGGTCACTTAATAAAAGTAGCTTTGAGTAGAACTTTCTAGGAGCAGATGCTGTATTTATGTAGCAAAAATATAATTTTAAAGCTTTATGGAATCATAATAAAAATAAAAGACATTATTACATAGTACTGTCTTTGGTTACGCATTTATAATTTATCCTAAATAAAAGGAATGATGTATGTGTGGGGTCAATACATTGTTTTTTCATAGATTCAACTGTCTTTCCTTACTGAGGTTGCCAGTTTGGACTAAATCTGCAAGGAAAGAAGCATAAAGGATTTTGGATGTGAACATTTATCATGCGTGTATCATGATAACATTACATTTCATACTTTATCTTTAGGCTGGAAAAGTTAATTCCCTGCCAGATTTGGCAGAGGGGCAGATTGTATGTCAAAAGTAAGTAGAGTGGAGGAGAGATATTAATGGTGACCCAAAATGAAGATTTTACAGGGTTTTGCCTTTTATTAGACAGTAGAGAAATTACACTAAACCGATTCCTTGAGGCACAGATCCATACAAAAACAGTTTGAATTTGGGTGGGTTCTTAAATTATTTTCACTGTTTTTGAAACCCTTTGTTTATTGTATCGTTAGTAAAATAGAAATGAAGAATGTCTTCCTATTTAAGAACCATAATTCTCTTGAAGCCTTTGAAATATTTTACTAAGCATATAATATTGTAATCACACTATAGCTTAAAATACATCTGAGAATGTAATTCATTTATTCAGATACTGCTGGTATTGTTGATCAGGCATGTGTTTTATTTTCAAGAAGCTGCAGCACTAGTACAATATGATTTAGCTGATTCCGTTCTGAGGTTAGTTTGTTGCTTTAGTCCAATGCTTGTGAATATGTTCTCTTGCTTGATGACAGAGGAAAAATTGAAATGGATTAAAATGCATTTTAATGAATTATAGTTACTTGTATTCATAAGATAGATTGAAGTAGAAGTAGCTTTGTGAGCCATTACAATTATAGGAGCAGATCTAAATTCTGTGAGGGTTATATTTATCTCAAACTGAATGATAAGAGAAACTGAGTTATGATATGGAAAATAAACATGAGATTTAGAGTTAGTCTTTTATCCTTTCCACTGTAGGTGACTCGAGTTTTCCATATGAGGATACATCTGCTAGAGACTTGAAAGAGGATTAATTATGCATATGTGGTGTCCTTTATCTCTTTGTGCAGAGTCTCTCAACTGCTTTTTCTTTGGCTATACAGGCCAAACAAACAGCAAACAAAAAGAAAAGCCCTAATTTAATGATTCCTAGTTGCCTCAAAAAATAGTAGGGTGAAAATTGCACCTCATCAATTTTTTTATAGCTGTTATTGGAATCAGGGACTGTGTTCAGCACATACTTTGCACTTCAGTTGTTAACAACTGCTTTGTTCCATCTTGGAATCTCAATCTTTTCTGCTGGCTTGTAGGGATTCTCAAGTCTCTTACAGTGGGTTTAATGGAACAATAATTAGATGTGATCTAAAAGATACTGTTTTCCTGTATAATAAAGAAAATCTCCAGTCTCCTAAGACTTGCTTTCTTTGGTTTTCCATCCTGCCCAACCATGGATCCAAGTCGAAGTTTCACATACTTATTATGAGGCCATTTATATTCATGACTATTTCTATATTGAAGCAACAAAATGAACTTTTGAATAATACCTTCATTAGAATTAAAAATAAGCTTTTAACAAGTCTCTTGTTTCAATGTAAATATGGCGTAAGGAGAACACTGCTTCATCTTAAGGATACTGATACTTGGATTCAACCTTTTTTCTTCATCTTAGGGAATGTTGATTTTCCAGCAGTGTAGGGCTGTGTACTGTAAACATAAAGAGATATTAGAATGATTACACATAGAGTACTTCTCATAAATATCCTTTTAGTCTAGTTCAGGCACTAGAACAAGTACTGTTGTAATGGCACATGTAGTTCTGTTCCTGATGTAGTAAATTTTAAGGGATCAATAACAGCTTAAAGCCAGAATTAGTAGCTACCTCACATGCCTCCATATGAATGTAGTGGCTGTCTTATCTGTGAGAAGCTGATGGCTATAAAATGAAATGCATTTAAATAAATGCCTAAGGATGATTAAAATATCATACAGAACCAAAGCGCTTCAGCTGTAGATAGTCATTAAATTGACCATTAATAAATTACAATATAAGGGAATATTACTGTATTAATAAATTTTACATGCAGATTTTATTAAGCTGGCATATTATATGAATTGATTCCCTGACACCTTCTGGCTGTGGCTGTATAGATAATAGCGCCTTGGAGGAGTTTTCTATAATCCGGGAATTCTGATTGACTGTTGCCAGCTAGAAATCAGAGTTTTGGTCTGGGTGGCAAGTCTTTGAACTAGCTGGCAATCAAAGGACATAATTATAGTGTTGTGTTTAGAATGGCCGTAATGTTTTATCAGCATTTCTGTCACAAACTCCTTTTCTTCCAGGGCTTAAAGCTTGAACATAAAAACATTCTCAGATCAGTTATGGTTACAGTGTTTTTCACCTGCTCTGAAGAGCAGCTTTGGTGACACCTTGTATCCAACCAGGATCACCCCACCACAGGTCTGTATTTGCAAAAAGTATGTATGGAGGTGTGTGTGCTCACACACAAATGAAAACACCCTTTATATTTGTAATACCTGCCCAGTGTAGTCAGGCCTTCAGTGACATTTCTTCTACATGAATTAAGAGTAAATATCCTAAATTATAAAATAAGGTATATCGTTAGCATGTGATAATATCATTGTAGAATGCTTTTTAATACAGTTTAGGGAGAGAACGTGGTAGGACATAGCAATACTAACCTATAAAAGTTCTCTTTATTAAAAAAATAAAAAAGTAGTTGGAATGAAATCAGAATGAAAAAGTTTGAATCTGATTATTTCCACAACATAAATTTAGGTCGATTTCAATTGCATTCAGGAAAATATAATATGTGGATCATAAGGAAAATGTAATTTCTGTGGTTTGAAAGTATGAATTCTCTTGTATGAAAATATCTCCTGCTGATGAATTTCATCTTTCATACAAAGTGTTTCTCAACTGGAATATGTTTTAGTTTTTAGAAGCATTAAAGTAAAATTAACCAAAAGGATAAAGTTGAAATGTTTTAAGCTTATCATAAGGTGAGAATTCGTTTAAACAAGTCACCTGTAGGAAATGTTACTCAAAGCAACCTCATCTTGCAATATGTTTCCATTTTAATATGAGGTCTTTTTTCTACTGAAATCAAGTTTCTAAACAAAATCAGATTAAAGTTTGCTTAGAAATAGCAGATTGCCAGAGAGGTGGTGAGGAAACTCCAGTTCTTTGCAAAATGCTTTACTCTCAGTGTCCCTGTGTGAAAATTTTCTGCTTAAACTTTCTTCTATAAGAAATATTCTGAGTTATTTAGAAGCAAAGATTTGTCAAAGGAATAACTTGTAAGGTGCAAGGCAGTGCTTATTTATCTAGACCCATATGTTAAAGTTAAATTAATTTTTCTAGTCAGAACTACGACACAGAGCAGGGCCATTTTGGAGGGCTGAAACAAAAAGTACAGTAAGAGGGTTCTGCATTAAGAAGCTTTCTACGTGTCAGCTCTTTGAAAGGTGGAGGTTTTTAATTGTTTTCCCAATTTACCCTTGTGTTAGCACTGGGGCCGAGGCTGCGCTCCTGGTCAGTGATCCAAGTGCTCTGAGCTCCAGTGGGTGCTCAGCACGCACAGCCCAGCCAGAGGCTGAAGTCATCATCAACCAGAGACTGCTCTGGCTGAGTGAGGGTGACACGGTGCTTTTGGCTGTGCTCTGGCTGAGTGAGGGTGATCCAGTGCTCCTGGCTATGAATAACATCAGTTATTCATAGGTGTAAGATGCTCACCAAAATGTAAAGACATTGCTAGCACCACCTTCCTTGCGTGATTTGGCTGTGGGATGCAGGCTTTTTCTCCAAGTTTCGTCAGCCTAAAGCAGACTCCTTATCTGCTAAATTTGCCCAATGCAGAATCTTTTGACACTCAAATACACACAGAGGAATGTTCACAGACAAATTTCCATGGCAACCCTGAAGCCACCTCTCAACAGACTTAATGCTGCTTTTCTGTCCAGCTCTTTCACAGTACTATTACCAATAAACAAACTGAGAATTAAAAGTTTCTCTCAAAGCATACGTTGGGCAGGTGTTTGTATGACCCACAGTGACCCCATAAGAATCTGCTGGACTCTGAATTGTTTATCTAACTTCTTATTTTAAGTGCATTAAAGTGTAGTCGTTTAATGAGATAAACTAAGAGAAATTAATGAGAAACTAACAGAGAACATTTTTGAGTTCATATTCCAACAAGCAAAAATTTTGTCAAAATTTGGTTAAGAGTGCTTGAAGTTAAAAGTGAAAACATAAATCCCAAACACTCTCATTGTAATTCATAAAAGGAAGTAAATCAGAAATTATTGGGAACCTACACCACCCTGACATACTTCCATATATTTTTCATCTCTCTGATACATACTGCCTCACCTTGCTGAGGTTAAAGTATTTATTGTTGATTATATGTGAATTGCTGCACATAGTCCTGGTAGGAGAGTGAATGAGGTTTGAAAAGACGAGTTTTGGAACACTGGTAGTATTTCCAGGCTTGTGTAAGGGAATGGTGGGGGATTGGATATAGGGTTCTACAGGAAGGAACTTAAAAACATTAGCCTAGGAATATTTCTTGCTTTTTGATGAAGGGTTGTCATATGTACTGTGCTAAATGAACATTAAAGAAGTAGCAAACTAAAACAACTAGAGAATCTAAGTAGTCAGTGATACATGTTAAAAAATAAAATATACGTAACTAATAAAAAGGTTTTGAGTGTATCTGAATGTAGAAAAAGGAACAGTGCAGGGGATCAAACCAAGAGCTGACGTGGCTGGGGGGCTGAATCCCATGAACTTTACTTTCTGCACTGCTGGATATTAATCAAGGAAAGGATGGATTGTGAAGATTTCCAAACAGTGCAAGAGATACATGTGTATGAAGTACGTTAGATTGAGAAGTTGATAGATATTACAAAAGATGTCTGTAACTTATTTCTCTTTGATGTGCCAGAATGCTTCCTGCCATACACGTTGTCTTTGATACATTGAATGGATATTAGAAAGCCTTATGTCTAATCCTTTCACTTAATGTTGAGCTTTACAACTTGAAATACTGAATTTTAATTTAAATTAACTCTTTATATTATCTTAAAAAAAACTAGCTGGGCAGAAATCACATTTTTGCCAATCAAATTTATGCTTGCCTTTGAAAAATTCTTTCTTGTCAACAAACCATATTGGTATCAGAAAGTAAAAGTTTGTAGTTGTTTGATAATCTTTGTTTGTTCAATATGTTGAATTGAAGTTGTGGAAACATAAGCATAAAAATGCCGGGGAGCCTGTCATGTAGGGTGGTGCCTTCTCTTGCTCGCTTATTTTTGGTGCTTCAGCTGTTCCTTTGATGCCCTTATCTCTGCTTGCAAAGCTAAGGCTGGAAAGCCAGGAGATGTTGGACATGAAAAGAGACCTAGTGAAATATCAAGGTAGAGAAATCTGCTGACTGAAAAAGTCAGGAACTAAGACAAAACTAGCAAAAATCCTGGTCAAACCTTAGAAAGTAATGTTGGGTGGTGAGCTTAACAACCATAGCCCTGTGTGCTGCTTAAGCCATTTGAATAGAAACAATATTTTCCTTCTTATATTTTTGTTTGCTGAGGACAGAATGAAAACTTTCCAAATATTTTTGTTTTGATTCAATCAAAAGGGTTTATTCTGTTCTTGAACATAAAAGAATATTTGAAGTATTAACACAAATATAATTTCAATTTGAGCCAACAGTTATTAAAACCTTTATTTCTGAAAAATCAGAAATATTATGTTAATAAACACTATTTTAGTATATCTTTTTAAGGGATGCTTGAACCAACTTTTTCTTGAGCTTTTTCTTCTTCAAGGGCAAGTGTTCACCTCCTTCCTTTGCTGACAGGCTTCTCCAGTTAGCTATCTGCATTGAATTTCTATTCCTATGTCCTTGTGTTCTTCCTTTTTAGCATTCAGGTCTGTAAACAACTGTCTTATTGCTGTTGCATCTCTTCTGGAAGGGCTGTAAGAACATTGCCCCATGTGTTCTGTAAATACTGGTGGGGAAGGGGAGAAAAAACTTACACATCACTCCTTTTGCAGTGGGAGGAAAGGAAGATATTTGTTTTCCCATGCAGTATCCCTATTTTCCCTTCCCTTTCTTCAAGCCCATTAACGAAAGACAGATGCACTTTCTAGACGTTGGAAGGGCAGTGAGTCTCCAGAAGAACAGAAGCCAGAATAGTGAGAATCTCCAAGTTGTTTTCAGCCTTCCCAAACAATTCATAATGCTCAGAGTGTGTCTTTGAGCATTTCAGCTGGAAGGGCATGTTTTAGTATCATTAAGCTGAATTGTGCTAAATCTGTGGTTGCCTCCTGGCAGATAGCAAAAGGCTTTGTGGAAAATTTGTCCAACGTTACTGTGTATGCTTCTAGCAGGTTGTTACATGGCTTTGATGGATAGGATACAGGTAGGAAAAATCACCACAACACCTGCAAAAGCAAGAATACAGGCAGAGATACTCTTCTGGAAGAAGGTGACTACCTAGAGGTGCTGACAGATGGTGAATAAACAAACTTGTCATGTGATTTGATCAACTAATTATGGTTTTGGACCACATAATGCAGTGATATCAGGCCAAAACCAATCTATATTTGTTGCTGGTTTGAGAGTACCTGGCACTTTGACTCAGCTTAATCTCTGGTGTGTAACTTCTTCCACTTCAGCAATCATGATGGAGGAGAACGTTGTTCTGTCCCTAACACTGTTGTCATAAATACTGTCATGATGATATCAACATGAATGTCACTATCAAAGGAGGCACCGAGGTTATTCTTTGAGGAGAGGATATAACTTACACCCATTCTGCCTTAGACAATGATGGATTGCTATGGAATGTTCAAATGGAAAAGAGACTTTTATCAAGTCATGAAAAGCAATGTGGTGGAGAGTAATAAGACACAATGGGGAGGGAGAAAAAGCATCAGCAGAAGCCTTGACTGTCAGAAAGTTTCTGAGAGTAAGATGTGCAATCAATGTATTTCTAGTGTGTTATGCCTTGTATTTTTAAAATTTAGGGGTTAAAACCAACACCGCATTATAGGAGAAGGGTTCTATGCTTGTGGAGAAGTACTATGAGATGATTTAATAGCCATTATTGAAATTCCTAAGACTCTTTGACATCTGGAAAATTAAGGCCTGAGGGACTTCATCCCTGAGCTTTGCAATTCTAAAAAGTACGCAGCATTTTTTACTTGTCTTATTGATGGTAACAAATTAGACTTAATCCTAATTTATCTTCTTTTCCTGAAAAATCAAGACTTAACCAAGTTTTTTAATTACTAATGAAACTTGATCTACTTAATTTACATGAAGAATAAAAGCAGACTTTTCTCTTGTATGCTTTAGCATTCAATGAGGCAAATGGTAGATGCCAGTTTTTGGGAGGAAGCAAGTAATGTTTATTCAAGCCACTTGATTTTCCTGCAATTTATGGGATATGATAATTGCTGCAATTTTAAGATCAAAAAGACATTTCTATTCATTTGAACACTAATGTCTTTAGGGGTTTGGGACTTTCTATTAATCCAAAATGTACAAAGGCTTTAAAAAAAAAATCCCAGATTTTAGCTGTGAGTTTAAAGGAGTGCATGAAATGTGATGGTTCTCTATGTGAAATGAATATCATGGAGAGTTTTATCAGTAGGGGTGAATTAACCACACTGGAAATCCATTAATTGCCAATATTGGAATAAAGAAATCTATGTGCTGTGCTTCAGTATAACAGATTGGAAATAGAGGGACTCTATGTGCATGTATACAAATATGCAGTTAGAGAATTTAAAAAGCTATTATCGAGAAAAAAGTATTAGAGTATTATAAGAAAGTTTCTAATTCTAATGAATGAACTCTTTAACATGCTGGTAATGCTGCTTCATTTAAATTGAAAATAAAAGATGATATGAAAAGAATATTCCCCAAGTGGGTACCCATGTACTAGAAATAAATGCGGTCAGCAGAAGTGCTATACTTTAATCTTTGTGCTTTCAAGATTCTGTGTTATAAAATATCTCTTTATTCGTGGGTGTCACACTGGAGAAGTGTCTGCAGCGTGTTCCTGGGTGAGGCTGTGCCCAGTGAGACCACATTGGGTGACAGATCGAGGGCGGGCTGGTCGCACTTGCACTGTCTGATTTGGGTGCAATACCTGTGAAAAATGCTTTCTCCTCGAGATGGTTCTGAAGTTTTGTTGAGCTGTGGCTTGTGCTCAGGACAGCTCGTGCATCCTTTTGGAAAACTACTGTTATGCTGTGGTTGATCCAGTCTTCTCTTCCTTGGTGGTTTGCTGTGTTATCTCTTTGCTGTTGGCACAGGGCAAATAGACTCTTCAGGGTGCAAATTCGATCCATATTGTGCCACTTCCTGACACGTTCCAAAGGCTTTGTAAGTGCCAGACTTGCAAAGGTGAAGTGGTTGGGAGTGGAGTCCCTGCTCCTGGCTGCTGGGGACCATAAATACTGTATTTTATCATGAACATAGTTGCATGATAGGGCTTTAATATCTGCAGGCTTTTGTATCTGTTTTTAGACAGTCTCTTTTTTGCTAACAAAAATCACCAGGGTTAAACAATGTAGTACTTAATAGAGTTGATAATCTTTCCTCTAGGAAGTGCTTTCACTAATGACTAGGTCCATAGACTCTTATCCTAGATCCTGTACCTGTTATTGTTTGTTTACAATTAAATATCTCAGAAATGGACCTCACTCAGCACAATCAGTTTATGGATGAAAACAATGAACTGTAATCAGACAAGAGTGAAAGCATGTGCAGCCAAGTCCTTCTAGAGGGATGTTTCTCTGGGTGATACTGCAGGAGTGCACAAACTGTGTAAGTTCAAATCCGACAAATTAGAAACCTAAATTTAAAACCACTTTGTTGATTGCAGTTAACTACAAATTTTCCGCAGTATTACCTCAGAATCACAGGATGAACTAGGTTGGAAAAGACCTTTGAGATCATCAAGTCCAACCTATGACCTAACCTAACACCACCTCATCAACTAAACCATGGCACTGAGTGCCATGTCCAGTCTTTTTTTAAACACGCCCAGGGACAGTGACTCCACCACCCCCCTGGGCATTCCATTGTCCAATCACTCTTTCAGTGAAGAATTTTTTTCTGACATCTAACCTAAACTTCCCCTGGCGCAGCTTAAGGCTGTGTCCTCTTGTTCTGTCAGTGGTTGCATGGGAGAAGAGACCAACCCCCACCTGACTACAACCACCTTTCAGGTAGTTGTAAAGAGTGATAAGGTCTCCCCTGAGTCTCCTTTTTTTCCAGGCTAAACAACCCCAGCTCCCTCAGCTGTTCTTCACAGGGCTTGTGTTCCAAGCCCTTCACCAGCCTTGTTGCCCTCCTCTGGATGTGTTCAAATGTCTCAATGTCCTTCCTGAACTGAGGGGCCCAGAA
>VZTA01003422.1:0-15005 GCA_013398855.1 Mohoua ochrocephala | reverse complement strand
CAGACACGGGGGTCACTCCTGGGAGCCGAGGTGGCCGCAGCCGGGGCTCCTTTTCCCGGTTTTCCCGGTTTTTCCCCCCTCCGGAGCAGGAATTGCCCTCCCAGCCCCCCGAGGGCTGCTCAGGTTGGGTCACTCAGGGTGGAAAAGGGACTTTGGGACAGCTCCGGCTGCTCGGTGGCACCGGGATGCTCATCCTGGGGATTGGGGTTCATCCCGGGGATTGGGGTTCATCCCAGGGATTGGGGCTCATCCCGGGGACTGGGGCTCATCCCGGGGATTGGGGCTCATCCCAGGGACTGGGGCTCATCCCAGGGACTGGGGCTCATCCCGGGGACTGGGGCTCATCCCGGGGATTGGGGCTCATCCCGGGGACTGGGGCTCATCCCGGGGATTGGGGCTCATCCCGGGGAACCCCGGGTCGGGGATGGATCCATCAGCCTTTCCCCCGTCACTGGATTTGCCGGAGCAGGATCCAGGGTGGGGATTCCCAGGATCCATCAGATCCCAAAATCCTGGGAGCCAAGAGCTCAAATATCAGCAGGTTTTCCTGCCCCTTTTCCCAGTTTCTGGGTGGATTTTCCTTTCCCTTTTCCCAGTTTCCTGGCTGGATTTTCCCGCCCCTTTTACATGATTCCTGGACGGATTTTCCTGCCCTTTTCTTCATTCTCTGGGTGGATTTTCCTGCCCCTTTTCCCAGTTTGCTGGGTGGATTTTCCTGCCCCTTTTCCCAGTTTCCTGGCTGGATTTTCCTTTCCCTTTTCCCAGTTTCCTGGCTGGATTTTCCCGCCCCTTTCCCCTGTTCCCTGGGTGGATTTTCCTGCTCCTTTTCCCACTTTCCTGGGTGGATTTTCCCGCCCCTTTTCCCAGTTTCCTGGCTGGATTTTCCCACCCCAAGGACCCGGTACCTTCTCGGCGGCCACGGCCACGGGCGCTGCGGGGAGGCTGCTGGGAGACTCCGGCCGCTTTTTGTGCTTCTGTTTGGGCCTCTCCTTGTCCTTGCGGCTCTGGGGGGGGAAAAAACCGGGAAGCTCTGGAATGCTGAAATTCCCAGTGCTGGGAAGGGAAGGGAAGGGAAGGGAAGGGAAGGGAAGGGAAGGAAAGGAAAGGAAAGGAAAGGAAAGGAAAGGAAAGGAAAGGAAAGGAAAGGAAAGGAAAGGAAAGGAAAGGAAAGGAAAGGAAAGGGAAATGCACAGGGCTGGATTTCCAACCAGAGCTTCGTGTCCCTCTTCCCTTCTCTGCTCCTTCCCCACATCCCAACCCCTGGATGCATCCCGGGATTCCTGCTCCAACACCTTTCGGCCGTGATTCCATCTGGGAGCCCGGGATATCCACGGAATCATGGATCCCTCGATGGGAGGGAAGGATTTAACAAGCTCAGGGTGATTTTGGGGAAAGCGGAGCTTTCCTCCTGCCGTCTCCCAAAGGATTTCCCTTTTCCCTCCCTTTCCGCCTCATTCCAGGATTTCCCGGCTCCAGGAAATGGGAGAACACAGATTCCAGCACGTGGGAAAAGGGATCAGCCGTGGAGATCCCAAAATCCACCCCTGGAGTCTCCTCCCAGCTGGGCTGGGGCTGTGCCCGCTCCTAGATTTTCTCAGTTCGGTTTATTCCTCCTGGGTTTTCCAATCCCTAAACCAGCAGAAATTTGGGATTCTTCAGACTGGAAAGCAAGGAAAAAGCGGGATCGGGGAAGCGGCGGGTCCTGCCCGCCCCGATTTTGTGTTTTCCTGGAAGTGTCCCTGGAAGTGTCCCTGGAAGTGGCCCAGGAAGTGTCCCTGGAAGTGGCCCAGGAAGTGTCCCTGGAAGTGGCCCTGGAAGTGGCCCTGGAAGTGGCCCTGGAAGTGGCCCTGGAAGTGTCCCAGGCCAGGCTGGAGCCCCCTGGGATAACGGGAAGTGTCCCCAGCCATGAGAACAGGAGGGAATTCCCCTTTAAGGCCCCTTCCCACCATTCCACGATTCCCTTATCCCAAAAGTCATTCCCGTATCCCTGCCCGGGCACTTCTCCGTGCCCAAATCCCGACCTGCCCCGTTCCCTGACGGATTCCGGGGGTTCCCGGGAACAGCTCTGGCTCTGGGCCTCCCTCCACGGGGCAGATCCCAAAAAATCTTGCAGTTCCCGTTCTCCCTGGGGTGAGGAATTCCAGCCGGGATTTTCCCCAGGATGATGGAACGTCCGAGCTGCACCCGCCCTCCCCTCCCCCCGTGCCTCATCCAGAGGTTTTTTGGGATCCAGATGTTGTTTTCCTCCTTTTTTTAAGCCCCCCCTGGGCGGAGCTCGCTCGTCCCGCGCCGGGAAAACGGGGGAAAGAAAAGCCGGGATGCTCCAAGGAAAACCCAAATCCCGATTTTGGGAGGGCATGGAAGGAAAGGCCCAGGACGGGCCTGGAGGAGGCACGGAAGGGACAGCGGGATACTGGGACAGTGGGATAATGGGGACACCGGGATACTGGGACAGGGGGATAATGGGAATACCGGGATACTGGGCATACTGGGATACTGGGCTAACGGGATACTGGAATACTGGGACACTGGGACACTGTGACACTGGGATAATGGGATACTGGGATACCAGGATACTGGGATACTGGGACAGTGGGATACTGGGACAGTGGGATACTGGGCTAACGGGATACTGGGACAGTGGGATAATGGGATACCAGGATAATGGGATACAGGGACACTGGAACACTGGGATACTGGGAATACTGGGAATACTGGGAATACTGGGACAGTGGGATACTGGGACAGTGGGATACTGGGCTAACGGGATACTGGGATACCAGGGCACTGCGACACTGGGATACTGGAACGCTGGGATACTGGGATACCAGCACACTGGGATACTGGGATACTGGGACACCGGGACATCGGGATAATGGGATACTGGGATATCAGAATACTGGGATATCAGAATACTGGGATAATGGGATACTGGAATACTGGGATACCTGGGTTCTGCAATACCAGGATACTGCAATACTGGGATACCGGGATACCGGGATACCGGGATACTGGGATACTGGAATGCAGGGATACTGGGATACTGATTTCCAGTGGCAGATCCCACAAATAAATCCAAAGAACTCCAAAGAACTCCCCATTCCCGCTGTTTTCCCTCTGCTCCCGGCGCTGCCGCCATTCCCAACAAACCCGGGAGCAGCCCCGGCCCCGCCCCTCCGGGATAATTCCCGCTGATCCTCCCAAAGCCCCGGGAATCCCCCTGATCCTGCCATTCCCTCCTCGGCCGGGATAAAAATAGAACATTCCAGCCCCGCCTGTGCCCTCGATTTCCGGGAATGAGCATTCCCTGTTTTCCCAGGATAAACATTCCCTGTTTTCCCTGGATTTCCTGGGATAAACATTCCCTGTTTTCCCTGGATTTCCGGGAGTAAACATTCCCCGTGCCCTCGATTTCCGGGAATGAGCATTCCCTGTTTTCCCTGGATTTCCTGGAGTAAACATTCCCTGTTCCCTGGATTTCCCGGGAATGAACATTCCCTGTTTTCCCTGGATTTCCCGGGATAAACTTTCCCTGTGCCCTCGATTTCCTGGGATAAACATTCCCCGTGCCCTGGATTTCCCGGGATAAACATTCCCTGTGCCCTGGATTTCCTGGAGCAAACATTCCCTGTGCCCTGGATTTCTGGAATAAACATTCCCTGTTTTCCCTGGATTTCCCGGGATAAACATTCCCTGTGCCCTGGATTTCCTGAAATAAACATTCCCTGTTTGCCCTGGATTTCCTGGCTTCTCCGGGATCGGGGTTTCCCTGTTTTCCCAAGGATCTGGGATCGCTTCCCAAAGCCTCGCGGGCGGCATTCCCAGCGGGATAAAGGTGGAATCCATGGATTCCCGGCCGGGAAGCACCAGCGGGATCCAGGTCACCTTTGGAGGGATCCATCGGGATCCATCCGGGCAGGGATCCAGCGGGATTGAGGCTCGGAACCCTCGGGAGCTGCTTTGGGATTTGGGTCACCGCCATTCCCGACCCCAAGGGGAATTCCGAGGGGGCAGGAACAAATCCCGGAGGGAAAAGACGGGCAGAGTTTGGGAATAAAAACCACCCCACCCAAACCCCCGGCTCCTCATCTCTGCCTCCCACATTCCCAGCTGCTTTTCCTGGAAATCCCCCAGGATTTCAGGGATCCCGCGGCCGTTTTTAGGAGCAGCAAAGCTCAAAATTCCCATTCCAGCCAGAGCTGGCTCCTAAAGAATTCTTCATCTGGGAAAACCCTTTCCAGAAGTGGATTTTTCCCAGATAATCCCATCCCGAAGCGCTCCCAAATTCCCACTAATTCACTTCCATCCCTAAAATCACCCCGGCGACCGAAAATCGGGATATTTCTTTTTAAAATCCATTAAAAACTTTCAAATCTGAAGGGAAAAACCTCCGGATTTTAAGGTTTAAAGCCACCTTGAGCCCCACCCCGAGATCGAGAAAATCCTGGGAATTTTGGGAGTTTTGGGAATTCTGGGGGTTTTGGGAATTTTGGGGATTTTGGGGATTTCGGGAATTTTGGGAATTCTGGGAATTTTGGGGATTTCTCACCTTTTTGGGCCGCTCGTGGTGGGACAGGTGCTTCTCCTGGGCCGGGGACGCCGAGCGGCTCCTCCTTCCCGCCAGGAAGGAGCTGCTCCCGGAATGCCGCGAGGTCTTCTGAGGGAATCCGGGATGGAGAGGAGGCGGGAAAAGGGGAGGGAGAGGGAAACGATGGAAAAGGGGGGAAAAAAGAGGGAAAAGGGACAAAAAAAAGATGGAAAAAGGCGTTATGGAGTGCGGATTTCCAGAGGGAAAGCAGCGGGAAAGGTTCGTCTGTCCCAGTGTGGTTCCTAATGCGGGATCCCAGAGATTCCCTAAAAAATCATGGAGATCCCATCCCCAAATCCTCATTCCCGGTGTCCCAATATGGGATCCCAGGGATTCCCACTAAAATCGTGGAGATCCCATCCCCAAATCCTCATTCCCGGTGTCTCCACCCCTGGGACAGAGCCACCTTCCCAGTGTCCTCCAGTTGGATCCCAGTGTCCCCCAGTTGGATCCCAGTGTCCCCCAGTGTTTCCCAGTTGGATCCCAGTGTCCCCCAGCTGGATCCCAGTGTCTCTTGGCTGGATCCCAGTGTCCCCCAGTATCCCCCAGTGTCCCCTAGTGTCCCCCAGCTGGATCCCAGTTTGATCCCCGTTGGATCCCAGTGTCCTCCAGTGTCCCCCAGCTGGACTCCAGTGTTCCCCAGTTGGATCCCAGTGTTCCCCGGCTGGATCCCAGTGTCCCCAGTGTCCCCCAGTTGGATCCCAGTTGGATCCCAGTGTCCTCCAGTGTCCCCCAGTTGGATCCCAGTGTCCCCTGGCTGGATTCCAGTTGGATCCCAGTGTCTCCCAGTGTCCCTAACCCTAACCCTGTCCCTGTCCCCATCCCCTGGGGATTTTCCCTGGAATTTCCCACTGGATGGAGCCGATGCCTTCAATCCGACCCCGCCAAAAAACCGATTCCAATTCCCTAAATAAATCAAATTCCCTAAATAAACCAAATTCCCTAAATAAACCGAATTCCCTAAATAAACCAAATCCCCTAAATAAACCGGATTCCCTAAATAAACAGAATTCCCCAAATAAACCGAATTTCCTAAATAAACATAATTCCCTAAATAAATGTAATTTCCTAAATAAACCGAATTCCCTAAATAAACGGAATTCCCTAAATAAATCAAATTCCCTGAATAAACCAAATTCCCTGAATAAACCAGATTCCCTAAATAAACCGAATTCCCTGAATAAATCAAATTCCCTGAATAAATCAAATTCCCTAAATAAACCAAATCCCCTGAATAAACCAAATTCCCTAAATAAACCGAATTCCCTAAATAAATGGAATTCCCTAAATAAACAGAATTCCCTAAATAAACCAAATTCCCTAAATAAACCGAATTCCCTAAATAAATGGAATTCCCTAAATAAACGGAATTCCCTGAATAAACTGAATTCCCTAAATAAACGGAATTCCCTAAATAAACAGAATTCCCTAAATAAACCAAATTCCCTAAATAAACGGAATTCCCTAATAAACCGAATTCCCTAAATAAATTAAATTCCCTAAATAAATCAAATTCCCTGAATAAACTGAATTCCCTGAATAAACCAAATCCCCTAAATAAACGGAATTCCCTAAATAAACAGAATTCCCGGCTCCGGACTCACCATTTTGTTGAAGTGGTATTTGCAGTACCCGCAATATTTGACGTTGTCCACTTCCAGCACCTCCTCCTCGCACAGCAGCCCGGCCATCTGCGCGCTGGAAACGTGGGAAAATCAGCAGGAAAACCGGGAAAAATCCTCCCCGAGGACAAACAAAAATAATCCAGGATAGGCCGGGAGCGGCCGGAATGTCCCTGCTCCCCTTGGGAAGGAGCGGCGGGAACGCTCGGACTGAGAGAATTCATCTTAAATCCTCAAAATTGTGGTTTTCAGCTGGTTTGTCTCGGTTTTGGGGTTTTTTTAAGGGAATTCAGGGATAATTCCGACGGAGGGGAAAGGGAATCCACGTGGATCCGGGAATTTCCCTGTTCCCGCTGATCCCGGCATTGTTTTCCTGCTCTGGGGGCACTGGAGGATCATCGACCTTTAAAATCCCAACATTCCCGGATGGGATCTGGGCAAGGAACGTTCCCGGCTCCCGACTCATCCCTGGGCTCCTCTTGGATTCCACAGGCTCCGAGGGAATTCCCAAACTTCAGGAGCTCCCTGGGAAAACCTCCTGGGCGAGGAGGAGGAAGAGGAGGCACCTCCAGCCCTAAAGAATCCCAGAGTGGGGGGGATCAACCCCATACCCCACAACCCTCAGGGAATGTGGGCAAGGAACGTTCCCAGCTCCCGACTCATCCCTGGGCTCCTCTTGGATTCCACAGGCTCCGAGGGAATTCCCAATTCCCTGGAAAATTGGCCTTCCCAGCTGGGTGAGGAGGAGGAAGAGGAGACAATTCCAGCCCTAAATAACCCCGGGGGGACCAACCCCAAACCCCAAAACCCTTGGAGAATGTGGCCCCAAATCCAGGGCAGGGGAATGAACATTCCACCATCTCCAAGGGAATTCCCAAACCTCAGGAATTCCCAGACCTCGGGAACTCCCTGGAAAAACCTCGGCCTTCCCAGCTGGGCGAGGAGGAGGAGGAAGAGGAGACAACTCCAGCCCTAAATAACCCCAGGGGGACCAACCTCAAACCCCAAAACCCTTGGAGAATGTGGCTCCAAATCCAGGGCAGGGGAATGAACATTCCACAGTCTCCAAGGGAATTCCCAAACCTCGGGAACTCCCTGGAAAAACCTCGGCCTTCCCAGCTGGGCGAGGAGGAGGAAGAGACAATTCCAGCCCTAAATAACCCCAAAGGGAACAACCCCAAACCCCAAAACCCTCGGGGAACGTGGCTCCAAATCCAGGGCAGGGGAATGAACATTCCACAGTCTCCAAGGGAATTCCCAAACCTCGGGAACTCCCTGGAAAAACCTCGGCCTTCCCAGCTGGGCGAGGAGGAGGAGGAGGAAGAGGAGACAACTCCAGCCCTAAATAACCCCAGGGGGACCAACCCCAAACCCCAAAACCCTCGGGGAACGTGGCTCCAAATCCAGGGCAGGGGAATGAACCTTCCACAGTCTCCAAGGGAATTCCCAAACCTTGGGAACTCCCTGGAAAAACCTCGGCCTTCCCAGCTGGGCGAGGAGGAGGAAGAGACAATTCCAGCCCTAAATAACCCCAAAGGGACCAACCCCAAACCTCAAAACCCTCAGGGAACGTGGCCCCAAATCCAGGGCAGGGGAATGAACCTTCCACAGTCTCCAAGGGAATTCCCAAACCTCGGGAACTCCTTGGAAAAACCTCGGCCTTCCCAGCTGGGTGAGGAGGAGGAAGAGGCACTTCCAGCCCTAAATAACCCTGAGGGGACCAACCCCAAACCCCAAAACCCTCGGGGGACATGGCCCCAAATCCAGAGAGGGGAATGAGCGGCCGGGAGCCATTCCAGAGGCGAATTCCAGGGAATCTCACCAGGTGACGTGGAAGGCCTGGCGGCAGCCATGGCGGTTACAGGCCATGCAGGCCCCGGAGGCCGCTTTGCTCTCCCGGCCCTGCTCCTCGCAGATGTAGCAGGTCTGGGATGGGAAAAAACCATAAAAAACATGGAAAAACAAATGTTATCCAAAAGGAAAAGCCTCCAGGAATTCTTAAATCTCATGGAATGGGTCGGCTTGGGAGGGATTTGAAAGCTTGGCAAATTCCAACCCCTCACCGCCTTCAACTACTCCAGGTTGTGAAGCTCCAATGAGGGAATTTTTTGGGATATCGAGGAAATTTTGAGGGATTTTGACAAAAATTCCGGGATATTCCTCGGAGGGATACACAAAACTTCTCCTTTTTTCCCCGAAAATCCGACTGTCCCATCCAAATGGGGAGGATCCAACATGGAATTCCATGGATCCAGCTGGCTCCAGTCGCTCCACCAAGAAATTCTTCAAATTCCCCTTTTCTCCCCCAAAACCCAACTGTCCCATCGGAACCAACATGGAATTCCATGGATTCAAGCAGCTCAAGTTGCTCCACCAAGAAATTCCTCAAATTCCCCTTTTCTCCCTCAAAATCCCAACTTTCCCACCCAAACGGGGAGGATCCAATGTGGAATTCCCCGGATCCATCTGGCTCCAGTCATTCCACCAAGAAATTCCTCAAATTCCCCTTTTCTCCCTCAAAATCCCAACTGTCCCATCGGAACCAACATGGAATTCCACGGATTCAGCTGGCTCCAGTTGTTCCACCAAGAAATTCCTCAGATTCCCATTTTCTCCCTCAAAATCCCAACTTTCCCATCCAAATATGAAGGAACCAACATGGAATTCCATGGATTCAATCGGCTCACGTTGTTCCACCAAGAAATTCCTCAGATTCCCATTTTCTCCCTCAAAATCCCAACTTTCCCATCCAAATATGAAGGAACCAACACGGAATTCCACGGATCCATCTGGCTCCAGTCTCTCCACCAAGAAATTCCTCAAATTCCCCTTTTCTCCCCAAAAACCCAACTTTCCCATCCAAATGAGGAGAATCCAACACAGAATTCCATGGATTCAATTGGCTCAAGTCGTTCCACCAAGAAATTCCTCCAATTCCCCTTTTGGGGGAAGACAAACGGGGAAACCCAAAAACATCCTCCCAAATCCAGCGATTTCCTCGGGGTTTTTTAAGGAATCCGAGCTGCTGAGGGGTCGGAATAAATTGGGAAGGGGCCGTGCTGGGATGGGATGATCCCGAAATCCCGGATTTTTTTGTTTTTACCTTGTTGAAGCGGTCGTGGGGGACGTACTGGAGCACGATGGGCTCCATGGTGAGCACGTTGGCAAACTGCACCTCGGGGATGTACAGGGCACACACCACGTGGGCCCAGCCTGGAAAAGGAAGGGAAAAGTGGGAATTCAGGGCGGGAATCTCCCCCCCCAAAAAATCCCTAAGTGCTAAAATTATTTCTGTCCTGAAATGGGGGATTTCGTTTTAAAATCGGGGATTTGATGTTGAAAAATTAAGGAAAAAACCTTCATCCCACCAAAAAAATCCATCTCAAAACCATCTCCATCCTAAAAAATTGTTTGTCCCAAAAAAACTCCATGCCAAGAAAATCTCTGTTCCAAAAAAAAACTTCCATCCCAAAAAATCCTCCGTCCTAAAAAAACCTCCATCCCAAAAATCCTCCATCCCCAGAAACCTCCGTCCCAAAAAATCCTCCATCCCACCAAAAAAAGTCCAGCTCAAAAGCACCTCCATCCCAAAGAACCTCTACCCAAAAAACGCCTCTATCCCAAAAAAAATCCATCCCAAAAAACCTCTATCCCAAAACAACCTCCATGCCGAAAAACCTCCATCCCTAAAAAACCTCCATCCCAAAAACACCTTCATCCCAAAAAAACCTCCATGCCAAGAAAACCTCCGTCCCCAAAAAGGATCCCGGGAAAACCTCGGGGCAGGGAATGGTGCCCCAAAAAGGATCCTGGGAAAACCTCGGGGCAGGGAATGATGCCCCAAAAACATCCAGGGAAAGCATCCAGGGAATGATGCCCCAAAAAGGATCCCGGGAAAGGCTCTGGGCAGGGAATTGTGCCCCAAAAAGGATCCAGGGAAAGATCCCGGGAAAGGCTCCGGGCAGGGAACGGTGCCGGAGGAACAGGTGGGATGTGGGAACAAAGATCCCTTTGTGGGGTCCCGGCAGGGAAAGGAGGCGGCTCCCAGGTGGGATTAAAGCTCCATCCACCCAATCCGACGGAGGCGGTGAAATTCCATCGGCCGGGGACGGAATGGGGGCGGTCGGAATGTCGGGAGCGTTCGGGGCTGATCCAAACCCAGTTTAGCCGGAATTAGGGTGGATTCACCTGGGCAGGAGCCCCAAATCCCATGAAAACTCCATGAAAACTTCCTTAAAACCCCAGGAAAACCCCATAAAAACTCCATGAAAACCCCATGAAAACCCAATGGAAACCCCGTAAAAACTCCAGGAAAAATCCAGGAAAACTCCAGGAAAACCCCCATAAAAACCCCAGGAAAACTCCCTGAAAACCCCAGGAAAACTCCAGGAAAACCCCAGGAAAACTCCATGAAAATTCCATGAAAACCCCATAAAAACTCCATGAAAACTCCCTGAAAACCCCAGGAAAACCCCATGAAAATCCCATAAAAACTCCATGAAAACCCCATGAAAATTCCATGAAAATTCCATGAAAACCCAATAAAAACCCAATAAAAACCCCCATGATTACAGGATTAACCAGCACTGGAAATCCTTGGAATTCTGTCCAGTGACACTCAACATTCCCAAAATCTGGGGTTTTTCAGGACAAAGCCCCCCCTTGCCTAATCCCACTCTTTCCACGGCACAAACCTTCCCAAAAAAACGAAGTTCTGGGAAAAAACGAAGTTTCTTTATAGATCCAGGAGCTCCGATCCATGGAAATCCAGAGGATTCCCGGCAAAAAACCAGCAGGAAAACCCCACAGGGAAAAACCTCCGGGATGAAGCCTGGATCCCACAGAACTGGAATGATTTTTACGGGATCAACCCCCCAAAAAATCCCAATTTTAGGGCTCCTTTTGAGCTCAGGCAGCGAAAAAATTCCTTCCCACGGAGGCTCCAAAAACCGCAATTTTTTTGGGGGTAAAAAAAAACCCACGGAGAGTCGAATTCCCTTCGGAACCTCCCGGATTTTTTGGTTTTCCAGGTGGGAATATCCCGCTCCGGAGCTACTCACCCCCGTTGTCCGTGCGCTTCAGGGCTCCGTCCTTGTGGGGGCACAGCTCGCACCTCTGAAACGAAAACACAAAACACCAAATTTCCCCAAATCCCACCAAATTCAAACCCCCCCTCTGCTTAATCCCAGCTTTTAGGGTCGGGAAAAATCCACGATTCCACCCCAAAAATGAGGCTGCATCCAGACCGGGCTTGAGATGGTTTTAGGGGGGAAAAAACCCTCCAAAATGCCCTAAAAGAGGGATTTAAACCCCTCCGGGGGGCAAAGTTTTGCTTTCAGGGCTTTTTTAGGACCGGTTTTAGGGGCTGCGGTTGAGGAGTAAAACTGAAAGCGGTGACTCAGAGAAGAAAAAGGAGTTTTTATCTTTTTCTGTCGCTTTCCTTCCCCCTCTCGCCGCCTCTTGGGGTTTTTTTCCAGTCTCGTGACATCCCCAGGGTGGGGAGGGGGGAAATTTTGGTTGTAGGGTCGCGCTCGGGGTTTGGTGTCACCCCCAAATCCAGGCTGAGAGGACTTAAGATCAGTTTTTGGGGTGGTTTCGGGGTGTTGAGCTGTCCCACCCCAAAAAAAATCTGTCGGCATCACCTCAGAGAAAAATCTCCCTGTGGGTTTTTTTTTTTTGGGGGGGGGTTTGAGTTTTAAAAAGGCCCCAAAACCGTGAGGTTTTTGCGTCTTCCTTTATAGGAAGGTCTGAGTGGGCAAAAATAAACCCGACCTAAAGAAAATCGGGGTTTTGGGGGGGGAAAAAAGCGTTTCCTCGGAAGGGTTTGAGATGAGGTGGCCGGGCCTGGGGGGGAGAGGTGGGACCTGGGGCTCCGGGGAGTGGGAATGGAAAGAGGATCCCAAAAAAATCCCAAATAACGGAGGAAAAACCGCCTGTGGCGCCGAGGAATGGTGGAAGGGTTGGGGTTGGGACGGTTTCTGCTGTCCCGGGTCGGGTCGAACGCGGCCGGGGGAAATTCCAGGAGTTGGAATTGAGAAATTGGGGATTAGGGGGAAAATCTGCCTCGTTTTCCTCGTGGAAATTCCATGGAAAGCCAATGGAAATTCCATGAAAACTCCATGGAAACCCAATGGAAACACCATGGAAACCCAATGGAAACTCCATGGAAATCCAATGGAAACCCAATGGAAACTCCATGGAAACCCCATGGAAACCCAATGGAAACCCAATGGAAACCCAATGGAAATTCCATGAAAACTCCACGGAAACCCAATGGAAACTCCATGGAAACTCCATGAAAACCCAATAAAAATTCCATGAAAACCCAATGGAAACTCCATGGAAACCCAATGGAAACTCCATGGAAACCCAATGGAAATTCCATGGAAACCCAATGGAAACTCCATGGAAACCCAATGGAAGCCCAATGGAAACCCCATGGAAACCCAATAAAAATTCCATGAAAACCCAATGGAAATTCCACGAAAACCCAATGGAAATTCCACGAAAACCCAATGGAAACTCCATGGAAACCCAATGGTAACCCAATAAAAATTCCATGAAAACCCAATGGAAATTCCATGAAAACTCCAGGAAAACCCCATGAAAATTCCATGAAAACCCCATGAAAATCCACTTTTAACGAATCCATCCTGGATTTATCCCAGAGTTTGGGTGCCCGGAGAGGGAAACTTCCCAAGGAGGGAAAGCCCCGCCGAGGGAAAACCCCGTTCTCTCTTCGAGGAGAAATGATTTTTTTTGGGGGGGAAAATTGAGACCTTTCAACCCAAAAACGTGGGATAATCCCGCTCCACACTCACCACCCGGGCGGCTCTTTCCTGGGATTCGCATTTCCGGCAGAACCAGGGGCCAGTGGGAACCTGGACGATTCCATAGCAAGCTGGAAAAAAGGCAAAAAACCCGGATTAGGCCGTCTGGAAATGGATTTTTTTGGGGGATTTCTCAGGGGTTTAGAAAGGTTTGGAGCAGCCTGGAATATTCCCTGCTCCAGGAGGAGCTGGATGAGTTTGAAGGTCCCTTCCAATCCCAAACATTCCAGGATTTCAAGCCAAAAAGTCACATCCACGCCGGGTTTTGTTCCCTTTTCCGGCGTCCGCTCCCGGCAAAACCAGTTCGGCCTCTCCCAGGAGCTCCAGGGATTTATTTATTCAATTCCATGCCCGGAATGAAAAATTCCTCCATCCCAAAAAACCTCCATCCCAAAAAAACGTTCTTTCCCTAAAAAACCTCCATCCTAAAAAACCTTCATCCCAAAAAATCTTCCATCCCCAAAAAACCTCCATCCTAAAAAACCTTCCTTCCCAAAAAAAACTCCATCCCTAAAAATCCTCCATCCTAAAAATCCTTCCATCCCAAAAAATCCTCCATCCCAAAAAACTCTCCATCCCAAAAAATCCTCCATCCCAAAAAATCCTCCATCCTAAAAAACTCCATCCCAAAAAATCCTCCATCCCATAAAACTCTACGTCCCAAAAAATCCTCCATCCCATAAAACTCTCCATCCCAAAAAACCTCCATCTCAAAAATTCCTCCATCCCAAAAATCTCTCCATCCCCAAAGAAACCTCCATCCCAAAACTCCATGAAAGCTCCATGAAAGCTCCAGGAAAACTCCAGGAAAACTCCAGGAAAACTCCAGGAAAACTCCAGGAAAACTCCAGGAAAACGAGAACGGAGCCGGTCGGGAATTTTTAAAATTTTTCGGGCGGAATTCCCCCCTCTGGACATCCCAGAGTCCCAAAGGAAGCAATTCCCACCCCAAAAAGGGCTCTCGGTCACCCCAAAAATTGGGTTTAGGGCCTCTCAGGTGGGGATTTGGGATTCTCCCGAGAAAAAACCGAATTATCCCTCCCTCATTCCACCGGGGATGGAATCCCGGCCTTTCCAGGGGTTTGGGGTGGGATAAAGGATCCTGGAATCGATCCTGGGATGTTCCCTGGGGGAGGAACCCCCGGAGGATTCCCCAAATCCCTCCCGAGTCCGGCTGGGAAAAGGAGTGCGGGGGAACGCCCGAGGGAAAACATGGAAAAGAACTGGGAGAAAACTGGGAATGAACAGGGAATGAACGGGGAAAACAGGGGATGAACAGGGGGGAAACGGGGAAAACAGGGAAAAAACAGGAAATAAACAGGGGGAAAAAAACAGGAAAAAAATTCCAGAGAAAACAGGGAATGAACAGGGAATGAACAGGGAATGAACAGGGAATGAACAGGGAAAAAACCAGGATATAACAGGGAAAAAAACAGGAAATAAACAGGGGAAAAACTGGAAGAGAACGGGAAAATAGGGAAAATATAGGGAAAAAACAGGAAATAAAGTGGGAACAGGGAGAAAGACAGGGAAAATGGGGCAGAAAAAGGAAATAAACAGGGAGGAAAACCGGGTGGGAACAGGAAAAAAACCCAGGGAAAACAAGGAAAAATGGAGAAAATGGGTAAAAAAACAGGGAAAACAGGGAAGAAAACAGGGGAAAAAACAGGAAATAAACAGGAAAAAAAACAGGGGGGAAAAACAGGGAGAAAAAAAACAGAGAAGAAACCAGGGAAAAAAACAAGGAAAAAACCAGGGAAACCAGGGAAGAAACCACGGAAAGCAGGGAAACACGAAGTCCCGGGAAGCCCCGGGTCCATCTTTAGCCCCGGGCCGAGGGCCAAGAACGAGCGCTCAGCTGGAGCCAGCCCGGCCAGAGCCGGGGAAAACAGGGAGGGAAACAAGGGGGAGGAGAAAAAAGCGGGATAGGAGCGGAAAACATGGAAAATAAACACGGGAAACACG
>VZTA01003421.1:22636-45530 GCA_013398855.1 Mohoua ochrocephala | reverse complement strand
AAAAAAAAAAAAAAAAAGACCTAGCGAGTTGTCCCAGCTGACAGAACGCGTTTCAATCCACCTGAGCGGGAGCCGGTGTCCCCGGGACGTGACCCCGGTCCCACCGGGAGGGGACAGCGGGAAGGGCCCCCAGGACTCCGGTCCCTCGGGCTCCCTGCCCTGCTGGGAGCGGGGGGGCTGCCCTGGGCCCCCCTGGGGCCGGGGTCGCCGCTCGGGGCGCGGGGGTCAGACAGACGGGGACATGCACGGACCGAATCCTTACAGAGGAACGGGGGCAGGAGCCGGGAGCAGCAGGGGCGGGGACGCTGCAGCACAGCCCTGCGCGGAGCTGGGGTCGGGAGCGGGGCTGGAGCCTGCCCGAGGCCCGGGAGGGGAGGAACCCACTTTTCTAGCAAGGACATCCACGGGGTCGAGCGAGAGCTGGGGCGAGCGCTGCTCTGCGGCCCCATCCCGGCCCCATCCCGACCTCCCGGCCAGGACAAGGACAGCTGAGGGAGAAGGGGTGGCAGAAGTGACACCGAGATGAACCATCCCTATTCCCCCCGGTCCGGGGGCAGAGGGGTGCGCTGCCCCCCCGAGAGGGTGGCCGTGGGCAGGGTGGGGGGCGCAGGGAAGGCACGAGAGGACCGGGTGAGCTCCAGCCGCGAGCCCCGAGGGATCCCCGGGAAGGGGGAACGTGCAGAGCCCCGGGCAGAGGAGCCACAGCCTCTGCCCCACCACAGGGACACCCCGGGCTGTGGCCCAGCTCCTCCCCCTCCAGATCATCCTCCAGCTGTGACCGACTTGGGGGAGTTCGCAGCAGGAAAAGCCTGAGGTCCAGGAAAAAAACACGGGCACAGGGAGCAGCCTTGGGGCCGAGCTCTGCGGGGAGGGGGCCAGCGGCGGGCAGGGGCCATCCCCACTGTCCCTCCGGGATGGGCAGGGATGGCTCCGAGCCCCAGGGACGGCTCCGAGCCCCAGGCAGGGCTCAGCACCTGCCCTGCAGGGCTGCCTTAGTGTTCGGGGGGTGTTTTAGTGTTGTTGTGCCCCAGCTCCCCTCCCCGACCCCGCAGGGACGCGGGGGACCCGCGGGGCGGGGGCGGTGCTCGCTGGGGCGGGAGGTCGGGGCTGCCCTGTCCCTATCCCGGGGCCGTGTGTCCCGGGACAATCCCGGCTCTCCCACCTGGCTCATCCGGGCGCGGGACCCAAAGGAAAGACGGGAGGAGGGAGGGACGGGGCAGTGCCGGCGGCACGGCCGGGCTGGGGCGCGCGAAGTACCGAAGTTCAAGCACCAGAAGGACCAAAAAAAAAAAAAAAAAAAAAAAGAAGAAAATAACCAAATTCACGAGGGGAAGGGGCCGTGGGACCCTTCTGGTTTGTTCCCTGGTGGCGCCTGGCCCCGAGGTGACGCGGGGAGGGCGGGGCTGGAGCTGGAATGGAGCTCGGGACACTCGGGGCGGGAGCGGCGCCTTTCACTGAGGTAGCGGGACCAGCACTTCCACGTAGTTGAGCGGGAAGAAGCCGGACTGGCCGTGGATCATCCCCTCGTACCAGTTCTCGTCGATCTGGTTCGTCAGGGTGATGATGTCGCCCTCCTTGAAGCCCAGCTCGCCGTCGTTCTCGGGCTCGAAGTCGTAGAGGGCTTTGCAGCAGGGCTGGTCCAGGGGGGCTGCGGGGACAGCGGGGACAGCGGGGACGCGTCAGCAGCGCCCTCGCAGCCCTGCCCCGGCCCCGGGGGCTCCTTCCCCGGGCTCGGGGTCCTGCCTGCATTGGCACGGCTGCTTCCACCGGCCCTCCACTTGTCCCTCCATTCCTCTGTCACCCCGGTCCCAGCACAGATCCTGCCCCCGACACCCCGGCTGCTGCTCCTGCCTGGATTCCCCACATTCCATCCTGGACGTGACCACCCACAAGCCACGTTGTCCCTCTGGAGAGGGGAGAACCTGCCCTGTAGCTCACGGCTGGGGTTGGACACGGAGGGGGACCCTGGAGGGGTCACCCCACACCTGAGGGTGACAGAGGGACAGGACAGCACCTGCCTCCCTGGCCACGGGGCTTCAAATCCATGAGCAGCCCCCCAGAACTCGGGAGAAACCCAAAGTCTCATTCCCCCAGCTCAGCTCCAGGATTTAGGCATCACCTTTCGGCTGCAAAGGGGTTTTCTGTGGAATTTCCTGCTGCTCATTCTGTGCACCGACATTTTGGGATCGGCTTTGGAGCTGGGAGGATCCCAGTGGAAAGGGACCGAGCCAAGAGAGAGCACCAGGGCCCGCAGGAGCCCCCAGCCCTCCCCAGTGTGCCAGGGCTCAGCCTGGGCAAGGCGATGGCACCAATGGCAGCCAGCACATCCAGCTGCTGAATATCCCTGGCAGTGCCCAAGGCCAGGCTGGACATTGGGGCTTGGAGTGGCCTGGGACAGTGGAAGGTGTCCCTGCCCCTGGCAGGGGTGGAACAAGATGGTCTCGAAGGTCCCTCCCAACCCAAACCATTCCCTGACTCCAGGACCCACAGCAAGGGAGGGCCCAGCACGAGAAGAACACTCAGAAGTCACCATGAGCAGCAGCCAGACACCGACGGGTTTGAGAGAACTCCCCGGATCACCAGGCTGGTCCCACCACCACGTCCCTGCTCCGGGCTCCTTCCCAGCACGACAGCTCCAAGCCCCAGCCCCAGCCCAGCCCCGGGATCCCAAGGTCCTGCAGCAGGGACCACGGACCCCACATCACCCCACAACCCCTCTGAGGCTCCTCGTGCCCAGCTGGGACCACACCCCACACGCTCCACGAGCCGAGGCTCTGCCTCCTCCCTCCAGGATTCCACAGGGACACGGGGGCAGGAGTGGGAGAGATCCAGGCTGGGTGCTTGTAAGAACAGGGAAATCCTTGAGCTGCCTGATCTCCCATGGGAAAGCACCTGATCCCTGCGGATCAGGACGTGCCTGGGAGCTGGGAGCTGCTGCAGCTCCTCCGGGCGAGCCAGGCCCCCGGTTTTGGGGTGGAAAATCCCACTGCAGCGGGGCTGGGTTAATTCAGGGCTCGGCTCAGGCTCAGCACGGAGGGATGAGCAGCTCCAAGGAGCAGCAGCAGCAGGGAGGAGCAGCCAGGAGGGACGGGGAGAGGAGGCCACACACGGAGCAGTGCAGAGGGAGGAAACTCACGGATACTCCTGACGGAGGCCCGGGACGGCTTGTCCGACCGGAAAGAGGCGGAAGCTGCTTCCAAACAAAAGAGAGACATGCTTAAACCAACGGGAACGGGAGACAGGGACAGGCAGGGCCCAGAGGGGTCTGTTAGGAGAAACTGGAGGGCCCACATGCTGTTAGGAACCCGCCGGGATCAGGGAGGGAAGGAGGGATGCAGCGGGATGGAAAACAAGGGAGGGAGGGAGGGAGGGAGAGAGGCTTCAGTTTTCCTGTCTGGCACTGAGAGTGAGAGGCCCAGGCTGGAGACCCCTCTGGCACATCCCCAAAGCCAACACAACAAAGGCTCCTGGGTCCCAGGAGAAACCAGCCCGATCTAGAGGCATTCCCGACGTTTTCCAGAGCCGCCGGCTCGTGCAGGAGCATCCGGCACACCGGGAACCTCCTGTGCAGGCAGAGCAGCCACCCTCCTTCCCCGGGAGGCTGCTCCAGAGGCACCAGCAAACACCTGGGACAGCGTTACCTGAGACTTTGGGGGTGGGGTTGCAGGAGAAGCCCCCGTTGGACTGGTCGGTGTCCCCGAAGTCGTACGTCTCCCTGGGCTTGGGTTTGTATTCCCGCTTGGGACGTGAGGAGGCCTCCCTCATCCTGGGACAGGGAGGAGAAACGTGGATCGAGTGCAAGGAGGAAGGGAACAGGAGGAGGAGAGCAGCACAGTGTTTGTCCTCCGGGGTGCTTACACAGGGGAGGAAGTGGTCTGCAGACAGGGGTGTGCACAAGCCCCTGTGCTGGAGGGTGGGAGCTCCCCAGGGTTTGGGATCTGCCCTTCGAGAGGGCCTCACGTCCCAGGTTTTGCCATGGAACGCTCAGGGATTCAGGCCAGCAGAGGACACTCGTGCTGTAGTTTGAAAGCTCAGACTTGGCAGGATCCTCCCAGCTCCTCCCAATTCAAAGCAGGCACACGGGATCCACTCCGCAGCTTCTCCCAGGAGGGAAGAGCAGCAGGGCAGCACTGCCTGATCCTCCCGAGTGGGGAGGCTGAGGAAGGAGAGGTGGGACAAGCCTTCCTCAGCCAGGATTGGGGCTGGGTCAGACACCCAACTCAATTCAAATCCCACTGGAACAGCCAAAGAGATTGGCTTTTTCAGGGCTGGGTTGGACAGGGCTCGGAGCAGCCTGGGATAGGGGAAGGTGTCCCTGCTCCGTGAACTTCAAGGTCCCTTCCAACCCCCTCCATTCTGGGACTCTGTGATTCCAGGGGGGACTCGGGTGTTTCCAGACAGGAACCCCAGGGAGAGCTCCGGCTGGGAGCACTGGGAGCACCCCGGGACTCACCTGCGCTTGAGCTTCTCGGCGAGCTCGTCCAGGATCTGCACGGCCTGCCTGTGGTAATCCAGCTGGGCATCCACCAGGGCGGACAGCTGGCTCACCTGCTCGATCTGGGGAACCACGGGGTGGGATCAGCACCTGCTCCCAGCCAGGGGCTCCTGCCCTGCCCTGCCCTGCCCTGCCCTGCCCGTGCTGGGAGCGGCAGCGCTGGGGAGCCCAGAGGAGGTTTGGGATTTCGGGCAGCAGGGTCAGGACTGGCTGAGGCTGCGCAGCACAGAGCACGTCCCTCCTGCTCCGGGTTTGGGAAATCCTTCCCAAATCCTTCCCAGCTGTGTTACTGCCCCAGCTCATCCCCCCACCGCCCCAGAGGAGCCTGTTGGGTGCCAGCCACCAAGAGCTGCACCAGGGGCTCAGCCAAGGCCTGTCAGGTCACTCAGACCTGGCTCTTCCCAGAGCAGAGCCACACTCGGGAGAACGGGAGTGGAAACTGGTGTGTGATTAGTGCCTCCCTCGGGAGGTCCCACCCCAGGGACACGGAACCCCCAGCCCCGTGCTCCCACACTCACATCCGTCTCCAGCAGGTTGTGCATGCTGGTCTCTGCCACCTCCTTGGACTCCTCAAACTTCTCCATGGCCTGCCGCAGCTCCTCATCGGGGATCTTGCCCTGCCGCTTCTTCTTGTAGTCGAAGTCCAGGCGCCTCCCTTCCAGCTTCTTGAGATGGTGCTGGGGGAGGATGGAGAGAGCAGGGAAGAGGGAAAAGCCAGAGGATTGGGAAGGCAGCTCCAGTTACAGGCTGAGTTCATTGCTGTCAGAAACCTGATCTCCCGTGGCTCCCACCTTTGCTCCAGGTGGGGGAGAGGCTCCAGGGTGTGATGGGGGAACGATTCCAGACCCTTTCCACTGAGGAAAAGGCTGCAGAGCAGCCCAGGTCTGCTCCCCACAGAAGCCTTTTGGGAAGGTGAAGAGCTGTCCTGCTACTTTCAGCTCCCCAGGAGCTGCAGGGATGTCTGGGCACCAGGAATGTGGGTTCTGGGCACTGCAATCCTGGATCTTAGGGCAGAGGTGTTTAAAGCAGCCCTATGGAATCGGGGTACAGACAGGCACTGAGGCAACACTCGGTGGTTATTTCACCCAGGACAGTGAAAACTCCCTCAGGAGAGCTGCCTGGGGAACTGGAGGTTGGGATGGATCCTGTTACAAAGCCTGCCCTTGGTCTGTGTGTAGCACAGGGGAGCTGCTGAACTCCCTCCCTGTTTTCCCGGTGAGACCCCAGAGGGCTCCTTGGGATGCTGAGCAAGAGGCCTGAGGGGAGCTTGCTCTGAGCTTGGAGCCCAAATTTATCCCATCCGGGAGCTCAGAGCACTAAGAACCCAACTCAGCAAGCCCAGAAGGGGTGTTGGGATGTATTCCCACAGCACCCTCCATCAAACATGGCAAATGCAGAACCATTCCAACCTGCATCCAGCCTTCTGGGCTGCTCAGGAGCAGCAGCAGCAGCGCTGAGCAGGGAGGAAATACCAGAGAGTCTGGAGGGAGAAAACACACACAGTGCAGGGAACTCCTGCCAGCCCTCGGCTCCCACCACTCCAGAGCACCAACGGCCAAGACCCCAGAAAGGAGGGAGAGGAGGAGGAGGAGGGAAAACCGTGGGGGTGTTTACCTGGATCTCTTTCAGGTCTTTGTCACACAGGTTCTGCAGGGGATCAATGAAGTTTTGTTTGACCTCGATGTCCAGCGAGTCCTTCACCTCCGCCAAGCGCTTCATGGATTCGCCGGCGTCGAGGAGCGCGTCCCCTGCGCGGAGAGGAGCGGGGACAGGGCAAGGGAATCAAACAGAGGGGAATGGAATCAAACAGAGGGGAAGGGAATCAAACAGAGCCCGAGGCCCTGGGGCTGCAGAAGCCACTGTGTGTCCCAGAACCACGGAATGGTTTGGGTTGGAAGGACCCTGAAGCCTATCCGGTCACACCTTCCGCTGTCCAAGGTTGCTCCAAGCCCCATCCAACCTGGCCTTGGACACTCCAGAGCTCAGAATCACTCACTGAAACCTGCTCAGCTCCACCCTTTCCTAAGGCTCCTGCCACTCTGACACTGCAGCCGGGCAGCCTCGCAGCAAAGCACATTCAGTGCTGGCTTTTTAGTGCAGAGGAAACATTCAGAGATTAAATTATTCCTGTGCAGCTTTGGCAAAACAACAATTTCAGCAGCGCATGAACACAGGAAAATACACGAGTGAGAGAGAGGGTCAAGGGAAAACATCTCTCCACTGTCCAGCTGGAGAAATCAATACAGCAGAAGTGTTATTTCAATTGTAGTCACTCTGAATAACCTGGGAGGGAGGGAGGGAGTCCTTGATGCTGCTTTAAGGGGGCCATTAAGGAAAGAAAGTTTGGTGTGTGCTCCTAAAAGCTTCCTTCCCTTGCTCTCCTTGCTCCCTGCGAGCCAGGATTGATGCAGAGCTCTGAGCTGGCCAGGGAGGATCTCCAAAATCCTCTGTCAGTCCCAAAAGCAGCCAGAGGTTTTTAATTTTCCTGAGGCGAGGCAGCTCCTCCCTGCCCTGGCAGAGCCAGCTGTGCTGCCCCGGCGCCGTCACGTGCGCTGGCCGAGGTTCCAGGGGATTAAAACTGATGTCACCAAAAGGCTTCACCCCCTCCTCCCTGCCAGTCACACGTGGCTACGAGGAACAGCCACGCCAGAAGATTTCTTGGCTCCAGCCTCCCCGTGGAATCACAGCAAGGTTTGGGTTGGAAGGGATCCTGCAGAACTGTGTGAAACTCCCAGTGTCGCCCCGTCCCGCTCCCGCTTCGCTGCTCAGTTTAGAGGGAAGTTTTTTCTTTTACAGGCAAATTTATCTCAGTGTTTGATAAGAAGGTGGGTTTGCCATGGATTGGGATCCAGGATACCTGGGATCATAGAATAATGGAATGGTTTGGGATGGAATGGAATAGTTTGGGATGGGAGGACCTTAAATCACATCCAGTGCCTTCCACCATCCCAGGGTCCAACCTGGCCTTGGACACTGCCAGGGATCCAGGGGCAGCCACAGCTGGAATTTTTTCCAATATCCCATCTAAACCTCCTCTCTTTCCCTCTGAATCTGCTCACTCTGGNTGGGCACTGCCAGGGATCCAGGGGCAGCCACAGCTGGAATTTTTTCCAATATCCCATCTAAACCTCCTCTCTTTCCCTCTGAATCTGCTCACTCTGGAAGTCTCTGAGCCTCTTTGAGCATGGCCCCTCCCAGCAGTTCGGTGCCACCCCGACCCCGTCCGGAATTTGGAGCGACGCCTCGCAAGCGAATCAGGGGCCTCCCCCACTCCCCCCCACACTCCCAGGAGGGGCACTCACCGAAGTTGGAATCCTCTCCCAGCTCCTTCCCGTAGCGGATCATGCACTCCCCCAGCAGCCCCTCGGACTGGGGGTAGCCGGGGTTCTTCACCTGCCCGCGGATCTTGGACATCGTGTTGAGCATGGTGAGCTTGGCTCTGGAAGCTGCCACACAAACGCCTCAGCCTCAGCTGCCTCTGTGCTCCCTGCACTCCTCACGTGCTGCCAGCTGGGTTTTATCATCCCCCCTGCTACCCCCAAAGCCAAGAGGCTCCATTGTCTCCATCCCCCAGAAATATCCCTCGCTATGAAAAAGGTTCTTTTCCACGACACGAAGCAAAAATAGTTCCCCACAGCCCGGCCAGGGAAGGCCAGAGGAGTTTCCCCAGCCCTCCCCGTGTCCCTGGAGTGCTCTCCGGAGCAGCTGGCTGGAAGGACGCAGGGCTGACAGAGCCAGCCACCCTCCCCAGCCCAGAAACACTACTTTTCCTGGACATTCCAAGAAAATCAGGTCCCCTTAGGGCCTCTCTGGGCCAGAGGCAAAGGCTGCATCTGTGCTTTCCCTGTTCAACAGCCTGGATTCAGGGCAAGAGGGGCACCCGGATCTCCACCTGATCCAAACCTGGAGCAAAGGGGATCTCCCTGATCTCCCTGCCCATCTCCCCGTTTCCCTGGAAAGCTGGGGAGGGGACAGGGGAGGCCCGGGCCCTCACCTGGGTTGGGCTGGAGGTACTCTATGGTTCTGGTCAGTACTTCTGTGACGGCCTTGCTGGTCAGGTCCACTTTCTGCAGGAGAGATGAGAGCCCAGTGAGGAGCAGCTCAGGGGTTCAGCCAATCCCATGGGAGCCATGGGGTGATTTTGGGGGTTCCTCTGGTTCCCCACTCACCTTTTCCATCTCCTTGAAGTCATCGTCTAACTTGGTCCCTTCGGCCCCTCCGACCTTCTCGCTGACCAGCTGTGGGGAAAGGACAAGGGAGGAGGATCAGGCACTGATTCAATCTTTCCACCTCACGGGATAATTCCCAGGGAGAGGGAACAGGGACGGTCCACACAGCACCTGCAAGAGAAAGGAGGCGGCAGGAGCAGCCCAAAGCCCCTCAAAAAGACCCCACCAAAGCCCCAAACATCCCCGAGCACCCAAAGCACGGCTCAGCCAGGACGTTCCTCGCCCACCGGGAGCTCCACAGCTCCTTAAATCCCAGCCCACGGCTCCAACTCCAACGCCTGCTGGAAAGAACGAGCTGCACGAGCGTCTCTCAGCTCCGTTTGGAGCCAAGGACTGAGTTTCACACACGGCAAAATCCAAGTAAACAGCGAATGAACACACTCGGCTGCCGGCAGCCAGCACAGGAACAGCCTGGGGAGAGCAGAGCCGCCGCTCCGAGGGGAGCTGCTGGGATCTGGGACATGGAGGAGAAGTTTGACAGGCTGGGGAGTCAGGCCTCATTTGGGCCATTTTTGGGAGGCCTCACCAGCTTCCTGCTGGGATCCCCTGGGCCAAGAACAGCCCCCACTCCCTGAGCCACACCGTCACCTGCCCGAGGACAACAAATCCCTCCACGAATCCACCCCAAAGTGTCCTTCCCTCAGCCCAAACAGGGGAACGTTCCCTTCCCAGCCCCGTGCCGAGGGGAGCAGCAGAGTCTGGGGATGCAGGACACGGGAACTGGCACAAACTGGAATCATGGAATCACTGAGGCTGGACAAGACCTCCCGGATCACCGAGTCCGACCGTGTCCAGCACCAACCCACGTCCCCACGTGCCACATGCACACGTTTCCTGGATGACTCCAGGGATGGGGACTCCACCACTGCTCTGGGCAGCTGTGCCACTGCCTGGCCACCCTTGCCATGAAGAAATTTTCCCTGATTTCCAATCTAAACCTTCCCTGGCGCAACTTGAGGCCGTTTCCTCTCGTCCTGTTGTTTTCTGGGAGTAGAGCCCGACCCCCACCTGGCTCCACCCTCCTGCCAGGGAGCTGTGGAGAGCAATTAGTGATTATTTTGCCCCAAACAGCAGCAAATTCCCCACGCAGACATCTAAAGTGGTCTGGGAAACCTGGCACTGGCTCCCAGGGTTCCACGCCTGCCCCGGGGCACTGCCGGGATTCCGCCTGTTTGTACTGAAAACTCCAGATCTGAAGGAACAATCGGGTTTGTTTACTCCAACATCAAATATTTGATTTTTATCGAGGCTTTCTTCCTCTGGAACACTCCTGCTCCCGTGGGGATACGAAATGGGGCTGGATGTTTTTTGAGGAAGAGGGGGAGGGATCCCTTTAGGGAATTATCCAGGTTCAGAGACATCACACCAGCCACACTGGGAAGGGAAGGGAAAAAGAGAGAGGAAAGCAAGGAAAGCTCTCCTGGTTCGCCCAGCTCTGGATTTCACTCTCCTGCTTTAACTCCCTGAGAAGGGACATGGGACACAGCCAGAGGGAGCCAGGATGGCCAATCCCTGCTCCCTGCTCCCCATCCCCTGCTTCCCTCTCCCATTCCCTGCTCCCCATTCCCATTCCCTGCCCTGCCGTGGCTGGCCAGCCCTCAGAAGCTGCTCCAAGGGATATCCTCAGCCCCAGCTGCCTGCAGATGGAGAACCCATCCGAGTGTGATTTCCTGCTTTCCTTGGATCCTGCTCCACACCTGGGGTGCCAGCACACACCCCAGCCCCGAGCTGGGCAGGCACGCTTTCCTCTCGAGCCTGGAAGGAATCCCAGGCAGCCGCTGCCAGGCCTGCCAGGACAAGCTCAGCAGGGCACAGCTCTTCCCCAGCTGCCACCCTCTGTCCCCTGCCAAGAATCCCCCACCCAGAACGGGATCCCTTCCGCCAAGGTCGCACCTCCGGAGGCCTGCTCTGTTCCCTAACACACCTGGCAAGGGTGCAGCCATCCCAAGCAGTTCCATTCCCACTTTCCTCCCTGGATTTGGGGCCTGGGAAGCTGTAAATAACCCCTGACAGGCCTCTGCTCCAGGGGCCCGCGTGCCAGGCTGGCAGAATCCATCACCACAGCGATCCCAGAGGCTCCGCGCCCTCTGGAGAGCCCAGAGAAGAGAAGGAGGCAAAACCCCCTCATTTCCAGACTAATTTAATCCTCCTTTTGACGTCCAAGAAATGCTGCTGCTGCCCTGCTGGGAGGGAATAATAAGATTGAGGTTCTCTCCCTGCTATCTCTAATTAAACTGGGAGGCGTCAGCACGGGAGGGAAGGAGGAGGGACTCCATCCCCGCATCCCCCCACTCCCAAATCCCTCGGGAAGGGAGACAAACCAACGCAGATCCCCCGGACACGAGCCAGGAGGAGCCGTCAGCGGCTCCTCGTTTAACCCGGAGCCTCACGACGCGATCGGGAGCCAAATTTCCCAAGTGCCACATTGTGCATCCCATCGTGCTGCTCCAGAGGGCCTGGGAAGGACGGGAAGGGGGTGCCTGCTCTCCTCTGGGGAGCACTGACCTCTCCAGGATCCCAGCTCCACCCGGGAGGGAGGGAGGGAGGGAGGAGAGGTCCATCCATCCATGGAAGGAAGGAAGGAAGGAAGGGTTTATCCATACATTGCTTGGCTTAAGGGAACTGCAAGGCAGTTGGAGGAATGCTGGCGCTGCAAATTCCAGCAGCCCTTCCCCCAGGAAGCAGCCATGGGGCTTTTTGGAGGATGTGCTGACAATTCTTCTGCACTTTTATGTCTTGAGCAGCCAGGAGAAGGCTTGGGATCCATCCCCGCTCCCCTGGCTGGGATCTGAGCTCTCCTGAAGCCAGGCGTGGAGGCTGCAGAGAGCAGACACGGAAATGGTTAAATCCAAACCAAACCAAACCAAACCAAACATTCCCTGGGAGTGAAGGAGCAGAACGAGCCCGGCCCCTCTGGTTTGTGGACGGGACACATCCGAGGGGTTCACCCTGGGAACAGCCGGAGCCTTCGGCCAAGCACTTCCCAGAGCAAATATTGGCACAGGGCGCTGCAGTCGGGTGGCACAGCCCAGGCAGATCCAATCTGCTCCCGGGTGGCTGCTGCTGGCAGCTCAGCTGGCATTTCACCTGGAATTATTCCACCTGGAATTCCACCCGCAGGGCCCTGGGAGGGGGATGAGGGCTGAGGCAGCCTGGGCACACCGAGCGAGGAGCCGGGAATCCATCCCTCCCTTCCGCCCGTGTTTGATTGAAGGACACGGCTCAAATACGCCCCAGATAGCTCTGAGCTGAGATCGGAGTGCAGGGAGGTGCCTCGGATTCCTGGGGTGCCGGGAGCATTCCTGGGAGCTCAGAGCATTCCTGGGAGCTCGGCATCCAGCTGGATTCATCCTCAGGAGAGCTCATCCGGAGGGACCCAAGGCTGCTCCGCAGCTTCGTTTCAGAGCTCACGGGGGATTCCTTCGGGTTCCTTGGCAGGGGCGTGGGAATGGGAACAATCCCGACTGCCCCTTGTGCCCGGCCCCGCCGTGGGGGAAGCTCTCGGGGAATGAAAGAGCCCTTGTTGGAATGAGCCCGTGTGGAGCGAGGGTGGCCGGGGAGAGGCAGGAATGGTGTGTGGGCACGGAGGGGGGAAGGAGCACGCACGGGGATTCTCCTGGCAGCTGGACCGGGAGAGGAACGTGGGAATGCTGCACGGCCGCTCCCGGGAGCTTGGCTGGGATGGATTCAGGAGTGCACGAGATCAGGAGAGGTTTTGGGAGCAGCGGGTGAAGCTGCTCCCCGAGCAGAGCTGGGCATTCCCAGCTGGGGGATTCCTGCATCATTCCAGGGGCTGCCACAGGCAGAGGTGGGACAGATGTGGAGAAAAAAAAAAAGTGATTTTTGGGCTGCACCATCAGCGAAATCCCTGATAAAGTTGGGAAGGTGCCAGCAGCCAAACCTCCCCAGCCCAGGAGCTCCTCGAAAGCTGGAGAAGGGCAGATTCCAGCACACCCACCCCGAAGGTCCCATCTGCCCCGCTCAGGGAGGAGGGAGCCCAAGTCCGTGTTACTTTCTGCTCATCACCAGCCTCCCCACGGGATTTCACAGACCTCATTTCCACAGTTTGCTCTCCAGCCTTTAAATATTTTAAAACGGAAAATTATCCCTAATTCCCTCAGCCTCAAACAAGCAAAACACACCAAGAGAAACCCAAAAATCAGGGGTTTTTTTTAAACTCGCTTTCTTTTTTCCATCGCAGTCAGCCCTATTTATAACACATCAAACATTTGCCATCCTTGCAATCAAAACAGTTCCCTACAGTCGACTGAAAACCTTATTCCTCCAGACTCTGGGGTATCAAAGCCTTCCTCTTCCTCCCCTCCACCCTCCCGACAGCGAGTTCCCCTCAAGAAATATACAAAAACAAACCCACAGACGAGCAAACAGAGAAGCAGCTCTGCCCTGGCTGCCTTCATCCCAGCCCAGGGGGAAAAGCCAGCCCCCAAACCCATGGAAAAAAGGGCTGAGAATGTTTTGAGTTTGTTTTGGTTCTCCTGGAGTGCCTCACACGGCTCTGCTGCCACGGAGGCTCCCTGCAGAACCAGCTGGTCCTGGGAGGTGTCCTGGGCCCATCCCGGGATCCCAGCTCTCGGGGGGGATGAGCCCATCCCGGGATCCCAGCTCCGGGGGGGATGAGCCCATCCCGGGATCCCAGCTCTGGGGGGATGAGCCCATCCCAGGATCCCAGCTCTGGGGGGATGCTGGCAGCGATGCCTGCCCCAGAGGCAGCAGGCAGCCCAGGCTGGGGCGAGCTGGACACACCCACAGCACGGCACACTCTGATCTGAGCAACTCCTGACCTACTTTGGGGAGAAGAAAACACATCCCGGTGTTTGTTGTGCGGAGCAGGGGAGGAACAATTACAGCTCTCAGGCTCCAGCCCTGCTGCTGGCTCCCAACGTCATCCCTATGGATCCAACCTGGCTGGGGCACCTGGACACTCCCCTCCACTGTCCAATCTTCCTGAGGAACAGCTCCCAGGAGCATCCTCCACTCTGAAATCCAACTCTCAGCCCTGTCCTGCAGCTCCTTCCCCGTTCCCCATCTTCCATGAGAGGCCAGTCCCGGCTGAGCCTCGCACCCAAGCGCCAGGGATGAGCTCCATGATGGAATCATGGAATCGCTGGCTTGGAGGAGACTCGTGCCAAGGCACTCGAGGTGCTCGGCTGCCTCCAGACACGTGCGCGGGGAAAACGTGTCTCGGAACACCCCGAGCTTCCACCCCCTCAGCAGCTGAGGCTGGGATCTCTCCCCTCCCCGCAGCGCCACAGGAATTCCTTGATCTGGAGCAGGAAGGTCAGCCCAGAACAATGAACAGCTCCTTCCCTTCCCTCCGCCGAGGAGGAAAGGCTTCCCGGTGACCTCGGGCCGTAATCTTATCCTATGGAAACCGCAGGGAAGAGCTGCACAGGCGGCTTTCCAGGAGCCACCTGCCAGCCCTCCTCCTCCTCCTCAGCATCGGGTGACTCATCTCCATCCAGCAGATGGGCTGCAGGAATGAGGACAGCGGGAATTAAAGGCAAACCCGGCATTTCGGCAGCACCGGCGGCAGCGCTGGGCCAGCCAAGGGCACTCGGAGGATGCTCCGCAATGCAGCTGCTCCTTCCCGGCGCTGGGAATTCCTCCTCTCCCGGGCTGTGCCAGGGCAGCACTCGAACCCCGACTGTGACCCCTCTCTTAGCGGGCTCCCTGCTCATCTGGGCGATCTCCCAGCTGGCTTTTCCAGCAGGAGACAGACGGGGCCGAAGGGCAGGACCCTGCCCCCAGAGCAGACCCATCCCAAAGGATGAAGGTTTCCATGGGAGGCTTGGAATGCTCTTGCTGGAGGGATGGGGGCACCTCCCAGCAGCCATTTGCATCCTATTTTCTCCTGTTCTTATTTCTCACACGCTCTGAACCAAACCAGACACAATTTCTATTCAGCTGGGAAAAAAAAATCATGGAATTGGGTCAAGTTCCAGGGAAAACACAAACACATAAGGACGCAGCAGCAGCAGCTCCTCTCTCCCAGCAATGATTTCCCCTCACACACTTCCAGCGACTCCAGCAATCGAGGGGAAGTTCCCTAAACCGAGGGGAAACGTGGAATAGTGGCCTTGCATCCCAGCTTCCTGCCCAGCCTCCCCGTGCCCCATCCCAGTGAATCACAGCCCGGCTTTCCCAAAGCTGCTGAGCCATCACTCCTCGAGGCAGCTCCACCCGGCCCCAGGACCCGGGGGAGCAAAGGCAGCAGCGGCTCCTCGCCCTGGAGACTTGGAGCTGCTCTGGAGCTGCTCCTCAGACGGGATGTGAAAGTGCAGAGAGCACTGGAAGTGCCTCCTAGGAATTGCAATCCTTGCTTTTTCCAGCTGCAAAGCTTCAGGAAGGGCACCCAGCAGCCTTGTCCTGCAGGCAGCGTTTGGAGGCTCAGCCCACACGGTGCTCCAAAGGATTTCCCAAAAAACCAGGGGGAAAAGGGGGAAAGGAGGGTGTCAGACACCTGTGAATCCCTGGGGAAAACACCGAGCTGTGAGGAAAAGCAGCAGAAGGGATTTCTGCTCCCTGTGAAAACCAGGAAAAACACCTCCCTGAGGTGCAGGACACTGCTGGAACCACCCAGAGCGAGGACACAGCGGGAGGCAAGAGACTGTCAAGGAGCTGGGAAGGAGACAGAAAAACCTCTGGATCTGCAGGATGGTGGGAGCGAGCCATGGTGGGACACGGGGAGCTGCTGGGACACGGCTCTGCAGCCATCAGGGAGATCAAAACCTATCCAAGCCCCCCCAAAGGAAGGCAAACTGCTCTTCCTGCCCCGGGCCCGTGCAGAGCCCTGTGCAGGGCACGTTTCACACGGACAGCCCCGGCGCCCTCCCGGCTACACGGACATCAAAGGGGGCAGAAACGGCTGAGGACACTGTAAACACCCGCTTTCCTTCTCTGTTTGAATTCTAGGAAAAGCTCCGAGGCTATCGGAGCGGAGCACGGCATCCTAAGGGAAGGGAGAGTGGGAAGGGGCGATTCCAGCATCCCAAAGGCTGCCAGGAGCAACCGCGGGCGGTGTTGGACCGGCTCAAACTCCTGCATCAGCTCCTCCAGAGCTCTGCACCGGGGCCTTCCCTGCATCCAGGGACTCTGTCAGCTTCCAGCCCATCCGAGAGGCTGCTGAGCCCATTCTTCTCCTCGCTGCACACCAAGAGTCGTTTTGGAATGGTTTAAATGGGATAAGATCCCTCCCAGCACTCGGCATCGCTGCGGCCTTCCCGCCCCGCAGGCAGAGATCCCGGGAGACGACATTCGGATGTTTTATCCCGACATTCGGATGTTTCATCCCAGTCAGGCACAAAAGCCCAGACCCTTTGCCCTCTGTAACCCCCCCAGCACAATCCACAGGAGCTTTGCTGGGACAGGAGCTCCTCCAACATCTGGCGCTCGGATTTGCGCTGCCCCTGCTCCCTCGGAACCACGTCAGCAACGAACACGAAGGTTCCTAATCCAGAGAAGAAAAAATCAGGGAAAACAAAACCCCAGCGCCTTCTCCTGCAGTGGATTTGCTTCGGGTGTAGATGACTTGTTCACCCTTTTCCTGCCTTTTTCATCACAAAAGTGGCGAAATTAAGTTTAAATGCAGCTAATCCTGGGATGCCAAACCAGATTTGGTCAGGAAAGTGGTTAATAAATTATCACTGAGGAATAAAGTCTGGCCCAACCAGGGGGTGCAGCCGGGTTTTCAGGCTCTAGGATGAATTATGAAGCATTTTCCCAATTAGGAAAAGCCCTTTAAAGCTTTAATCATGCAAATTTAACCTTCTGTCTCAAAGACAGAATTTCATTATGGAGATGTTTAACTCATCTTTTTTTTCCTTTGCAGCAGAAAAGCAATTTAATTAGTGACAGTACCATGAACTTTATTAATAGCCAGGCATTAGGAGATCCTAAATTCCCAGTGGCTTTAAAAGGACTGGTTCTATTAATTAGCTATTGGTGGCCTGGCTGGAAGGAGGAGGGGGTTACAAGGGTTTTCTTGGAAGCAGGAGCAAATCTCCTGATGGATTCTCCATCCACTGGGAGAGTAGCAGGACCTCGGGCACCTCCGGGCACTCCCAGCAGCATCCAGCCCCAAAACCAGGCGAGGAACCCCCAGCAGCTGCTTCACCCCCGAGCTTGGGCCAAGCACGGCCCTTTCCTGCCTGTTCCTGAAAGCCACGGGATCGCTGACGGCTGGGACGGGGTGAGGGGAAGAGGAAAAGGAAATCTTTAAAAAAAATATCAATTATCACTTTTATAATCACAGGGAGAGGCCAAGATGGGCCGGATCCTGCGCTGAGTCCTGCCATGGAGCAGCTTAGGAAAAGGGAAGCTCTGGGATGCTGTGGGGCTTTCCCAGGCCCATGACCTGGACCTTTCCCACCTGATCCAGGAAGGAAGGCTGGGACACGGCCGTGACACAGCTCGGAGGGAGCAGGAAGAGACAGGATCAGCCTCCTGCCTGCTCCCACTCCGGGCATCACACCCCAGGCTGGACTAATCCGTGCAGTTAAGGATGGGAAGGGGCAGGGACAGCGACCTTGGAGTCTTATGAAACACCACCAGGGCCGGGATGCAGCTCTGAGTCTCCATGTGAATGAGTTCAGCTGGAATTACACAGCCAGAACCCTCTGGATTAGGGATTTATTTCATTTCTGGGCTTTTCAGCCGTTCCTCATCCTGCCTGGGGAGCAGCCTGCTCCAGGAGGGACAGCAGCAGGGATCCAGCAGGATCAGCCCCTCGCATCCCACCGGACACCAGTTCCCTTCCCGAGGGCAGGCCGGGTTTTGGCACTGGGATTTCTGCAGTCTCAGGCAGGAGGAGCTGCCCTGCTCCCCCCCCATCCCCCGGTATTCCCACAGGGATGGGGCTGGGAGCCCTGGCAAGAGGCACTGGCACATGAAGAGGTGGGAGAGGAGGAAGAAGGGGGAAAAAAAAATGTGCTGAAGAAATGAATCAGCTTTTACAAGGCAGGCTGCCTGATCTCATCCCCATTTTGCTCTTTCCCAGGAGGAAAAAGCAGTGGCAGGGAAAAGGGGGAGGGAGGATTTCCTTCCGCTGCATCCAGGAACCGTCCCCTGTGAAATCAGCTGGAAAAATCCACGATTTCAGGCAGATGACGTGGAAGCAGCATCCCAATGCCACATGACCCCCCCAGGCCTGAGTCACGGAGCCTTCCCCCATCCCAGATCCCCCCAGCTCAAGCACGGGGCAGCACTTTCCCTGGCTGACATCAGGCACGGGAAGGGAAGCAAACGGAGCAGGATACGCAGGGCTGGAGTTTCCCAGCTCTGTTTGCTGCCTCTGCCTTCCAGGAATCGGAGCTCCCGTTACTGTCGGAGCCCAGCGGCTGCAAAAACAACCTCAAAGCGGGGGGAAAGCCAATTTATAGGAAACTCTGGAGAGAAACAACCCTGGAAAAATGAAACCTGCTGGGCTCTGGGGCTGCTCAGCTCCGACAATGATTAACCAGCCAAGCAGGGACAGGGTTTAATGCCAAATCACCCAAGACAAGGAGAGGGAATCCACAGGAAAATGTCCCGGCTGCAGGTTTTCCCCTGGATGTGGCAGCGTCACCCGGGCCTGCAGGGATGCACTGGTGCCTAATCCCTGTCTCCAAGAGGTTTGGGGACACGCAGCCTCCACTTCCCACCTGCCACACACGGAATGGTCAAGGCTGGAAAAGAGCTTTGAGCCCGCTGAGTCCAGCCCAGCACCAGCACCGTGCCCACCCCCGCATCCCCAAGTGCCACATCCACACGGGTTTGGAAATGGGATGGGGACTCCACCTGCCCTGGGCAGCCTGCTCCAATGCCTGGTACCTTTCCCATGGAAACATTTGCACTCATCTCAAATTTCAGCCTCACTGAGGCCGTTTCCTCGGCTCCTGTCGCTTGTTCCCCGGGACACCGACCCCATCCCGGCTCCAGCCTCCTCCCAGGGAGCTGTGGAGAGGAACGAGGTCACCCCTGAGCCTCCCCTTCCCTATGGATCTGCAAACACACCGCCAAACAGCCACCCCCGTGACAGCACAGCTCAGGGAGCCAGGGGAGGATGCTCCGGGATGGATCCCGGCTGGAAGCGGAGCCGGCCGATGCCGCCCCGCGCTCCAGCAAATCCGGCTTTGCCCCGGCCTCGGGAGCAGATTAACGTGGAAAGATAAACTCAGGAGCTGCAGGGGAATCCAGGCCAGGTTAATGTTAACACACACACACATCAGGTGCTGTGGGACAGAGGTTGGCAGGAGGCTCCGGGCTGGCAGGAATCAGCAAAATCCCTTGACTTCCCAGTCCAAATTCCCGTGTACAGATAAGGAGCTTAGAGCCTGACGCTGCCAAAGGCCTCCCGCAGGAATTCCCTGCTCCCCTCCTCACTCACAGGGTGCTGAACCTGGCACAGGGTGCCCACAGAAGCTGTGGCTGCCCCTGGACCCCTGGAAGTGCCCAAGGTTGGACGGGGCTTGGAGCCACCCGGGACTGTGGAAGGTGTCCCTGCCCATGGCAGGGGTGGAATGGGATGAGCTTTAAGGTCCCTTCCAGCCCAAACCACCCCAGAGACACCTCCTGCCTCCAAGAGAAAGCCTGGAGAGGCCAGTGGGAGCAGGGCTGAGCTACCTTCAAAACACCCCAAAAGAACAACAACAAAAAAGGAGCTTTTAAAAGGTTCCTGTGGGAAGGGGAAGAAAAACCCCACATTTGAAAGCAGAGCACAAAGGCACCGCAGAGAGAACCCCGGCTGAGGAGGGCAGAAGGAAACCCCAACCCAAAGAGAAGTGAAGGAAATCCCAGTTCGGCACTACCAAGAGCCATGACCACAAAGGCCAAAGAAAAAGGGGAAATGCCCTCCCTGCCAGCTGCACCGTGTCCCCTCGCTGTCACACGCTGGGAGCACGTTCCCGTGCCTCGGCTCGGGGCAGACACCACGGCAGCACCTGGGAGGAAGCTCGCGGGGCACGGGAAGCGTTCCCTGCAGAGCTCTGGAGCACATCCCGGGCCAGGCAGGGAGCAAGGGGCTATTTATGGTCAAAAATACCTCGGGAAGCCTCGGGAGCTGTCATCGAACTCAGGGAAACGCGTGTGCGGCGAGGGCTGCTGAGTTTTAATTAGCACTCGCCTTTTCCCTTCTGGAAAATGGCTCTGGATGTGGAGGAGGAGGTGGCTGGGCTGTGGCTTGGGCCAGGACGAGCTCCTGAGGCCAGGCAGGCCCGGCAGGGTTTAGGCTCGGCTCACACAGGCTTTGGGAGCACGTTAATCCTGTTTGGAATGACAGCAGCGCCCAGGGCTGAATCCCAGCCCGGCTGGGGCTGGAGAGACCTCAAATCCCATCCCGTGCCACCCCTGCCATGGGCAGGAACACCTCCCCCTGTCCCAGGCTGCTCCCAGCCCAGCCCAGCCTGGCCTTGGGCACTGCCAGGGGGTGGAAGGAGTCGAGCTCCGAGGTCTCCTCCAACCCAAACCCTCCCGTGATCCACGGGCAGCCCCCGCAGCGGCCGTGCCGGGAGTCCCGGCGCTCCCATGCCAACCTGGGCTCTGGAAAGGGCAGCCCACGCCAATCCCTGGATTCCCCCTGTCCCTGGAGAGCTCTTGCTGCCAGGTGAGTGACCCAGGCAGCATTCCCGGGACGGCTCCAGCGCTGCCCCGCCCCGGGAAGGTGACAGCCCCTGCTCCCCATCCCCGGTGACAACCCCGCATTCCCTCGGGATTCCCCCGGGAGCTGCAGCCTGTCCTGCCCGCTGGCAGGGAAGATTTGCAGCATTTTAGGATTTCCATCAGTTTGTACAAAACCCCAAACGGTGCAAACGAAGCCGTTTCCACACCAGCAGGTCCCTGCAAATCCCCGACTGGAGGAAAGCTCGGAGCGGGCAGGGACTCCCCACCCTGCTCCCAGCTCTGAGCTGCTGCCGCCGCTTCTCCCCCTTCCTCGGGATGTTTTCTCCAGCTTTCTTTACTTTTTTTCACAGAACGCTTTGCCACCACGAACAGGCAGAACCTGTTCTGGACACACTCGGAGCTGCTCCCCATCTGCAGCATTTGCCAGCACGACTCGGAGTTGTTGTTTTTTTTTTTCCAGGGTACTCCGGGCTCTCTCCGGCGTGTGGGCGCCCGGCTGCCTCACCCAGGGGAGACGTGGGCTTGGAGGAATCACATGGATGGGGCCCACGAGCCCAGCCCCGCTCCCTCGGGATCCTGAACAGGGGGGTCCCTGCAGACCCCGGCCCTGGCTGCGTTTCCCTTCAATCAAGGACAGACGTGGAACAAAACGTAACATTTTAGGAAAGATCTTCCACATGTTTGGTTTTGGCAGCGTCTGGTGGGTTTGAAGGGAGCCAAAAAATAACTAATCCTCCCCTCCTTCAGCCAAGGGCTGAGTGGGACCAGAGGGGGGAAAGGGAAGAAAAGGGGGAAAGGGAAGGAAGGGGGGGGAGAAGACAAAAAAGTGGCCAAACTGGAACCAGTGTCTCCCAGTTCCCAGTCAGAGCATCTCTAAATCATGGGCACCTCTGTCCCCGTCCCCAGGGCACTGCCAGGGACGGCAGCACCTCTGCAAGAATTTGCAATTCCTCCAAAAAACGCTTTCATCGGGGGTTTAAAATGATATTTTTGGGTTTAGGAACACGTTAGCCCTGAGTCACCGAGGGGTTCTCACCCCCTGACACCACCACGGCACATCCAGGCCGGCAAAATCCTCCCACACCCAAAGGTCCCAGCGCGACCTTTCCCCGTGGAAGTTGTGAAAAAAACCCCCCCACGATGGGTTCAGTGGGAAGGGGGGTGGGGGATGACTTCAGGAATTTGTTATTTTGCTCTGCTGGGTAAATAAAATGGGTTTGGGAGAATAGAGCCAAGGAAGGAGGCGACACACGTCGCACACAGGGGTGGGATGAGCTGAAAGGGTTTAAACTCAGCGATGGAAAACACGATCTGTGCCAAATTTATCTGAAATTTAAAACAGGGGCAGGAAAGCAGCGGCAGAGGGGGATTTGTGATTCCTGAATCACTCCCAAAACACATTAAAAAAAAAATCACAACTGTTAACAGGAATAATGGGCAGGATAATTCTGCTGGGGAGGATTGGCAAGGGCCACCCCTCATCTGAGGGCGAGGGAAGAGGTGTTTGTGAGCCCTGTTTGAGGCCGATTCCCACAAGGAATCATGGAATGGTTGGGATTGGGAGAGACCTTGAAGCTGATCCCATTCCACCCCCTTCCGCTACCCCAGGTGGCTCCAAAACCCCGTCCGAGGACACTTCCAGGGATGGGGAGTTCGGGGGAAGAGCTCCGAGGACGCGGCACAAGCTCCCTGATCCCCGCGATCCCCGCGGGCCCCGGTCCCGGCTGGAATCCCCGAACCTGAGGAGCTTTTTCCGACATCCCCCGGCCCCTTCCCGGCCGGACGCTGCTCGGGGCCGACCCCAAAATCCCGCCCGGCTCCAGCCGCTCTGCAGGAAGCGGGAGCTTCCCGAGGCCCGGGGTTACCGGGGCCGCCGCTGCCGGGGCTTTGTCCCGCGGTCCCGGCCCGGATTCCCCGGGGCATCCCGGCTGCTGCGGGGCCGAGCGGGGCCGGGGCCGTCCCGGCGGGTTTTGGGGAGGGGGCAGCGCCCCCCAAGCGGGACCCTCCCGTGCCCCCCACCGTGTCACCCGCCCGCACGCTCCGGTCCCGGCGGAGGAGTTTCCCTTACTGTGCCCGTTCCACAGCGCAACCGGGAGAACGGGACCCCCATCCCGGGCTGCCCCGAGGGGTCCCGGCTCCGCTCGCAGCCTGCACCGAGCGCCGGGATCACCGGGAGCCACCGGGAGCGGGGGGGGCACACTGAGAACCGGGAGGTACGGGACCGGGATAGCGGGGGGTGCCAGGCTGGACACCGGCGGTACCGGGGGTGGCCGGCGGGCCCCGCACCGGGATGCCCGGAGGGAATCACGGCGGAGATCGGGCACCGCCGGGGCGGCAGCGGCCGGGACGGGTTCTCCGAACCGGTAAAGGAAGAGCGGCCTCTCCGGAGCCCAACGGCGGCGGGAACGGGCGCGGGGTGCCGGTGTCTCACCTGGCTCGCTTTGTAGAACTGCTTCTTCAGCCCCGCCACCGACATGGTGCCGGTGCCGGTGCCTGGCCCGGTGGCGGCGGGGGCCCGGTCTGCGGGCGGCGGGACCTGGTGCGGGGGCGGCGG
>VZTA01003421.1:2932-21479 GCA_013398855.1 Mohoua ochrocephala | reverse complement strand
CGGGGCCTGCCCGGGGTAACAAAGGAGGCGCCGGAGCTGCCGCCGCGCCCCGGGGCTGGGCCCGGGCCCGCCCTGCAGCCTCGCTTATGGAGTCACAGATCGGTTTGGGTGGAGAGGGATCTTAAAGCCCACCCCTGCCATGGGCAGGGACACCTTCCACTGTCCCGGGGTGCCCCGAGCCCCGTCCAGCCTGGCCTTGGGCACTGCCAGGGATCCAGGGGCAGCCACAGCTGCTCTGGGCACCCTGTGCCAGGGCCTTCCCACCCTCACGGGGAGGAATTCCCTCCTCACATCTCGTTGGGTGCAGGCCCAGGCTCCTGGGGACGTTCCTGCCCAGCCCAGCGAGGGGGACACTGTGGCTGCTGGGACCCGCTGGGGCCAGGGTTCCTTCAGCCTGGGGCTGACCGTGGGACCCCTTTGTGCTCCCTCACCGGCCCCGGGAGAGCTGTTGGGCTCTGCCTCAGCCGTCCCAGGGAAGCAGCAGCTCGTTGGGGACGTACCACGGGTGTTGATTTGTTGTTTTCTCCCGTAGCCATGGAGTGCAGAGACAAAGCTGCTGTTCCTCCACGGAAGCTCGTCCAAGGTAAGGGAGTGTCTCTCATCCAGCGCAGTTTTCACGCACTGAGAACCCTTCAGACCTGATTTTGTGAAATACGTTGGCTTGGCTGTGATTAAACCATCCCCAAGTGGCTCATCTCAGTCTTATGCTTCAAAAGTGATAAAACGCTTTGATCCTTCCTGTGATTTAAGTAACTCACTGTTGTTGTTGCAGCTCGGCTGCCCTTCAAGCGCCTCAATCCTGTGCCAAAGGAAAAATTCGATGTGGATCCAGAAGTCAAAAAAGTCAAGAGCTCCCCGAGTGCTTTTGTTCCAAGCAAGGATCCCTCCCTGGACACCTCTGGTGCCTCCCTGGACAATGTGGAAAACGACTGCCAGCTGGGCTCCGATGGGAATTTGACTCCAAAACTCGTGAACGGAAAGGGTCCCTTGGACCATTTTATCCAGAAAACCCCAGGAGGTGACACGAGCGACCCTGGGGTTGTTCCTGACCTGCCCAAGGGCTCTGGCCACGGACTCGAGGACGGCACAGAGCGGGGGGATGTGGATTCCAGAGCTGCTGTAACCCACAGCACGAGAGGGAAGGAGCCGAGCTGCCTGAGTTCCTCACAGAGCAGCCCGGCAGGTGCCTCCCCGGGGACTGACGGGCCCTGTGCAGCCACAGCCGAGGCAGAGGAGGATCCAGGGGGTGGGACCCGGCCGTGCTCCGGGGTCCCGCGGCGCAGGGACGCGGGGAGCAGGAAGGGGGCCCAGAGCGAACTGAAGGATGTGCTCTTTGAGGGGAAGGTGCCCGTGGTGCTGCTGGAGGACATCATGGCTCTGAAATCCCCCCGAGCGGCGTCTCCGGACGGCAGCGCCACGTCGGAGAACGAGGCCCTGGAGTCGTCCCACGAGGGAGACTCGGGACTGACCAACTCCTCGCTGAGCTCCGGGAGCTCGCCCGAGGCGCAGCTCGTGGCAGGGTCCAAGAGGAACACGAGTCCTTTGGCTGCCTCCACGCCTGCCAGGAAGGTTGGTCTGCTCTGCTCTGGGCTGAAAGCTGCTCTGGGGCAACGTTTGGTTCCCTGGGCTTGTGGGGAAGGGGATGAGTGGGGCAATGGGGAGTGTAGGGAAGGTGCTGGTGATCAATCACTGAATTGTTACCCTTTGGAATCTTTAACTCCTACAGCTGGAGGATTTTATCCTCCCTGGTTCTGGCTGCTGCTGTATTTACAGTTCTTTAATGAAACGCCCACCCTGGGACTCGGTGCTTTGGTAACAGAATCCAGGAGCAGTTTTGTCCTTTAGGTGCTGTCCCCCAAGCTCTGCCCACGCTCCACGAAGCTGCTGTAACTCCTGTGAGGATGTTCCCCGAGCACAGCCAGTGCAGATGCTTTTCCAGCTCTGAATTTCTGCAGCTGGCCTGGGAAAGCCCTGGCACAGGGTGCCCAGAGCAGCTGTGGCTGCCCCTGGATCCCTGGCAGTGCCCAAGGCCAGGCAGGACAGGGCTTGGAGCAGCCTGGGACAGTGGGAGGTGTCCCTGCCCATGGCAGGGGTGGCACTGGATGGGCTTTAAGGTCCCTTCCAACCCAAATCAGGCTGGGATTCCATGAGAAAGCTCTGGATGAGGGGGGTTGTTGTCACCTGAGTTCCAGTTTAGAAGCTCTGCTTCAACAGGAGACCCCAAACACTCAGATTTTGGGGGCAGTTTCGACAGAGAAGCTTCTGAGGACAGCAGCATCTGCTCAGGGGGCTGAAACCCCACGGGGACGGTTCTCCCAGTCCTTTTGCTGTGTTTATCAGGTCAAATGATCAATTCCTCCTCTGTGAAAACCCCCAGTCTTCCATCTCTGAGACAGACAGACACACTCAAGCAGGCACGGAGCATTTCCAGTGCAGCAGAACAAAAAGCACTGCTGGGGAAATGCGATATTGCCAGCGAGGCTGGGTTTGCTCCCCAGAATGAGGGGCTGCACCCCAAGCTGTGCAGCTGGGAGCCCTGGCAGGTTTGTTTTCCTGGGAGGAAACAGCTCTGAAGCCCTCACTTGACAGAACTCCTGTTTTCTATCAGATAAATATAGAAAATAAAGCAGTTGGGCTGTGTTAGCCTGTTCATCACAGAGTTTAAATGTGATGCTGTGAATGGCAGCAGGAGGAGGAGGAGGGGATCCAGTAAATCAAGTCACAGTGTGCTGAAATATTGACAAATTAGGCCTTGAAGCAGTCTGTGAACAATGATCTTAAGCACAAAATACCTTTTTTTCCCCCACATAAATAAAGGATAAATGAGAAGTGTGCCCTGGTGGGAATTTAGGGTCAGTGAGCTGGTGCTGGTGGGAGAAACAATGTTAAAATGTGAGAAACATTCGTAAAGCTGTAGCCAAATATCCCAGCAAGACAAGTGGATGTAAAGAACCCCAAACAAACCCGAGTGTGACTGGAAGGAAGCGGCTTTGCCATCAGGAAAGGTCCCCTGTGGTTCAGAGCAGCTCCCTGGGCTGTGCCCGTGGTGTTCCCTTGGGGCTGAGGGGAGCAGGGGGGTTTGGTTATGCACACGTGGTACCCTGAGGATTTAATGGGAACGGGGGCACTGGGATGGATTGGGGCTGGGAGGGAAAGGGGGAGGTTGGATGTGCCTGAGGTGTCCCCTCGATCCCTGCTCCGGAGGAGTTTGGAGTGGCAGGAACAAGGAGAGGGAGGGACGTGGATCTCCTCGAGAACTTGCATTTTGTCATTCCAGGTGCCTCAGAAATTCCACAGAAGCTCGGCAGAGAAGGAGAAGCTGAGATTGCAAAGAGTAAGGCACTTCCCTGACCCCCCAGCCTCACCTGAGCAGCACACAAAGGCCTTTGCCTTTTATCTCAGCCCACCTGGAACGTCTCTTTTGCCCTTTTTCCTCAGCCTGGGGAACGTGGAGGAACCTTTAATGCAGGCAGTTAAAGTGCTTGGCTCTTTCCAAAGCTCCCGAGTGGAGCTGTGGGTGCGTTTGGTGCACTTTGGGAAGAGATGGGAAGTGTTTAAGCCCCAAAACGTGGGATCTGTTGGTGGTTAATGCACGAGGCGAGCGGGGCACTGCATCAGTGGCTTCCCAGGGAATGTCACCACTGGATGCCACCACTGGGAATGCTCGAGCTCCAGGCTCTGCGGCTCCTCGGCAAACTCTGCTCCCTAATCCTGCTGCCCCTCCTGCTGTCAGTCACGGGGTGCTGGGTACAGAGGAGGCTGGAGGGTCACGTGGAGTTTCCAGCAGTCGGTGCTGCATGCATGAATGGGCTTTTTGGGGTTGTTTTATCTGCCCTTGGGAAGGTTTGTGCTCAGGAATTCTGTGTCTCTCGGCGCCTTGTTTATAAACTCGTGTGTTTTATGTAAGTTGTAGCTATAAACCCTCTCGCTTTTCCCAGTGCCCCACATAGAATTCCAATCTGTTGTTTTCCTCCCTTCTATAGCTGCGTTAAAAATAGCAGGGATGTGAGGGAGAGAGGAGAATGGAAGCTAAAAATGATGCTGAGAATGAACTAGACCCACCAGTGAGCTGTCAGCTTCACACCAGCTTCCCAGCACCCAGCAGATTCCATGACTCAGGCTGACAGTGTTGTTTCCTTGCCATTGGCACCATTTGGCTGTTGGTGGCTTTCTGCAGTTATTTGTGTTGTGACACCGCTCAGGAAGCCTCGATGTTGACAAGGAGAGATGTGAAATCAATAAAAGAAAACTGAAAATACCCAGGGAGGAGTTGGAGTGTCTGGGCACAGGCAGATCCTCCTTTTCCTGGTGACATCACCAGCGCCTGCAGCACAGAAAGCTTCTTCCCTTTAATTCTGACATTTTCCCCCTTTGTGTCGGCAGAGCCGTGGTGAGAATTGTTGTTTTGGGTGGAAACACCACGAAAGGCAGCAATTCCAATAAAATCTTCCCCCCACTGTTCCCAGAGTGCCCCTTGAACAAGCTCAGGGCACTGGTGGTGTCTGATGGTCTAAACTGGGATAAAACAGGGATAAGCTCCGCAGTCTGGAGTTTGGAGGCTCACAGTGTTCCCTGAGATCATGGAATATCCCAGCCTGGGAGGGACCCACGAGGATCAGCAGAGTCTGGTTTCTGTGATAGTGGAAACCATCAGGAAATCCTCACGGATTTGTGATGTCAGATCAGCTCAGATTCACTCGTAACAGTGGCTCCACGGTAGCCCCGTGATGACACCAAAGCACGAAAGCTTAGCTCGGGAGGAAATGTTTTGGAAACAATCTGAAATCTCCTGTTAAACAAGGGAATAATTACAATTTTTTAATTCCCATCTAATTTTCTCACAGTGCTACAGTGGTAATGAGGATGACTCAATACAAAGCTTTCCTTGATGCTTAGAGAAATGGAAACACCTTTTTTTGCTAAGGGGAAAAGGAATAATTAAAGCTTTCAGAGAGGCAGCACAAGGAAGCTCAGCTGGCTGCTTCCCGAGGCACCGGGGAGCTGTGGATGTGCTCCCACCTGGTTCCCTGGGAAGGATGTGGGTCCCTCCCTGCTCGGGATGTTTTATGGTGCTGCAGGTCAAGCTCTGGGCGGGTCCAGTTCCCTCTTTGGGGGATAAAATGCTGATTTTCATCGGGGGTTTGGTGCCCAAAGGTGCGATTCCCCGGTGTCCCCTTTGTGCCCCAGGACCAGGAGCGCGCGGACAAGCTCCAGAAGCTGCAGGCAGAGAGGGAGGAGAAGGGGAGGCTGAAGGAAGAGGCAAAAGCTGCGAAAGAACGAGCCAAGGAGGAGGCAAAGAAGAGGAAAGAGGAAGAGAAGGAGTTGAAAGAGAGAGAAAGGCGGGAGAAGAAAGAGAAGGAGGAGAAGGAGAAAGCCGAGAAGCTGCGAGTGAAGGAGGAGAAGCGCAAGGAGAGGCAGGAGGCTCTGGAGTGAGTGCCTGGGCTCCCCTGTGCTGATTTCCATCCCCACCTTTCCCTGCCCACCTGGGCTGGCCCTCCCAGAGGCTGCCCTGGGCTCACGGGGTGGGATGGAGATGCTCCAGGGCCTCTGTGCCCCTGTCCCAGCAGTGCCTTCTGCTGTCCTGCTGCACCCAGCTTCCCCTCCCTGGCCTGTCTCACCTGGGCTGGCACTGGGGCCCTGTTTGCTGAGGAAGTTACCTGTGACTTGGTCACCCCATGAATTTCCTGGTATTGAGGGAAACTTGAGGCAGCCTTTTGACTTTGTGGCTAAAATGGGTCAATATTTGCTCTAGAAGGAATGGACAAAGCAAGGTCCTTGGCTGGATTGGCAGATGATCCTCGTGGTGGGGTCTGGGCCAGGATCTGGGGCTTCCCACCTCTTCCTCAGTGCAAATAAACCCTTCCTGGCGGGTGACAGTTCACGTGATCTTTGTTTTCAAGGGCAAAACTTGAGGAGAAGAGAAAGAAAGAAGAGGAGAAACGGTTAAAGGAGGAGGAAAAGGTAAAAATGCTTTCTCGTGCTTGTCTCTAAATTCTTCTGCTGGGGTGAAATGGTGTCGGTGGTGCCAGCTGGGATGCAGCAGGTCCCTTTGGGGTACAGCCTGTCCCCCCCCGACCTGCTGGGGCTGCTCCATCCCGATTTTTTCCACACCTCTTGGTTCCTTTTGCTTTTACCCTCTCAAGTGTTTGGTGTGTGTGTGTTTCTGAATGCCCACAAGTGAACTCTCCCCTGGCAATGACACTGGAGCCCTGGCTGTGTTAGGGAAGACAATGAGTGTTTGTGTTGAGTCACAGGAGCTGGTGACTGCCTGAACTTTGCTTTGTGCCTCGCTGCATTTGAAGTTGAGTCGTGCATGAGCTCACCTTGAGTTCCAAAGCTTTGTCCTGTCCCTGTGCTGACAGTTTGCATTGGGGTTCTCATTCCAGCGCATCAACGCACAGAAAGCAGAAATCACCAGGTTCTTCCAGAAACCAAAGACTCCACAAGCCCCGAAGGTGAGGGATGGCTGTTCCTCTGTGTGTGTTGGTCTCTCGCAGTTGTTTCTGACAAACACCCCTGATTTCCTTCTCAGCTGCCCCTCACACCTGCTTAGGTGGACAGTTTAAATTAGTTTTTCTTAATTTCCTGTTCTCAAAAGTGTAAAGGATTTTAGGAAAAAGGCCGGAGCAGAGGCTACAGAAGACATCTGTGGTCGGTTTAGTAAAACTCTCAGCTCTGTCTTCTGCATTGCCTGGAAGATCTGCTGGAAGGGCTTAACTTAAATCTTCACTTAACCTAAATCTTCACCTCAGACAGCACCTCAACAGCAGGCACTTCTTGAGCGTGTTGGTGCTGCAGCTTCTCAGCATCCAAACCCTGACATCCCTTACTTGATGTTCCAGACCCTTGCTGGCTCCTGTGGGAAGTTTGCTCCTTTTGAGATCAAGGAGAACATGGTCTTAGCCCCCCTCAGTCGTGTTGCCCTGGATCCCGACTACCTGGAGCAGCTGGATAAGCTCCTGCATGCCCAGAATGGTGACGTTTCCTTCTTGAGGGATCTAAAGTGTCGCAAACCACGAAAAACCGGGCCCACTTTGGTCAGTGACAGCAGTGACAGTGTGAACAGGTCAGTCTGGCTCTGGGGGTCTGGGGGCTTGCTTTGCTTCTGTCTTTGTGACATGAGCTGCAGAGGGGGTTTGAGGGATGGTTGGCAGTGGAGAGGAGGGAGAGCTGGAGCTGCTCCGTGAGGCCTGAGCCGCCTCTCGCTGTGTTCCCAGTGACGTGGTGGTGGTGGATAACTGCCAGCCAGATGCTGTTCCTGAGAGGGAGAAGTTTGGCAGGATGAAGCTGCTGCAGTTCAGTGAGAACCACCGCCCTGCCTACTGGGGCACCTGGAACAAGAGAACCTCCCTGATCCGTGCCAGGAATCCATGGTCCAAGGACACTGTAAGCACCTCAGCCTGCTCAGATTCCTTTCCCCTTTATGCTCTGGAAGTGAACGTGCTTGGCCAGGTCCTCTGGCTCCCTGGGATTCCCGAGGCATTTGCAGTTCCCTGGGCTCTGGAACCCCAGGCTGGGTTTGGTGTGTCCCTCCCCAGTGGGGGACAGAAGTGGCATGTTGGCATTTCTTGCAGAAACTGCTGGACTATGAAGTGGACAGCGATGAGGAGTGGGAAGAGGAGGAGCCAGGGGAAAGTCTCTCCCATAGTGAAGAGGTGAGGATCCTGCACGCTGAGAAGCTCAGGACCCAGCTGCACTTGGCAGCGTAACTTTAATCCATTTATCTGTAGGATGACGAAGAGGAGGGAGAGGATGAAGACGAGGACGATGGGTTTTTTGTACCCCATGGGTACCTATCTGAAGATGAAGGTGTGACAGAGGTGAGTGAGCTGCCTGTCCCTGAGTTTCCATCTCTGCTTCCAGTGAACCGTGCAGTGTCAATATTGGCAGGGGAAGGCAGCACATGGTGCTGGCAGGGCTGGGCTCCCCCAGGCCTGCACGGTTCAGGAGCCCTGTGTGGCTCAGGGAACACGAGGCAAAGCTGGGCTTTAAAAGCTGGTTTTTTTACCTGGCATGGGTGTAAGGAGTCCTTTGTCCCCTGTGGCTGTAGGAGTGTGACCCAGAGAACCAGAAGGTTCGTCAGAAACTGAAAGCAAAGGAGTGGGATGAGCTGATAGCCAAGGGGAAGAGGTTCCATGTCCTGCAGCCTGTGAAGATTGGCTGTGTCTGGGAAAGGGCAGCAAAGGACAGCGGCACCAACACGGACCTGAAGGTGCTCCAGCAGTTCACAGCCTGTGTCCTGGATCCGCCCGTGGCCGAGGAGGAGCAGCAGACACAGAAATGTAGCAAAAAAAGAGCAAAAGATCAGCAAAGTAAGACCTGAAGGGCTAAACAGAACTTCCACACTGTTGTACTCTGCTTTGGAGGGAGTAGGGGGATTGTTGGGTGTTGAATTCAGAATGACCTGTTTCTGACGAGTCTGGAATCCGAGGAATCTCTGAGAGCTCTTGGAAAGGAGTTTTCTGGCAGTGCCTCTCCCAAACTCTTGCTCTGGGCAATCTAGGAAATAAAGCCAACAAGATTTGAGCAGGCTCAGATTTAGGATGGGCTTGAGCCTGTTTATCGTTTGGGGGAAAGGGTTTGATTTCTGTACTGGGTTCCAGTCCCGAGCTTCTCCTGCACGTGATTAACACAAGGATGTGAATAACTCACATAAAGGCTAAAAAAGCAGGGGATGAGGATTTCACCCCGGGGTGTTGTTATCATTGGGGGTGAGCTTTCTCCATCAATTTGAGCTGCTGTTACAATCATGGCAGCCCAGAGTGGTTGGGGTTGGGAGGGCCCTTAAAGATCATCCAGTTTCTGCCAAGTGGCACCTTCCACTTGCTCCAAGCCCTGTCCAACCTGGCCTTGGAGCCTTCCAGGGCTGGGGCAGCCACATCTCTAAGCTCAGTGCCCCTGTTTTCCCCCAGTGCCGATTTACACCCCCTTGGCTTTCCCGACCTTTAACCGGCTCCGTGCCCCCTTTGCCCCCCGCAGTCCTCGGCCACCTCCTGCCGCTGCTGCACGGGAACGTGCACGGGAGCAAGGTGATCATCCAGGAGTTCCAGGAGTGCTGCCGGCAGGGACTGTTCAGCGACGTGACCGCGGGCGAGGGCAGCGACGGGAGCCCTTCGCGGCCGCAGACCCCGGGCGGGGAGGACAGCGGGGTCCCCTCCAAGGCCAGGCTCAAGAGGATCATTTCCGAGAACTCTGTGTACGAGAAGAGGCCCGAGTTCAGGATGTGCTGGTACGTGCACGCCGAGGTGCTGCGCAGCTTCGGGCGGGAGCACCTCCCCGTCCCCTGCCAGTGGAACTACGTCACCCAGGTGCCCTGCGAGGGGGGCGGCGTGCCAGGCGCGGCCGTCCCGCAGCCCACCCCCCTGTCGGCCAAGAGGAAGGCCATGGGAAGCATGTCCATCACCAAGTTCATGAAGAGACCTCGGGGAGCTGAGCAGGTGAGTTGCTGGCGGGGTGTTCTTCCCCAGTGAGGAGCGGTGGGGATGGGGCTGGGGGTGTTTGCACCCTGGGCTGCCCCCCTGGCTCGGCCTGGTAACCACAGACGCTGTCCTGCACACCAGAAGACCCCTTCCGTGGGGAAAGAAGTGAAATGATGGGACTAAAGAGATGGGTTTCTTTTGTGTGTCTGCAGCTTGGACTCTCTGTTCCATTTGAAACGTTGCTCTCCTGCTGTTCTTCCATTCTCTGCTATTTGGCAGTGATTGCATCCAAGCTGTGAATAGTTGGAGTGTCTGCTCGGCCTTGGTTTTACAGCTGGGTGTAATTTGTGTGCAGGTTTTTCTGTGTGCCTGTGGCTGCCAGATGTACAGCCCGAGCTGATGACTTACAGCAGTTGCATGTGAACGGATTAAATGTGGTTCCCAAGAGCTGCAACTCATCCCAGAACAGTCTGTAAAGTCTCCAGCTCGTCCTGACACACATAAAGCTGAATTTCAAGAGCTGGTTTAAAAATATAATAATTCATAGGGATAAAATGAGGTGGAATTGCAGTGGTTGCTGCTCGTGAGCTGTGTTGTGGTTTTCCTGTTGTTGCTTCTGCTTTTCAGGGCAACCACAGGTGGTGCTGGAGCCTCGTCATGGCTGCAAAATGGGGTCATGGAATTCCAGGATGGTTTGGCTTGGGAGGGACCTTCAAGACCATCCAGTGCCACCCCTGCCATGGGCAGGGACACCTTCCACTGTCCCAGGGTGCTCCAAGCCCCAATGTCCAGCCTGGCCTTGGGCACTGCCAGGGATCCAGGGGCAGCCACAGCTGCTCTGGGCACCCTGTGCCAGGGCCTCCCCACCCTCAAAAGGAAGGAATTCCATCCCAATATCCCATCCAGCCCTGCCCTCTGGCAGTGGGAAGCCATTCCCTGTGTCCTGTCCCTCCATCCCTTGTCCCCAGTCCCTCTCCACGTTTCCTGCTGGCCCCTTCAGGCACTGGAAGGGTCACAGTTGGGTCCCCACAAAGCTTGGGATGCTCTGTCGAGGCTTTAGGTGCTGGAACTTGGGGTTATCAACCCTTTGCTTCCAATCCCACAGGCAGGGCAGGGTGTGAAATCCCTGTCAGTGGATTTATTCCTCCTTCCCTGTGCACCAGGTTAGGAGAGAGCCCCAGAATGGTTTGGGTTGGGAGGGAACCTTGAAGCTCATCTCATTCCACCCCCCTCCCGTGGACCGCAGATGAGGCTTTTGATGCTTTTTATGCTTTGCCTTCCCAATTTATTCTTGGCTTTTTTGGCTTTTCTACTGAAAAAGCTCAGCATTCAGGTATTGATAGAGATCAGAGACTTGTGAGAAGCTGTTCAGCCCCCAAACTCCATCTGCTTGGGTTTTTTCTTGTACACTAAATAAAGGCAGAGATAAAAGTCTCTGCTTGGCACCCACTGGAAATTCAGCTTATAAGGGAGCAGAAATAGCAAAACAAAGGCTTTTAGGAGAATTACATCACCAGCCTGAATGCTTCAAAGCTTCTCAGAGCCGTGCTGGGGAGGTGCAGCTCCGAGCAAAGGTGTCACAGCTCCAGAAGCCTTTCATGGCTGATGTCTCAATCAGCCCTGCTCAGGTGTTGAGATCCCACCCTACCAGTCGAGCCAGGCTGGAGCCTGGGGAGAGCCTGGGAGCGGCTGGGAGGGCACAGCCGCCAGATTCCCGCTCTGGCACGTGTTCCTCTGCTGGGGAGCTCACACCGGGGCTCGTGTGAGGAAAGGTGTTCTTACATAAGCTGCCGAGAGAGAAATGTGGTGCTGAAGTGGGCAGTACCTGCCCACGTGTAGGAGGGGTTTGATGTGAGAGCTGGGACTTCGCTGAAAGATGGGAATCGAACGTTTCTCGCCTTGGAGCAGTTTGTAGGGAACAGGGATCAGGATTTTCACCCCAGTTCCAGCTGAGGGGGGAAAAAAAGCCCAACTCAACAGACCCTCACAGCTGGGCAACTTCAGTTTGTGTCACTCCTTGGGTTCCATTTTAGGTTGGAGATTGGGGAACATTTCTTCACCCAGAGGTTCGTCCAGCCCTGGCACAGCTGCCCAGGGCAGGGCTGGGGTCCCCATCCCTGCAGGGATTTAAAGCCCTGTGGATGTGGCACTCGGGGACGTGGGGCAGCGGTGGCCTCGGCACTGCTGGGGAACAGCTGGACTCGCTGACCTTTGTGATTCTGTGATTCTATGAAAACAATCAACAGAGGGGGGAGAGATTTCCCTTCCACAGTTCCAGCAAGAGTCAGATTTCCGTGAAGGCTGGAGCTGCCTGTGCTGCGGGGGCTGCTCAGCACGTTGTGTAAGAGGCAAGGAGCTCGGAGCAGGAGCTTGGCCCGGTTCCCACTGCGTGTGCCACTGCAGATGAGGCCTTTTGTCACAAGCCTGTGTCTCTTGGAGCTGGGGCCTGCTGGTTTTCCTTCCCTCCAGAGGTGCCCACCCGCCCACGCGGTGCCCAGCGCTGCCCGTGCCGGCTCTCACGCGTGGCACCCTCCCCTTGCCGGCTCACACCCGCTCCCTGTCCCTTCCCTCCAGGCTGCAGAGATGGATGGATTTCAGGCAGACACCGAGGAAGATGAGGAAGATGATGACTGCATGATTGTGGATGTACAGCCAGGAAAAGGTGGGAAGGGAAATGGGTCCCAGGCTCTCTTGGCAGACCGAGGGAGCAGGGACTGTGTGCAGCTCAACTTGGATCTTCTGCCCCTTTTTCACCATTCCTTGAGCTTTTCTCTCTTGATGTTTTACTCTAGATACTCCTGCTTTTTAACCTCTTTTTAAAATGCTTCTCTATTTATGGCCTCCTCTGACCTGTCCTTTCTGCCCTCCTCCTCCTCCCTCCCACCGCCTCAGCAGCACAAAGCACTTGGCTGCCAGCGTCACCTGGTTATTCCTGGGAGCAGCAGCGAGCACTGGGGCAGTGCCCACCCCGATCCTCTGGTGGATCCCTGTAAATATTGCTGCTCCTGGGGTGTGCAGGGCCCTCCCAGCACCGGCAGGGTCTGGATTGTCACCCCTCTGCTGCCTCCTCCGAGGTGCAAATTGAGGGAGGTGACATCAGGGAGCAGCCCAGCTGCTGCTCTGCTCCCCAACCCGAGCAGTTGCTTGTGTTTGTGTCCCAGTTCTCCCTTGGAAAATGCCTTCAAAGCCCCTCTGCTGCAGCGTCTCCTTTCAGGCCACGGTGGGATGAGGATGTGGAGCAGCTCCTTTCATCTCCAAGAGCTTTTGGACGTGATCACACAGATCAATGAGCTGACTCCCAGCACGTGCTGTGGTTTCCAAAGCTCGCAGCTCTTTCTTCCTGCTCACAATGGAGCTCTCACAGCCTGCTCGAAGCAAAGTGGGTTTGTGTTGGGCAGCTCCTCTGGTAGATAAGGGCTCGTGCAATAAATTCTGTAGTGTTTTACCCACTGCAGACGTTATCTGGGCTCTCCTTCCTCTCCGAGCTCCTCTCACCTCCCAAAACAGGCAGTGCAACTGCTTGACAAGAAGCTTGGCTTTAATCTTAAGCTGCTCTTGCTTATTACCAGGCTCCGAGATGAAAACCTCGCCTCAGGTTTGTCACCTCTTGTTCTGAGGATGCCACTGAGCAGCTCCCCTCCCTCAGGCTCTGCTGACACACATGCAGCTCTATTTGTTTGGCTCTGCCTGGCTCTAAAGCACTGAAAAGATTATGAAAATCCTTTTTATGGTTGAAGTGATTTTTATTCTGGATTGGTGATATTAAATATGAAGCCAGTGTTAAAACCAGTTTTTAAATAGCGTTGAAAAGGAGACTCACAACAGATGCAGGCAGCTAAGACAGATAAAACATAAAGTAGTCAAATTCTACTGGATTAATGAGGATATTTATAAATAACAAAACAAACCCAACACATTTTCTCCTTTGCAGGTTCTACAGCTTCAGAATCCAGTGGCACAAGAGCTGCTCACCAGGACAGCAGCGTGGTCAGCCCACCTAATACCATTTGAGACTTAAATGCCTACTAACTCCTCTGTATGTATGTAGAATGAGCTAGAAAATTTTAAACCCTGTGTATCTTTGACCAAGATACTTGAAAGTATTCCACATTTCTTGTAAAGAGAAGACAGCACTTTGTTCTGCTTCAGACCAGATGGAAGCTTAAATTTTTAGTTTTAGCTTTTTAGCTTTTTTTTTATTTTTTAAAAAAATACTGCATATTAATCTGTCCTTAAATAAAGCATTATTGAAATTTTGATACTTCTTTGTAATGGAAGGTATCTTAAGTTATCTCTAAAAGTAGCTGAGGGATTTTGGAATAAGCTTATTGTGATGCCACTGGGGAATGACTGTTCATAATGTTGTACAGCGTGGCCTTGGGTATAAAAGATGTACAATTATATATGAATTTATGCTCTTGTACCATCCTGTTTGTGGTCTTACTTGCTCCAGAGAACAGCAGCAGGGCTTTGCCTTTGGAAGAGGGGAAAAAATGCAGCGTTTATCTTATTTTGGGATAGGCTGGAATGAGTTACAGGTCAGGGGTGGATTCTCAGTCTCTTGTCTACATCGGAGCCGGGCTCTGTCCCACAGGAGAAACTTTGAGGTCTGAAAGGACTGAACTGGGATCGAACTCGGTGATACACGGAACAAACTTGGGGGGGCTTTTACCTTCACCTGACTGGTGAGCTGTTTTAAAAGCTTTAAAATTTAAAAGATTGTCTGGAATTTGAGGTTTGTTACTCCCCAGTGGGCACCACCAGCAGCTGTTCCCTGTGAAGGGACAAGGGGGGTGATGCTGCCCCAGTAACACCAGTGCCAGCCCCAGCACGGACTGGTTTGGCATCTCAAACCTGTAACAACAATGCAACTCAAACAACTTGGGATCAGGACCGGGTCTTTAAATAATTCCATTTAATCAGACTAAGTGTAACTTTATCCAAATAGCTTCTCTCCCACAGGAGTTCCAGTGCACACAGAAGCAGAAGGGGAAGCCGAGTTCTAAACCCAGCCCCAGAGCCAGGCTCAGGTTGGTACTCCAGCCTAACAGCCCCTACCCCCTGCCCCCAGGGAGCAGGCCAGTGCTCCACCACTGCCTCGGGAACACCTCAGGCAGTCCCTGCTCCAGTTTAGAGCCCCTCAGAGCAGCCCGGTGCCACGGGGAGAGGCCGCGGCTGCGGCTGGAGCTGGGAGGAGACAGCGGGGTCCAGCCCCCCTCAGAGCTAAACCAGAGCCACCTCCGAGCCCACGGAGCTCCAGCAGTCTTGGGAAAAGGAGGGAAGAGTCTAAAGCCAGCAGCACTGCAGGCACTGCCCTTTATTTCAGGAGAGAGTCTGGACCCTGGCGAGCAGCTCCGGTCGGAGGGGGCTGCGCTGCTCCTCCGCCGCCGCCTCCACGTCGGCCATGACCGCGGCGTCCCAGGCCAGGCTCAGCAGGGCCGAGGGCACCTGGGCAGGACAGGCAGGTTACTGAGCATATAGGCCAGGAAAGGGTGTGGGGTGCCAGGAATCCTAAAGCCCATCCGGTCCCACCGCCCCGGGGTGCTGCAGCCTGGCCTCGGGCACTGCCAGGGCTGGGGCAGCCACTGCTGCTCTGTCACCCCTGAGCTGGGACCAGCCTGGGTGCAGCCACAGAGCCCAACTACTCCAACTGCAACTGCCAGGGGTGGCTTCTGCAAGCAGCTCCTTTTAGGGGATGCTACTTTGAAAGGCTTTCTGTTCATCCCCTCCCTCACCAACTGCCCCTTCCCTCTTTCCCAGTGTGGATGCTCAGCCCCTGAGCCCCTGAGCTCAGCTGCTCTCTGCTCCAGGAGGGAGGACCCTGCACTTCCCTCCCGACCTCAAAGCCCCCAAGCAGTTGTTGCTTTGTTTGTGCTGAAAATGAGGGGCCAGAGCACAACGTGGGGCTCTGAAAGGACACAACCTTCTCCCCCAGCTCCGAGCAGCAGAAGACTCTGACAGCCTCAAGGTGCTCTGGAAGGTACCAACAATCATTTTTTTCACTCACCAACCCACATTCATTGAAGGCCAAGTTCTCATCAGTCAGTTTGAGACCTCCGGGTCCCAGGAGCTCAAAGGGCAGCCAGTCCTCTCTGAGTGCTTCTCTCACAAAGTTGTAGAGCACAGATACCGATTCTCGGGCATAAAAAGTCCCTGCCATGAGAAAACAAGGTGAGAGTCTGGCATTTACCAAAATCTAACCTTTTGTGGTCGGTTCCGTGGGGCTTCACCTACTGATGCTGACTTGATCAACGACTTCCCTGACACACAGCCAGCCTGATTTAACTGCAAACTATAAAAGCAGAATCCCCAAAGAAAAATAGTCAATTGTTGGGAGCCCCTGCCAGCCTGTAACAAAGAGCTGGGAAAGCCTGAAATGATTTCCAGAGTTCTGCTGGAAAATTTGCAGAGGATTTATGCTGTGGTACAGCCTGACATCACACAGGCAGCCCCACGCTGGCTCTGTCACACGCTGATCTAATGAGTCCAGCTTGTTTCCGGAGGCCTGGGAAGAGCAGGCTTTAATTAACGATGCCTTGAGATTCTTCCCTCTCTGTCCAATCCCGGCTTAAAACCCCAACCCTGTGCAGGGGGAGGGTTTGGAGATGGGAAGAGTTCACGGAGAAACATTTACCCCACCGTGGTTTTGAGGTGGTTCATCGCACCTGCTGCCTTCAGCACCCCCCGTCACCCAGCTCCTTACACTCCAAGTGCCCTCAGAAGCTTCTGGAGGTGCACAAGGGAAGGGCGAGGAGCCTCTCTTACCTTGGAGGATGTATCCATCGGGAAAGCGCACCCGGAGCAGGGTGTAGTTGTACTTCCTCATCTCCCTCTGCTCCTCCTTCTCGCGCATGGCTCTGGTCCTCAGCATCGACGCCTTCTCCACCGCCTCTGTCCTGCGGGGAGAGAGACCCTTGTAGGCCCCGAGGAGAGGCACGAGCTCCCGGCTGCTGCCCCCCGGCCCTGCTGCTGCTGCAGCCCCTCACCGGAGCCGTTGCTCCCGCCGCAGCTCCTCGGCGGTGAGGTTGAAGAAGTCGTGGGGCAGCTCGAAGCGCGCGGCCGCGGGCGACGGCTGGAACACCGTGAGCTGCCGGTGCAGCTGCGCCCGCACGGGCTCCGAGCTCAGCAGCTGCTCCTTGCAGTCCTTCAGCTCCTCCAGCCTGCTCAGCATCTCCTCCTTCAGCACGTAGTACTCCTCCGTGGCCTCTGCAAGCACAAGGACGGGGCGTGAGGCTCTTGGTCTTCAGGGCAGCGACACGGGGACGAGGATCTCTGGGGCAATGTCACGTCCTGACAAGGACTGTGCAGGCTCAGAGGCTGGTTTTGTTCCAGCCTCGGAGTAACGACCTCTGTGGAGCTCTCAGCCACCGGAGCTGCCTCCCCCAGCACCCCCCAAAGCCCTGACTCCACGTCAGCACCCTGAGTTCTTGCCTTGTCCTGGAACAGGCAGTGTTCTTGTCTCAAACCCGACAGCCTGGAAAAATTTGTGTGTCCCTTCCAAGCAGCTTATCCTCTCCTGGAAGAAAAGGACAGAATTTAGAGGGAGTTTGCTCCAAGCGAGGCCTTTCCAAGGCTGAGCAGCTGCGGGAGCCCGAGCTCACCTGAAACACCTTGTTCTGCAGTTTGATTTTCCGGTACTTCTCCTCCTCTGGATGGAGGTAGATGTTATCCAGGTACCTGCAGGAAGAGGAATGCACTGCCTGCATCGAAACAGGACACGCTACTCCAAGGTCAGAGAGGAAACAGAGACCTCGCAGTATTCCTCACAGAGAAAAGAGCTGAGACACCCAGGAAAATAAAATACATCAATGTTTTGGGGCCAAGCCAAACAACCAGCAGCTCCCAAACCTCCTGGATCAGTGGGACCAGCTCTTCCAGGATGCTGACATCAGGTCAACTGACAAATCGGGTGGCCCGAGAGTTCAATTTTCATCCCAAAAAAGACTTTGCCAGGGGCAAGGCAAGAAAATCCACCTGGGGGAGGGATGAGCTGCCCGTGCCCTCAGTCACACTCACTTGGCCATGGTCTCCACGCACGCCCGGACCTTCTCCCGGTCCTTGTTGAAGGTGTGGATCTCCATGATGGAAGCAGCCACCGGGTCCACGGAGAAATACTGGGGGAGAGGGAGAGAAGCTGCTCAGGGAGGAGCTAGCTGACCCCAGCTCAGCTCATTTGCTCCCCATCTGTTGGGCTAAAAAGGATGTAAGAGGCAAAGGGAAATTGTCCTGGGGGAGATTTGACAGGGAGGAGGTGGAGGGTTGGCACAAAAGGAGTTCGAAGGGGAGGCAGGGAGGCACTCACTGCCTGGATGGCTTCTCGGAGGTGCTTTTCCTTCTGGTCTTTCCTCACAATCTCACCGGTCAAGGGGCATATGAAATAAACCCCCGAGACAGAGGGAGCAGCTGCCCCTTCCTCCTCCTGCTCCTGAAGGAGATAAAACCAGGCACCAAACTGAGCGCAGGGAGGTTTTGGGGGGGTTACGTTCATAAATACTCTGGCAGATCCACTCGGGACAGGGAGAGCAGCCCCGAGGGGCGCTGAGCAGGGAACGGCAGCATCCCGCTCACCTTTTCCTCCATGGACAGCCCCTTCTCGCTGGCAGCTGCCTCGGCCATCAGCTCTTTTCTCACTACAACAGACAAACCCCGGTTCAAGGGGAGGCTCGGCGCATTCCAGAGGCTTTTGGACAGCTCAGCGCTGCCCTGGGAAGCAAACACCGGCCCAGGTGCGGTGTCCCAGCCCAGGGCAGCGCATGACCCCATTTCCACGACAGCTGCCCCAAAACGCCCTCGAGAGCCGCACCCGGGCGCTTTCCCAGCCGGGCCCGCCGTCCCCGGGCTCTGCCGGAGCCACGATCCCCCCCCAGCTCCTACCCTGGTTCTTGATGGCCTCCTGGGACGAGGACGGTGCCTTTCCCTTGGGCTTCAGCTCCAGCCGGGCCAGCGCCGCGGCCGCCGCCATCTGCGCCTCATCGGTCGGGGCCTGGCGGGGCTTCGGGGCCACCTCGGCCTTCGGCCTCTCCTTGGGGGCCCTGGGACGGAGGACACGGGCTCGGTGACCCCCGCGCGCACCCACCGGGCGGTGACAGCCCCGTCACCCCGACACCCCGCTCGGGCCCGGCGATGGC
>VZTA01003420.1:51981-177479 GCA_013398855.1 Mohoua ochrocephala | reverse complement strand
CCCCCTTGAAAAAACAAACTCAACAGTTTGGTTGTATTTGCTAAGATATGTTTGTTAGTGAACAGATATTGTGTGATACTGAGGATCTTCGGTGTGTTTTATGACTGATCCTCTGAAAGAAATAAAACATCATTTTCTTGTCCGTAACGTTCAGTTTTGTCTTAACCCATTCAAGGAAAAAACTTATTTGTCCAGTTGATCGTAATACAGTTTTACCTTTCTTCAGAAATCTCTCTTGCTTGAGTAATCCAGTTAATGGCAGACATTTAGTAGAGATTCCATATGGCATAGTCGCATTGTGTGATCTTCATAAAATACTCTAAAAGAAGTGGTTTCCAGCAGGAGGCAACACAGTACAATGTCTCAGCCACCTATTAGCCACATCACACCTTATGGGCAGGAATGTTAATATCTTTACGGGGTTGGCAGCCGAAGACTTGACTAAGTCACTACAATTACTTTTCTTCTGGTTTAGACAAGAAAGGGGACCTTTTAATTGGTACAGCTTGAAGGAAGTGATTTTTTAAAGCTCATTAAGAGATTAGGAGATTGTGTGTTTGATATGTTTCTAGTCCTAAGTAATTCTGTAAGTGTGGGAGTTTTTAAATTGGTAACAGTCAGTGCTATACAGAGTTTTATATATTAAAAGATATATAATTTGCTGTTAAGGAATAGCAGTGTTTTCATGACTGGCAAAGTATCATCTCCTGTACACTGATCTTGAAGCAATAACATAACTGGCAAGCAAACCTGGTTTTACAGCTTTGAATAGTTTGACCACATCCTGCTGTGCAGGAACATGCTTATGACTGTTCACGTAAAAAATTGGCAGGCACCCGGTTGCTCATCTGAAACAAGTTAAAGAATCCTTCTCCATTTTGAGGCGCTGTTTTGGCAGCAGGCGGCACTTTATCGTCATTGAAAACAATGACGAGATGCACTATGCTTGACTTCCCATCATTATCAGTTTCGACTAATGACTAATAACTGATAAATGTCTTTACTTACAACTAGTCAGCTTCTTGCTAGCTTTTTTTTTTTGTTTTTGTTCTGCTAAAGCAATTTTCCTCCTTTTACACCAAGTAGTGTGCAGAGCTCTGTGTTACCTGTGATTCACAGAGCATTAAGGCATTCTCAGTACACATAAGGGAACAGGTCTTACTGAGGTAGTAAACCCAAGAGCTGTATGAAATGTAAAAACAAGAAATGTAAATGAAAAAAAATATGTACAGAACTTGGACCCTTAATTGGAATTGGAATTGGAATACTTGGGTGACAGGTTACAATGCCTCATGACTCTGGGGACAGAGGTGATCCCTTTGCAAACCAAAACATAGTTTGGGACATTATTTTTTGTACTTTTAATTAGCAGTTTGGTTTTATCCTCTGTGTTTTGGTACCTTTTTGGCACTTCTTGATTAAGGATGCTAATCAAGTTCTTTGCTGGCAGGAGCACATCTGACAGTATCCTTCTACCTGCTCTGTCAAGGTGCTTACCCTACTTTTCCCTTTGCCGCTGATATTTGGGAACAGGAAAAGAAGAGGTAGGATGCTGTATTCACAGTTGTTTATGAACCAGGCAGCTGCTGAGAGGATGTTTATTGTACTTTGAGGATCCAAAACCCATGCTTGTTCACTCTAATGGCTGGTTTCCTTTGGGAAGGCAACAGCAAGTTGCCATTGCTCTCATTTGCATCCTTTTCTCTGAGAGGTAGCTGATGAGTGGGCATGGGGAAATTCCTTGCCAGCAGGATGGTTAAACAGAGAGAGGACACCTGTCTGCACGGTACCTCTTTTGCCCTGTGAATTTAGTCCAAGTCCTGAGAGAAAGCAATAGGGATATGGAGTAAGACATAGAGTAGATTAAAAAAGAAAAATAGTTTGAGATTTAACATTAAAAATTGCACAGTGAGTGCAGGGAGTAAAGAAGGAGGGGTTGATGAATAGTTGTCCGTTTTATTGGGATTCACATCAGTAACCTCAGGTAAAGCTCACAGATGTCTCTTCTTTGGAGGTAATACTGAGTAAAAGGGATCCTGAAGGGAGATCACAGAAAGCCAAGTTATATGAGCAGTGGTTGTAATTAGCAATATTAGTTTTAGTCTGTTTAATCGCATTGCACTGCAATGGTGCTTTAAAATGACACATTTCATTTCCTCTGTACCTAAATAAAGATAATGCTTTGAAAGTTTGATGAAATCCATGTTTTAGGAAGTCCATGTTGTACTGGACATGGTTAAATCCATGTTTTCTTTGCTCCTTCTCAGAATAAAAAGTGAATCTCACCAGGTCCCAAACAGAGCCAGTGATTGCTGTATTTGGGACACGTGGAGTAAAGCTATTGTGAATGATGCTGAAGAGCATCAGGAATCTTTTGCATCTCAGAAAAGGGCAGGTTCTTCACTACTTGGCTACTTACTTTTTCTAAAAACAAACCCAGTTTGAAAATATATAATAATTCTTTACTTTCCAAGATGATTAGGTGTGCTCTGACTCTCTACCTTGGATATATTTGTGCTGGCTTTAGCATGAATATTTTCCAGGAGAATATTCAGTTAAATATTTGGCTGCATTTAGAAGACCACGAAGTACTTTTTTTCTTCTAAGTAGGAACTTAAGTCCACTGGAGACTTAAATAGAAAGGACACTGGCCAAACATAATCCTCTTGGTTTCTTACATTGGGTTTTCTGATTTGTGTAGAATATCCCTCCAAAAAAAAGCACCTGTTTAATCTTTTGCCCTAGTGCTCTGCTTAAGTTGATCAGGGTATGTGATTCACAGTTTTCAAAGCATTAAGAAATCTGAAGAGTGGTGAGATGTTCAAACAGGATAGTAGGAGAAGGTTAAGGGACACTACAAATCCATGTCAGTAGGCTCAGTTTGTCTCTCACAGTGATGTAGCAGAGGTTGTGATTTCTCTGTAGGCAGGTATCTGTTAATAGAGCATGAAACTCTTTGGTTTCACTGGATTTGGAATTTCACTAGTGAAAGCAAATATTTTGCAGCTTATTCCTTAGTTTAGACTTCAGTGAGGCTTTGCACTAGGTCTTGTATTTTTTGAGTTAATACTTCTTGCAGCTTGAAGTGCAGGTCAGATGGTAGGTCATTAGTGGAGGGAGAGGAGGATCCGAAGGAAATTACCCTAAGGAGCTCTTATACTGAACTTTTGTATTTAGTCCATGAATGCTAAGTGTGAGTAAATATGTAAATGTTAATGCAGTGTTTCCTCGAAGAGAGGGATTAAAGTTTTTCTTTTTGAGCTTTAGAAGCAAAATTTTAATTGATACTGCATTTCTTCTTTTTGCTGCCATAAGGTTTTGACTGAATGATGCCCGGAGACACATCATTGTTTGCATTGTTAAATCACCTGTTGTTCCTCTGCAAACAGTGTGTTGTGCAGAATTCAGAAAATACATGTCTGCATAGTATTTGAGGGCATGATCAAGCTTGATATCTTTAATTGTAAACTTTAATGAATTTCCAGTTGAACATTCATCCTCTCTTCAGTATCTAGAAACTCCTCAACCCTTTGAAAATGGCAGTAAATTTGCATGCAAGCTTGTTCCATTAATTGCTATTTGACTCATCTATCATGATGTTAAGCTTTATATTCAGACAGCTTAGACTTTCAAGCCAATTTCTGGAATTAATTTAAATATTTAATGTCAAAACCCTAGGACGAAAGAGAGGAAAAATGTTTTGTATGCTTATTGATCACCTGTTTCAGTAGCAGCAACCCACAGAGGAAACTTCCAGTGTGATAAAAGCAGGATTCAAACAGTATTCCCCCTGAACAGTATTACTGTGCATGCAATAGGATTTATCGGTAGCAAAACTCTTGTAGCGATACCTTAAGTAAGTTTTCCGTGATACTTAACACTTTACAGTTTCAAGTTAGGTACTGAGTGTTGAATCAGATTTCGCTTTGGTTACTTGTTGGATAAAACGTTAGATTTTCTTAAAAATTGAAAAAAAATATAAAGCTGTGTGCTTTGTGTGAAAAGCTGGTTTCCTTAGTCAACTTTCTAAGGAAACTTTATGCAAAATTACTTTGTTATTTTGGATACGCAGGTGAGTTTGCGTAAGAATTCTTTTGATAATCAACAAAGAAGATTTTTTTGTTTCATTTTTATCATTAATGTGGAGTCTGAAAAGGCTAATATGCCTGGCCTGCATGTTCACTTGCTTTTCCTCACTTGACCCTTCAATGTTCATAGGTTGCAATTTTGTGTTTTATTGTGCCTGTATTAGCAAGTAGTGTGAACAAATAATGGTGGATCTGGAGTATGAAGTAGTTCTCAGCCTCTGACATCCACATTAACCCCTTTCTGGAATGGGGAGGGGGACATTTCTTTGGTTTGGTTTGGTTTGGTTTGGTTTGGTTTGGTTTGGTTTGGTTTGGTTTGGTTTGGTTTGGTTTGGTTTGGTTTGGGGTGTTTTGTTTGTCTGGGTTTTTTTTGTCAGGCTAGCTGTAGTCATGTCCTATGGACGGAGCACCGTTTGTGTCAGAATGCACTAGGTGCATTCCTGGAGTGCATCTTTGAGTTTGCTTAAATCAAAAAAGGAATCCAGTTTGTTTTCTCAGATAGCACTCCATGGTGCAGAACAAAGCATAATAAGTAGAGAAAGTGCAGAGTAGCATGCAAATTATGTATTACATGAAATTAAGGATAAAAATGAGATGATTTTAAGAAAGCGAATGAGATTTGTTAAAATAAATAGGGAAGTAAAAGCTATCAATATTCTTGGAGAAAGTATTCCAGTATGTTTGTGTTCAGACTTTTTCCTTTGAAAATTATTAGACTACTTTATATGCAGACTTTTCTGGTGACGATTTTTGTCCTGTTGTCAAGATGTAAATGAACTTGGTTCCTTCAAGGAGAACTAGGTTTCAAACTAGTAGCATAAATTGCAAAAAAAATGATGCACAGAATGTAAAGTTTGGATTTAATTGTGCAGTGGAGACATCTTCAAAGAATAGCAGGCAAACTATATTGCTGATCGTGCCACTTCTACAACATCAGTAATTGACTAAGAGTATTGTGGGACATGGAGCTAAGAAGAATGAATAGAGCTACTTTTTGTTGACTTAATTTATTTTTATTTCCAGAGTCCCTGAGGTGAAATATTGACCTCTCTTCCAGCATTGCAATACCCTCCACAGTCATCCTTGTGATTCAGCATGTGTGCTAAGCTGTAAAGAGAGGAAATGAGTAAAGAAGCTAAGGTCTAGCAATAACAGAGGATGTAAGGAAAAATTACTGTGATGATGATAAGCTGATTATTCATTTTCAACAGAATTGTAGATGATTGTGACTAAAATGTGGGACTTAAAAATGTTTTTGTTAGTTCCATTTCTTTCTAGATTTTTAACTGTTTTTAAATGATCGGGTAATTACCAAAATGGCAATTTTCCCTCTTGCTTTGGTCTGAATATTGTGACTTTTTTTTTGTTGTGAAGCTGTTCATCAATTTTTCCAAGTCCTTAGGCTTGATGAAGTATTCCAGTTTAAAGTATGTAGTGCTCCTGAAAAAAAAAAAGGAACAAGAAAATCTATCAATATTCTCTTTATGAAAGAGAGATTTCACAGTAGCATTAACTTATCTTTGTCTGGTTCACCAAGTATGCCTACATTTGTTTGTTGTATGGCTTTACTGTTTCGTGCTTCAGATTGTGGGTATCTAGGATTTAGCCTCTTTTCCATGTTCTGTTTATTCACTGTTAATTATTTTTCAAGCTGAGTTGCTTGAGAACAAGAAAAATTTAGCTTCCATTACCCTCTATTGCAAATGAAGGACAGGCTTTCCTATTGCCTGTAGTCTGCATGTGATTGTAAGATGCTGTTGTCAGGGAACTTTTTAATACTTGCTGATGTTAATGGTTTGTTGTCATTCTTTTCAGCCATGTTTTTGATTTATTGTTGGATATGCAGCACAAAATATCATTCTGCTTTGCAGTTTACTTTTGCGTTGAAAATACTTTTTTAAATTACACAATTCAAATACATAGAAATACTTAAAGGCTCTTAAGAAGCTGTGACTATGTAAAAAGTATAATACTTGTAGCTATAACAAAAGAAAAGTTGCAGGTGAAGAACAGTATTCAATCATAGAAGTATGACAACTTTTTTCAGTTCTGGAGTTGTTATCAGTAATACAGAATACAAGTGGCTTACTCCACGGTATTTAATTGGTGTAAAATACTGATGCAGTAAGGCTTATGAATGTATACTTTATATTGTTAATAACATAGAATTGGTAACTATCTTTTGAGAGAGAGAGAAATTTTAACATTACCTATTATTAATTAATTGCTAGCTATAATCATGTAAACCTAAGTATATTAACCAAAGTCGTACAACAGTTACTGGTCATCTTTCAGTTGTGCTGAGTTGCTTATTTCTTAATTAGCTGTAACATCTTTCTCTGCTATCTGCAAAAGTAGTACCAAAGATTTGAGAAACCCCAAAAAACAGAGTAAAGCTCTCTATCAAAAGGATGGCTATGAGCACTTTGCTCCTAGTTGTCTCTTGAGATGACTTTTCACCAATAGGTGAGGTTTCTTTCAAGTCTTGTTATAATCATGATGAGGAATTTCTTATGTCAGAGATGATATTACAGATCCCAGCAATGTCAGGAAACAGTAGTTTTCACTCTCTTTTTCCTGAAAGTGCTCTGCTGTGTGATGTTCAGTAGGGGAGTGAACACTAGGCCTCTCTGTGAGTTTAATGCCTTCATCTTTAAGACAAAGTTTTTCTTTCTTAATCTACAAGCATTTTTTCAGCCTCATTACTTGGAGTCCTGTTCACAATCAAAATGTTAGGACTTCAACTGAATCTTAGTCTGAAAAGCAAGTCTTGAAAGACTCACTGTGAAAAGGAGAGCATCCAGTGCCAGCCTCCAAGAAGACACAGAAAAATTATTGTTAATACCTTATGCTAAATAGTCATGTCAGCTGGCCCTCTACTGTAGGGCCAGCCAGCAGCTGTGTCTCTCCTTACATGTTCTCCTTATGTCATGTACAGCGTCTTCTATGGTATCCAGACTCTTCTCAGCAGCAGTCATGCATTTTACCCGTTTTGTTTGTTTTGGCAGGCAGGCCTATCACTTTGCTTTCAGAAGTTGTCATAACATTCTTCTATCTTTGTGTTTTTCTTAATTTTTTTCCCCCTTAGGGTGTCCTATCCTCTGCACACGAAGAATGGAATTGCCAGGATGAGAGCAGTGTTGGTAATTGCACATGTCAAAGGCAGCTGATTTTAGGTTTAAGCATTTCTGCTTTTCAGTAACATATCTAAAAGCTTTTAGGTGACTGTTACTCAAAGGTGCAGGATCAGCCCACTTGAGAAGGGTGCATCTATTTGGGTATCTAGTTACATCGATCTCTGTAAAACACCTCAGCGAAGCTAAAGCTGAATTTTGTTATGGAGATAGAATCTTCAGATTGAACCTCTGTTTAATATTTGCAAAGTCTTATTCATGTACCAAAATCATACCTTCAGGCATTTCTCTGTGTTACCAAAGCTGAGCAATACAGAATTCCTAAATGTGTGTGTTTGTTTTAGTTTTTCAGAGCTTTGATTTACTTTCTTGAATCTTTCTTTGTGGGATGCCTTTGTATTCTATATATGATTTATTTAAAGTTTATGCAGAGCTGATTAATTTCTTGATTTTTTAAAATTACTTCTATTCCACTTTTTCATTCCACAAATTGGAAAAGGTGTCTGGAATATAATTTTATATATTTGCTGTTACCTAGCTATATTTGCTGTTACTTTCTCTGTACTGATGAGACAGAAACTGTTTTCGCAATAACATTTGAAGATTTGTACTTAGTTGCTTCATTTTCACCCTTAGACAGTTAAAACACTGACATTAATACTGCTTTCAGATACTTCAGTTTTGAAGTTTCCTAAAAATCCATGGAAAAAGAGTAAATACTACAGGTTCAGATCATTTATTCAAAAAGTGTCTGTTGTCCCTGATGTATCTGCAGGTTTGTGCTTTCACCTACCTAGTTGGTGTTTTAGTTTGTAATAATCTCTAGTTTAAAGTAGCTTTTATTACATGTTAAACAAGTTCTCTATGGACATATTATACACCAGAAAATATTCAAGAACTGCCACTTAAGCAACCGATGGCTCAATTGAGAGTACAAAATTTATCAGGACAAACAGACAGTATGTACTACAAGGTACACCTGCAATATCATGATTACAATATCAGAATGAAAAGATTTTAAAACTCTGCCATCTATAGAGTGATCCGTGATACTGTTTTCTTGAAAAATGTGATGATATTTAAGGATGGACCAGAAGTATTCCTGTCCTTTTGTGCAGTAAATGCCAACTTAACGTTTCGGCAATAGCCTTGTTTGCATATGGATTTTACAAAAATCCACTGAAGATTATTTGAAAACCAGCTCATTAGAATGACAGATTGCTTACCAAATTTTGTTTTCTTGTCAACTAATATCGGTTACATTCAATTAAACAAGGTTGTACTTTCTGAAAACATAATCTCTGTCAGCAGCTGAGTGCCTTGATTATATCTGCAGATCAGATTCCTAATTTCTAGATCTAGTTGGAAGATTAGGCTGTGAAGATTAGGCTGTTTCTAAAATTTCTCCTTTTCATACAGCTTTCACATTTTCACTACCTCTATTCTACTATACATATTGTTCGAGTACCAACACTGCAGATTATTAAGTGGGGGTGAGGGAAAGGCTTTAAACAAAAGCAATTGTCAGCTTTCTGTCATGGTGTGTTGTCAGATGTTTGACAAGCTGTCTCTTGGCCACAGGCCATCTGGTTGTAAGGGAGCTGACTGCTCTTCTGAGGAACCAGCAAAACGTGGCCACACGAAGCAGTAGCTCTGTGTCATTTGGTCAAGTCAATAAAGCAAAGGTTTGGGGTGTAGTAATCCCAGTTCTGACATGATCTTGTTGGTTGATTAAGATTCTTAAACTTTCTATGCTAATTTGTCGTCCCACAAAACCAGAAAGTACTACTTACTAACTCGATTTGAGTTCTGGAAAAATCGATTAGTCAGTGTTTACGAATAGTTACAGCATAATTAATTATGAGTATGATTAAAGAAGAGTTATTGCGAAGAATCATGTAATAAAGAGAATTTTGTATGGGGAAAAAGAGTGAAGTAAAAATGTAGACAAAAATGAAGCGGTGTAGTGGAGTGAACCTTACACAGGCCAAGATGAGAACTGAGAATTAGAGTGTACATTTTGTGTACATTCTGCCATGCAAAACAAAGGAAGAAGGATGCTGCATTTGAAGGAGGGAGAAACTAAAGAACTTGGAGAGGGAAGACTTACGTTTCCTCCTCCGCAATGAAGGAGGAGAAATATTTTTTTTTTTTTAAGTTACTAAAAAATATAGTTTGTGTGTTTCTGAAATTTGCGTTCCTTCCTTTCATTAGGAACACAATCTTTGGGAGTTGCATTGATTTGGAAAATGCATACTAAGACCATAAATAAAATAAGATCAGACTATTATTTTAATATTCAGATGCTTTGACTCGCTTCTTGGGAACCTTTCTTGCAGTACTACGTAGTACTTAACCACAGTATAAATTATTTCAGGTAGTCAGCAGGGTATTTAGGTCTTGGTTTTCGTGTAAGTAGTATATTAATGGCAAATTTATTCCAAAACCTCTTGGGTGTTGTGTAATTTTATTTTTTAAATGTTTTTAAAGATGTTGAGGTTAATTACTCTGAATTATTTTCTGTGCAGAAGTTTCTACTCTGAAATCATTTCTTGTATCTGTATGCTGGACTCGCTGATATCCACTGAAAGTAAAACTGATCCTAGTCTAACTATTATTGTACTTTGCAGACCTTTATTCAGTGATTTAGAATCTTGATGTAGCTAATCAAGATTACTTTTTTATTTTTTGTCATTACTTTTAAAAGAGAATCGTGGCTCTTGAGTGCTCTTTCCCTCTTATGATAAAATTTTAATTAGTGTTTTCCATTTGCTGAATTATTTGGGAGTATTGGTAATTTCCTTTGCTTTTGAATATAACACACTGACATGTGAATTATAATTTCATTGTCCTGTGATAGTGTCTAGTATTTCTAAAACTCTGCAGTGGGGTGTGAGCAGGCGTACTACTTGTGTACTACTCATCTGCTTACATGCTTAGTTTATACATTATTTATTAGACTTATAGGCATGAAATTAAAAAATTGAATTAATAATGTGACTTTGATGTAAAGCAGAAGTTGCTTATTTATATGTGACAGGCAATTAGGAAAAAACCATTCTTACTTTAGTTTAATGCATTTTTATTTACTTTCAGACCCAGTACAGCCTCCTGAATAAATGTTTGACTCCAGGTTACTAGGTTTGTGTTTTGATTAGAAACAACTCAGAGGTGAGGTAAGTTTGTTAACTTAAATGCAATGGATGCAGGAAAATGAGAAAGGTGACCCAGTTAGGTAGCTTCAGCAGCTCCTGCTGCTGTTTCCTCCTGCAGATCAGGAGTCTGTCAGCAGCCCCAGTGAGCACAGGCGTGGTCATCCAGCGCACAGCCAGCACAGGAACCCTGCTTGAATGACCTGTGAATCACATACAGCTCAAGAACATCACCTTTTCCTTTCTCTATTTCTTGCACATTTTTATAACGAGTTTCATCGATTAGGGAAGTCTGTGTGTGTTGAATGCATTGAGAAGTAGATCAGGGTTGTTTTGATGTTTGAAATGTCGTCATTGCAAGGAAGTAGGAATATGTAGAGAATGCAGTTGGGTGGGTAAGTATCATAGTGCCACTCAGTGCTGTGGAATTGCTGCATGTGTAAGGGTGGTTAACATGAAGGGTGTAAACAGTTAAACTTTCTTGTCTAAATTTTCTGAATGTCTTACTGTGCACTTACAGTTCCTTTAACTATTAAAATGAAAATAAATGAAAACTTGTTTTGCTGCATTTGAAGTGTTCAGAAATAGACAGGCTAAGGAATGGTAGGAGGGAACCTAGTCATGCCTACAGCGTATTATCTGCCTTAATGCTACAGGTTGCAACTGGCTCATAGTGACAAAGAAAACAAAAATGTTTTATTTGCATTTTCATGCATTTCTTTTTGTAGCTTTTTGAAGCAAGACACCATTGCACTGCTACGAAAAGCGGTTACGTTTAAGTGTTTCTCTTACTAATAGAATATAAATTTTTAAAGATGCATGTGTTTCTGAGGCCTAAACTCTACAAAAACACTTTTCTTTCTCGAAATTCCAGTAGTTTTAAGCTGGTGGGCATTGTATAAATAATCATTCAAACACATTTGTTGATGGTTTGCCAAAACTTTGAAGTGAAGTAATTTTTTTCAGCGGTTAGAAAACCTTAATTCAAAATTATAATTTAATGGAAAATTTTTTCTAGTGATTATTATGTAGAAACTCATTTATTACTGTATTTCTTTTAAAATTATTACTTTAGAAGAAAAAAGGATAAATTCTATTTATATAAGTGCTTCCAAACATCTGCAGTTCAAAGTACATAATTCACAGTGACACCAAAGGTTGGTTTGTGTTTTGACTGGATGACTTTGGTATTATTTTTGTCTGCAAAGGAAAGAGTGTATAGCATCCAAGTGGCGCAAGATGTTTGCCTCTCCAGAAATTGTGATGAATTTGGGACAAGGGGCAGACTGTTCAAAAAAAAAAAAATATTGAGGGGAGGGGGAAGAAGGGTAGTCAAAGTGAGAACACTTGCATTCCATTTGGCATATTTGAGCTGGGAGCCAGTCTGAAGACCAGATGATTATAAACAAAGTAAGAAAAGGTGAACAAAAGAACCAACTAAGAGAAGAATCAGTTGAATTGTTTTTGTTTGCTTCACAGGGTTGTTTATTGTATTCAGGTTTCCATTTTAAGTCTCCCAGGTGAAGACTTAAAAATATAACAGGTGAAAAAGTAGCTTTGTTTCTTTGTCTTTTTCATGTCTGGTGTCTGAAATAATTATTTGTACTTCAGTTGTTCACCTCAATGAGTATCTGTTAACTAATTTCAAAACATAGATGCACTTTATCACTTCTGAAATTATTATGCTGTGTAAAAGTAGGATCTCAGTACCCCATAAACTTATCTTTCAGTGGTATGGATGCATTTTCCATCAATGTATGGTGTGTCACTTACTTTGCTCATGAGCATTTTGCTTAAAATGCATGAAGGAAAAAACTGCATGTGGGAAAATAGTTCTGCCATTCACATGGACTCCGACTTTCCCAGAATTTGGAGAACATAAACCGTTTTCCCAAGTTATTCAGTAGGAACTAGGTTATTTTTATTTCACACTACTTCAGTAATTGAGAATTCCAGTTCAGCAAGGCCTTAATGCATAAAAGTCCACAGAATGTGGCAGAGTACTCACTGTTTGAAGTGAAGGTGCTGATATGCAATCAAGTCATTAAGCACTGGCTGACCCAGAGTGAGTGACTTTGCACTCACTTTTGGTTTTTGTGTGACTTGAATAAAAATATGTTACCTTTAGTTTAATGACAGAATTAAGCTGTTTGTGGGAGACTGCGGGTATGTATTTTTAAGCCTCATAAGACATAACCTATGTATTTTAGCCTCATAAGACTTGTGATCAGGTCAGACCAAAGATCCACCTGCCTCACCAGCCTGACCTCACGCTGGTCAGTACAGGAACAAGCACATTGCAATACCTCCATCTAGGCACTATCGCTTTTTTTCAGCGAGCTCCTCAGTGGACTCTTGTGTGTGTTTATGCCAGTGCTGATTCTTAAGGTTGTAAGCCCTGCAAGTTTTGATAAGGACTTTAGATGAACAAATGTATTCTAATGAAATATTATCTTTTGTATGTGCTAATTGAATAAGACAATCAAATATTATTCCGAATTCAGGAAAGAACTTTGTGCAGAATTTTCCCTCATCTTAGCACATTTGTTTCATTAGACTTTGACCCCCATACCTGTAATAACAGAAACAAATCAATTGCTTTCCTTTTTCTCTAGCATATAAATGGCATAATGTGTTGACTTTTTTTCCCTAGCATATTGCCTTAAGTTCAGGAGAGGTTAGTTTGGATTCCTTTTAATGAAAGGCAATGAAAAATATTATATGCCATATAGTAATATTAAAAGCAAATATAGATGTAACAGGATTAAATAGCCACCAGGACTGCATTTATAGTAAGGAAGTGTTATGGTTTTCTGTTGTATTCAGTGTTAGCTGTTGTTTCCTGAGCCAGGGAGTGTCACAGTACCCTTTCCTGGGTCAAATCTGTGCTGAAAAACAAAATGAGAAATTCACCTGACATTTCCATCCTAGTTCAATGAGATGAGAGCGAGGGACCCTGGTGTAGCAAAACATTTATGTCTCTTTGAAAGCACTTGAACAGCCTGATTGACCTAAGAAGTGCACAGTTAAACAGGCTTCTGTATGAAACCTCTGGGGATAGGTGTTGTCTTCATACAAACTACACAGGGACCAAATGGCTGGGGACAGGGGGTTGCTCTGTTCGATGTTAATGCTTTGCTGTATTCCATCTTTGTATCTACTAAAATGATTTCTCCAATGGCTTGCAGGTTTTTCTTTACTTTTGTGCAATGTCTGAACCTTTTACTTTGAGAACACCTCACTGAAGAATCATGTTAAATAATGATCAAAAAATAACTCATGAATCTGTGTGGATGTGGCAGGCACCATAACACAATGTTAACGTGTTACAGGTACAAGTTGAAGAAGAAAATGCTGAAAAGCTGACAGCATGTTAAAGATGATTTGTTTATACAAGTGCTGAAGTTATGTTTGATATGTTAATGCAACCTCATTTTCTAGTAAAGGCCAAACACTATTAAGTGGTTATTTGCATTGATTTTTCTATCTTCTGAAATACTTGATTCAAGGTAAACCATCTTTACTCCTTTTCTATAACTGGAACTGGGGCTATCTTTTAACAGTCACTTTCTGGGTGGGCCTCATGGACTTTACTCAGTGATATTCTCCTGGTCCGTTTCTTGACCTCTCCGTGAGTGTCCCTTTTAGCAGATGCTCTTTTTTGCAATTTGTCTGGATTTTCCCTGTGGCGTTCCAACACTCCCTCTTGGAGAGTCACTGAAAGGGATCAGCACCCACTGCAGCTTGAACCGGTGCCTCTCACAAACATCCTCTTTCTGCTGAATCATGTTACCTGATGCTCATTTAGAAAGACTCAACAGTAGCCTAATAGTTTGCATTTTAAGATGGGCGGGAAGAATATATTTACTTGCTGTCTATCCTTGCTTTCCTGGCTGAATCTCTTCTTATCCTTTTGTTATGTTCCCTGCTTTGCTTTTCATTTTGTGTCTTAGCTGCTTGTGATATATCCTGTGCTGGGTGCAAAGGTATTTGTTTGAAAAGACTGAGTGTATTTAGAAGAGTTGCATGGTGGAAACTGAGTTAAGGAGAAGATTGAATCCTTGTTGCTGGGAATGGATGATGTCGTAGTGACAGCTGTACAGTTGGGCAGTGATGGTTGCTCAAGGAACACTTGGAGTAGGCTTAACAAGGTTCACTGTCTCTCAAGTACACTATCACCTGAATCAGGCTAGCCAAGGTAGGAGACTTTTTGGGGGAAATACCTTCAGAGAGGAGAACAAATGTGTGAGTTTGAAAGAAGAGAGGAAACCTTTGTCAGGATTGGTTTTGGGGGTGGTTGGTTTTTTTTTACCTTCAGTATTGCCTCTCTGGCTGCAGAACTCTGAGTGTGCTCAGTAGACCACACAGTAAAGTTAATTCTTAGTAAATTGTTTGTGTGATACCTTTATAAAATTACCTTGCCATTTCTGAGTCTTTAATATCCTTTACTCAGCAAAGTAATTGGTGTTCTGATCAGGACATTTTCTCATTGACATGTGTCTACACTGCTCTCATATTCCTTGATGTACTCAAAAGTATCTGAGGTAGAGACGCAGTTTTCTCAATTAACAGCCTGTGTTTCATAAAGTGTTGAACTCATGGGAATTTGCATTTAAGGGCACAATTAAACCTCAGATACGATGTGTAGGTAACCTGTGTTGCACAAAATATATTGTCTGTATGAAGTTTTCCCAAGTGTGAATTTCCACAAGTTTGAGATAACAGAATTTAGACATAGTATTTCAAATTAAACATTTCCTTTAGCTTTCAGCTTTCTTAAAAGGATACATCCAACATTTCCTTTTTGTCAGTACCAAGTTGGATGATGTCTTCTCTTCACTGTGCTCCAAAAAGTATTTTTATATATGTTTTTAGAAGGAAATTCAGTTTCTTACTTGCAGCTGTTGGCATTTTAGAGGCCTGGTGTGAACCAATAAAAACACATGTTCTTTTAAAGAACATCTATTTTTACTGGACCTTGCTAACAACTAGTGACACAGAATTCAAAAAATGTTGGCTCAAATGAATAGAAGGGCTGCATTGTTTTAAATTCTATTTTTAAAACTTTTCTTTACAGCAAGATTACACTGAAATTTCATATGCTCCTGCTCTTATGAAAAGGAGTGCTTGACTTTAAAATGCTGGTTTAATATTTTAAAAGTAGTTCAGGTATCAAAGTCGTAAAGTATAAAATTTTACTAAGACATACACAGTGTTGCTGCTTAAGAGTATTATTATAATGCTTTCACCAAGAGGGTAGTTGAAGATTTTACTTCCTGGACAGCCAAGACTAAATCAGAATATCTTCTGTTAATACATTGTTTCCAACATAATAAAACACTTAAATGCAAAGGTCAAATTAGATCACCATTTCTTTCAGTGATGCCTCAAATTGAATTCAAGCAGTATACTAGTTGAATATGCCCTGTTTTTTTTCAGATATCAACACTCTTAGTAGAAATGAAATGAAAGAGAAATCACTAAATGTTCCCAAGTTTGATGTAAATATAATCATGTCAAGGTTGACTTGATAGAGAGGTTCATCCATTTTATGTTGCCTGTGTTGCATCTTTACTGTACTTTACTGTTCTGTGTTCTGCAAGATCCTGGCGTCCCACTGCTGCTATTTATTTCAGTGTCCCGTCTTCACAGGAGTGGAGTGCAGAATTAAGATTGCACCCATGCCCTTAGTTGTACAATCTGCTCTGTACACCAAGATCCTTTTTTGGATAGTCCTGTAGCTAGGTTTTGCTCTTAGCATATTTTCACATACCTTTTGGAATCAAGAGAATAGCGTGATTATAAATTCAAGTTTTAAAGGTATGTTGAGATTTTAGTCTTTTTAATAATATTTACTCTACAAAAACTTGTGCTGTTGTCAAATTGCGGATTCCAAAACACTGTTTTGAAGAAGAATGTTGGCAAAGCAGAAAAGTGAATGTTCTGGTGATCATACATGATGTAATGTGTAGTGCCTGAAGTGGTAGATTGGTTTTTTTAAATGGTGTTTAGATCACATAATCTAAGGAAAAAATGTTGCTAGAGGAAAAAAAAAACCCCATAATCTGTGTTTAGTTCTTCAGTAGTTTTATTAGCACCTTCACATCTGCAAACACATTATTTTCATACTGGACATGGAAAAAGAATTAAAGCTGGGATTCTGTGATTTGGGATTGTTTGTGTGTGTGTGTGTGTGAGAGAGAGAGAGAGAGATAAACATAAACATTAAATATCTCAAGTATGTGAAAATACTTACGATCAAATGTATCTTAGTATTTTTTCTGTATTTCCCTATCTATGGGAAAATGTCTTTTTTTCTTGCAATAAAAATGAAACTGTACATTAAGGAAGTTTACAACACACACCGAGAGAATGCTCTAGGCCAGAAAAATTCACTGCCTTTAAAATAGGTAATCCTGTTAGAAATAAGCTCAGATTTCTAACATAAGTAATAAAATATAACAACAGATATGTGAATGGAATTTTTAATAGTACTGTTGGGCTCCTACAAATATTTAAAATTTATTCAAATTGAGGAATGGATCATTCTAGTTTATATACTATACTGGATACCTGATGAGCAGTACACTGGTAAGGTCTTATTTTGTATTTAAGAACTGTACGTGTTGGTATGTCTTTAAAATTTCTGTCTCAACATCCTTTAGCGTTCTTTATTTTACTTAGACCTCAGTTATAATTTTTTCAGTTCTGCAGCTTTCTGTTTCACAGTTTTTCTTTTTCTGGAGTTTACATGAGCCAGGCTTCATTGTCCCATATACTGAATTGCTCAGGAATAGGTTGTTTGTACATGATGGGAAGCTCAGTTCTATGTTGTCCGCAGTCACTAAGATAGCACAAGAGACTGACATTGCCAGGCCTTCCATTTGAGACAGCAGTGCTTACATGGGCATTATATCAGAATTCTTATTCCTTTTTTGCTAGTGTTTTCAGAAAGTATGTATTAATATATTTTTTAATTAATTTATTGTCTTTTGTTCCCACAGTCTATTAGCTTTGGGTTTTGGTGGTCATATCCAAACTACTTGCTTGTGATATATTGTTGTAAAATGCTTCTCCTGGTGCTCTGCTTTTCCCTAGTTCTAATAGTTGTTCCCCTATGTCATCCTGGTACTTCGTCTGTTTAGTTTTGCTTTTTTTGTAAAACAGTTTTTTTGATGAACTGTCTGCTGACAACTAATTACTCTTTCAAACCAAGGAACTGGGCAAGACCTTTTATAGTTAACATAAAAAAGAGCAAAATGTAATTTGGTTCACAACTTGCAGATTTTTAATCATTAAAATAAATGCTCAGCAGACAGCAGTAAGTATACATGTATATGCACACAGTAACAGTTGCTAATGTTTTCATTTCTTGTTATTAAGTTAAATATTTAAAGAAAACAATCTTAAAACTTCTTTCAGTATGTTGTGTGTGTTGGAGAATTAGAGTAACCTCTTAGTGTGAAAAATACAAGTATAAAAACTCATGGATATTTTCCAATAAAAGGCTGGATCCTTGATTTGGGAGGAGAGTCCTTCATTTGCTTGCATTTCAAAAAGCATGCATTCTTTCCTTTATATCTACTTACTTATTACATAAAAGCCAAAATCTGGCCATATATTGGCATAACTAGGAGCAGAAATTCAACCCAACATTCTGATAAATATCTTATCTGATACTTGGCTTTTTTGGCATACATTGGACCAGGAAGAAACTGAATAATTATACACATTTAAAAAACGTAGCTCTGGTACTGTCTGGGATTGTAACTTGCTTTTGTCTGATGCTTTCACTACTGCAGAGATGGTGATGGGGTTATTTACGTTAAGTCGTTTGGCTTGTTGAAAAAAAAATATGCCCACACTCCTCTACTTAATGGGATTCTTTCCTCGTTGCAGTGCAAACGGCTGGAGCAGGAGCTTCATCATCTGAAAGAGCAGAACCAGACTTCAGCAAACAACACGAGACATATGACTGCTGAAAACAATCAAGAACGTGCTCTGAAGGTAAATCTCCATTTCTTCTTGCAGGCAAATTAAGGTTGTAAGCCCCTGGTGCCAGCTTTCTGGGCTGCATATATCAGTTGTGTACATTTCGGCAGAAGTGAGCTATGGTGTTTGCCAACAACTGCTTCTTTAAACACAGATACAGCACCCTTCTGTTATGGTTTTATTTTGCGTATGAAAGCAACGAGAAAAAAAAATAACATATCCTCCAAATTATTGGGCTGGTAATTAACACTAAATTATTGAGATCTGTCCTTGCAATATTACATTGTATAAGGTGAAGAAAACTGCAACTATTTGCCTCGTGGTACCTTTGCAAAACTAATATTTTAAAGCATGGCTGTTTGATCTGCTCCCAGCAGTGTGTGCTATATTAATAACATTGTTGACCGATACTACTAGTGACCACATAGTTGATACTACTATTTGCAAAAGGGTAGCTACTTGGAATTGGGAGGAGGAATAATAAGTCTTGTCAATAGGAATAAAAATGAGCAGAGAGGCGGGAGAGGGTCAGAGAAAGGACAGTGTAAAGTGACAGGTTATTGCTGCTTTGAGAAAGGGAAATTGTAATGTCAGTGGAATTGATAGCTACATACCCAGCAATCTCACCGTTAGCCAGGATAAGAGACTGTGCCAGGTAAGATGTGCAAGCATTGTGCACACCTCTTCAGCCACTATATTCTTAAAAATCTCTTTTATCAGTAGTGAAGAGACAATGCAAATGCAGAAGTTACTCTGTTTATACTGTGCTGTCATTTTAAAACTGTTTGATTTAGAGAGTAAAATCCAAAGGTATCTCATTTATGGATAGATTTTCCTCTGCCTTATTTTTCTTTTTTTTTTTTTTTATTTGGGAAACATCATTATTCATGCAACAGCTTGACCAAAGAAAAGTATAGGAATAAAAGTAAATCCTTGTGTGCTTTGACATTTCTCAGTAAGAAAAACAATAAATATAATACTAAATGGAGAGAGTCTGTGTGCCACACAAATGCTGTGTGTTCCATGGGTTTATAATTGCCATCGAAATCTGTGGTGAATATTACAAAATCAGGTGTGCAATACTGAAAGCAGTTGACTAGAAATGGAGATCATAAACATTCAGGGCTGTTTCTGACTGCAATAACAGCATTGTTTTAAATCTGGTAGCACTAAAAGTTAGTGCTTTCCAGGCATGCTACTTTTTGAACATAGTATTGTTTTTCATTAATTGCATGCTGACTTGTTTTTTCTGTGTCATTGAAAATATTATGCACAGAGTCTTTCTGCTAGAAAAAAAAAAGTTTTATTTAAGCTACACTTTTTGCATTTAATATTGTCTGACATAATGCTTACAGAATAATTATATTTTCAGAGCAAGAAGTGATTTGATAGTTCAGAGTGTTACTAGGATTTCATTCTAAGCCTGATATTGCTCTCCCAGCACCTAATCTTTAAAGAATTTCATTTCTGACTGTCACAGGAATTTTTTTATTTTTCAAAGTTAAAGGTTAATTGATCATAGTCTCTTAGAGATGAGAGTCTGGGGAGGGAAAAAAAGACCACTTTTCAATTTTTGGTAAAGTCGAACCTTTTTTAATACTGTAGCTCCATAGAGTTTGTCTCAGTTCGTATTACTGTTGCCTACAGTGAGGACAGGTCTTCTGGAATATTTTTTAAAAGGCCAAGTTGTATTCTTGACCTTGAAAACTTTAAAATGCCCCAGTGAAATATTGCCAATAGTAGTTAGCTTTGATATACAGCACATGAGCACGCATCCTGACCTCATGTAAATGAACAGCTTAGCACCCACTTTTGGTGTAACCACGGCCTGGAAAACTGATGTCTGGTCAGGATGAAAGTCATGTCAGTGACCCACAAAGGAGTGGGTTTGGGCAGTGCTCTGGGGCTGGCTGCAGATGACTGGGGCGCTCCTGCTGCTGTCAGCGGCGGAGCTCCCAGAGGAAGAAATGCCCAGCCAGAGCCCTCCACGGGTCATGCACCTCCCCTGTGACACCCTCCTGTTCTTAGCTGGCACCTCCTGCCTCTTGCATGCACTCAGCAGCTCTTGCAAGGCTACACGCTGAGTGCATGTACAGAGCCAAGCGTCCCGTCTTGTCCTCTCTCCACCGCAGAGCACCCTCTGGACATTTGACCATTTTCAGGGAAACAGGACGCATCATTTGTCTCTGTGGTACAGGGTAAATATCAACTCAGCTTTTATTTTCACTGTGGTCCAAGGAACTACATTTATTTTAACCACCTCCACATGCACACTGGGAATTGTGCTATGTATTATTAACCTGTCCAGCAGAAGGAATCCAGGCATTTCTTCTGAGTCTGTCCAGGACAGTTTGGATCAAGAAAGTTTTTTTTTAATAACATGTAATTTTCCCTATTCTCTTACACTTAATTACTGTTGAGGCGATCTGTTGGCTCAGTTTGGCAAAAGATGTATTGTGATGATGAGGAATTTGATCTGCTTTAGATTTTCTTAAGAGAGTAACAGAAGTGTAAACATCAGATGTGGTGCAAGGATATTTGCAATCTTAACTGGATAAAAATACAGTAATCGGGATCAGCTAGATTAAGGATGGCGTAGAAGTTTGTCATAAAAGATGAGATCATTACCTCTTTGGGACCCTGAAATACAATTAAGAACAAAACCCAATGGCTGTTGTTTCTTTTCTACTTTTTAAAATCATCTCACAGTAGTGAGTTGCTTGGAAGGAAAAAAGAGTAAGACCAATCCACCAGAAACCTATTTCATTCCACTGATGTTGGGGTCTATTAGGTAAAATAAGCTGCAAGCTTACAGATTTATTTTTTGATATATCAGCTCACAGGGCTACTGCCACCCTTCTTTGAGGCAGTAACAATCCATAGTCAGGAGTGAGGCAAAGCAGCAGGGAGACCCATTATAACTGTGGGAGAGGTGTGGTGGCAGTAATTTGGCTAGAGTCAGGGTCTGGAAATCACAAGGATGATGTAAACACTCTTTTGCAGATTTTTTGTTTTTACACTTTTGGATTCCATGTCACAGCTGAGGATAATGTGACAAATAAAACATATGACACATCAGGCATGCCATGCACATTATAATGTGCTGTTTCATCTTACTGTGCCATGTAACATCTGCACATCTTGGTAAGATAGCTCTTCTTAACTAATCTCTGCATACATATTAGTAGTATGTGATTTTAAATTTCCATGTTTAATGTATTTATTGCATAGAAAATTCCTTATAGCACTGTGGGCCATTCAGCCCCACAATGCCAAACTGGCACTCCTAATTTTTATAATATTCTTATTAGTCATAGGGGATTGTATTAATTGACTGAAAAGGCCAATTTCAAATCTTCCCTCCAGGCAATGCCCACAACTGCACAGAGGTCATTCAGAGAAGCATGTGGGCCCCGATTTCCATAGTTAAAGTAAAATAATCCTCTTCTTTGTGAAACCATTTTTTAAAATCTCTTATTATATTTCACATTGAATTATAGCTAAATCTTTTAGGGATAATTGCTTCCTAAGGGCCTATACATTTGCGCTCTTAGTGCATTTTCATAAAATAAGATCTGCAGACTGCTTTGCAGTTCTAATGTGTCAGGGTCTATATGTAAGATTATTCATTTGTGCGTGGCCTTCGTAATTAACATTTGGTCTCTACTGATTCTGATAAATGTATTCCCACAATACACAGAAACAACTGATTCAATTAAACATAGAAAAGTTGAAGAATTGCTACTTTTTCATTATTTTTCAAATAGTCGTTCATTTTACTGTTGTTAGCTTTGCAGTGTGTAATTTTGAAATTCAGAGTTTTCAGTAATACTTTTTTTCTTAAAAAGAAAAAAAAAGATTTTCCAGTGTGCATGTCCTCTTTACTGAGTTGAAGAAGAATAGGAAATAATTCTTGTGAAAGAAATAACTTAGAGTGAAATTGCGTGAAAAATGTTTAACTGGATTTGAATGAAATAAAGAGAGGTGACTTTTTTTTTCACAGGCCTTATCTATTTTGTAATTTTTAATTAGGTATTATGTTCTTCTCAAAGCAGCTATTAATCTACTTTAAAGATCAGATAGACCTACTAATTTTACTTTCAAGGCAAACTCTTGAAAAGGAGAGGACTGTTTCATGGTGATATACAAATCAGGTGCCCTTTACTGACTAAATGAGATTACTCCATCCCATTATGATGTCATTAGAACTTGTAAAGGTTGTTACTCTCCTTCAGAGCTGTTGAGATGTTACGTCTTTTGCTATGATTGGCTTTTTTTTGTAATGTGTGCCTTTTGTTTTAGTTGTGATTTTTTGTAGAATTTATCCTACATGCTTCCATAGTTTTATTAAGAATGTAATAAATTTAGAGTTAGAGCCAAGAAAGTGAGCTGAAGGAGCTCTCAGAAGTTTGTCTACAGTAGTAGACATAAAGCATCTGTGCCTGATGTCATCTGCTTTCTGCTGATATGTAAGAATCAGGTCAAGGGCAGGAAATCCCCAATGCACAGCAGCTTGGTAGTTGTTCCAGTGATGATGCCTGTGATGAAGCCACTGTAGAATACTTAATTCAAACATTCTCTGATGCCTTTCATAAATTGTATTAAGTTCTGTGTCGATTCCCAGAATTTCCCAGATTCTTAGAGTAGAAACCATTTTTCCATACCTACTTGACAACACCAACCACAAAACCAAATTCAGCTGACTAGTCAACCTGTCATCCATGAAGGGCATGATCACAAGTGATTCTGATGTTGTAAGGGCTTAAAAAAAATTTCAAAAGCTTTAACATGAGGTATAAAATGTTTGCTACTGTTGAAAAGCAGAGTATTCATGCTGTTGCGGCATACAATATTAACTATGGAAAAAAAGTCCTTCTTTCAGATGATGTGGCCTTTATTTGCAAAAACGAAATAATTCTACCTGGTTTTAGGTCTGGTGCTTCAGAGCTGAAGTTTCATAAGTTTAATAAGTTTAGAGCTGGTTTATGGCTATAAAGCCTCTGATTTCAACAGAGACATGTGTTTTTGAAATGCTCTGTAATCCAGGGAAACTTGTCTAAAGCAGTGATGGGAAACCAAGAGATTCCAATCTCATCTCTTCTATTCAAATTCCAGTTCCGCATATAACTTTTACATTTTCATAGTTATTAATTTCATCCTTTCATAGTAATCTTACATGGGACAGCAGAGGTCCCGTTAATTCATTGGACAGCTGGAATGTGAGTTCGGAACATGTCGAGGCTCAGCCACATCCAGAGCACCACTCTGCCACCTTCGGCTGTTGCGGCTGTTGCGCTGTAGGTGCTGCGGTGCTGTGTGGCTGATGGAAAACAGCTGCTGGTTTTGGTTTGCCTGTGTGTTGTAGCTAGCAGATGAATAGCTGTGTTGTCCACTAGTGAGATGGGTGTTACACCTTTCTTCAGCTTCTGGCTACAGAGTAACTAGACACTGCAAAGAGTTTAAAACTTGTTATTAATACACCTGTCGGCACGGTGTTATTGTTCAGTACAGGATGCTTTTTATTTAGAGTGGTTACTTTTGTTTTTTTCAATGAAGCACCTCAGCAATATTCATATGTTGGACAATCCACCCTTTTCTCTCACATTTTGTTATGAATTCCTCTGGCCAGTGTTCATTGCTCCCTCTGTATCTAACAAAATAGCAACCTGTGAAAGCTCAGCTCAAGAGCTCACTCTGTGGAGTTGACCCGAAAGCAATCGTGCTTTTCATCCTGGGTGTCATGTGCTGCTATCTAGAAAAAAGGACTGCTGTCACATTTGCAAATGATTTTATAGGTATGTTTGAAGATAGAATGCCAGCTTCATATTGGAAATAGAAGGGGTGAAGTAAATTGCAGGTCTGTGTCTCAGTGAGAGGAGATACACTGTGCCCTTGCATTTACTTATGGTCTGTATCTGTTTTTCTGAAACTAAAGGAACATTTCAGGACCAATGGGAGTAGTTAACAGGCTTCTTGGAGGTTATCTCCAGCAAATAATATGTTGTTACAGCTAATCCTGAAAGGTTCTTCATGCTAGTCTTCCAATAACTTACATGAGGATAAAATACTACAGGATTTGTCGAAGTAAGCTGCAATTTCTAACTTTGTGCAAGAGCTGTTTCAGTAGTTCGGTTTCTTCTCCTAAGAAGGGACTCTTCTTACTCAGCTTTCAGAAGAGTTGTTCAGTTCAGGCTGTAGAAAGCCATAATGAATTCCTTTCTCTTTCCAGCACCTACCGCAACACAGGATGTGCCCTCATTTAAATGCCTGGGCAATGTGAGAGAAAAACCTGCTTACCCTGTCAATAAAACTTGTTATAAAGCACATGATATCACTATCAATTTTTGGAGTAGAGGTTTGCTGAAGTTTTAATGCCTAAATTGCTTTTAATTGCATGGTGGAGGTGAAAATAAAAGACTAGTAAAACTTGGAGCATGCTGCTGACAATCTGGACATGAATAAGAATGCACAAACATTTTTCTTCCTTTGCTGCTTCCTAGACACTTTTATCAGACAAGGTGGACACAGTTGCAATCTTAATTGCACTGAACAGAGCCTTTCCTTCTGCACCCAGAAGCAGTTAATCACAAGGTCTTAAAGTGTGTCACTGAGGTTAGACGCAAGTCTGTTCAGCTCTTATCCATGTTAGAAGAATGATTAGTCACTTTATGGCCTGGTGTTATTAAATACTACCACACACCTCAGAGGATATCAGTGTGAGCTGATGCATCGTGCCATAAATGAACACTAAAATGAGGCCACAGAAACTCCTGCAGAAGTAATTCTGTCCATGTTCCACTTCGATAATAATTTTCTGCGTTCCTTTCTCTTTAAATTACAGTGTCTCCAAAAGCTATTGCTACAGACTGACGATTAGCCCGCTGAGTTAACTATTTCTAGAGAGGGAGAAAATAACTCATATAGTCCTACAGTGACCAGTGTTCCCCTTCAAGCCCAGTGGAAAAAATGTGAGCACTCGTTGAGTGGCCTTTAAAGCAGTCACTTGAAGTTTCCTTGGGCCCAGTTGTTCTTTTGAGCCAAATTTCACAACCTGGTCCTCTGGTCAGTTCAGGGCTGGAAATCCTCGAGGGATCCCTCAAAGGGTTTCTCCTTCATCTGCTGTCATAAGTTTAGGAGTGTAACAGTTCTCTTATGTGTATCCCTTATAGGCAGGAAGTGACTAATTTAGTATATGTATTTGACCATGAGTCAGGCTTTTGACCTACTAGTATCACTATCAGCGACCAGTTTTATTAATTGGTTTTTGTAGCCATCCAGCCTAGCTGGTAGGCTTTATTTAGTTACGTAGGTTGTGACAGAAAGTTGTTCACGAGTGCAGTAACATTCTTAGTCTCCTCCCATCTGGTAGTTAATGTTTTAGGACTGATAGACATTTCTATTCATTGGCCAAAAATATCTTGTGTAGGGAGATGAAAGTTAGAACAATTGCTTAAACGTGCCATAAGCAAATAATACAATATTTTCCCCAGATGGAAAACATGAAAAAAAAATTATGAGACATTTGCCCTTCACTCGGAGTGAAGTTGCCCAGAAACACAGGCTTCCAAAATTCGATAGATCTGGTTTTCTGGTTTATGAAATGTCTGCCTGGGAGCTGACGAGAAGTTATGTTTGGTAACATGAGTATTTGCATGATTTTCAGTGATCAGCTTCTGATGACATTAAGTGGTTGTGTGGATAGATGGCAGGGCCATTTGTACAGCTCTTGGTTCACTGAGTCATTGCTGCAGGCCAGGATTTTGAATGCATTCAAACCTGGGGTTGTTTTCAAATAGAAAGAAACAAACAGACATACCCAAGTTCTCGTCTTGGTCGCACTGGCCACGCCACCTCCCTGTACCTTTAAGGCTGTCCTTTCACTGGCCGCCCCATGTGGCGTGTCAGCCCTGTGTGTACGGCGTTCTCTGCACAGCAGCTGCTCTGGGTTTCTTGGACTCTGGTCACATGAAAGAAGACCAAACACTGGTGTTTCTTACCTACTGTGATCTCAAGTCTTTCAGAATCGTTTCAAAACAAAGTAATATATGTACAGGAGTGAACAGTGTTTATCCATCCTGGGAAGAGTTGAATTTGTATAATTGATTATGCTTCTCTAGAGCACTGTATCTCTTTAGCATGCTTCATATTGCTGTAAACAGCTGCCCAAGAATGGCACCGTACGTATGTTGGTAGAATGAACAAGCAATGTCTTGGCTCAAAGGGTTTGTTCACCTTGCCCGAGGAGTACAAGTCTTCCTTCTCTCCTGGTTATAGATGCTGAACATCTCTTAACCAAAGCAGCTATGTTTATTGAACTTTGATTCAGTTCTAAGCAGTAAGGAATTCATTACTCATTCACACTTGGTGTTTGATGCCGGCTTTCATCTGTTCCACTAAAAATTCCATGCAGGTCTGTTGGTTTTTATTTGACAGCCTTCAAATCTCTCGGCACCAGATTGCTCCTGACAATCTCAAACATCAACTGTTTGTATATACCATATACAACCCTCTTTTTCCTTGGTGATGATGCAGTCATTCAAATGAGTCTTTTATTTTTTGCTTCTGTTTCATAGGTGGAAGCTGTCTTCCCGTAAGGTTGGTCAGTGGTACTACTTCTGATTAGCATAAGTATTATTTCTGATTAATGCAGCAGGTTCTTGGAATGCAATATTTTGGTTTCAGATGACTCTAAATCTGGACTATCATTCTCACAGTCATTTAGGCTGCTTTCACTTCATCCCTTCTGGTATGCAAAGAATCATCTCTTTCATGGTAATAGGTTTCTAGGACCATCTCAAAAAGAACCTCTCATCCATGTTTTTTATTTAACCATTCTGTAATTGTGCATATTAACTTAGCATTTTAGAAATACTTTGCACTTTCACACACCTGTTTTTCCTTATAGCAGAATAGATCCCATTTTGTATGATTGATACATTTGACTTTCTAGAAGTTTTTTCCTTGCTGAGTTACACTGCCACGTGGTCTTTACAGTTTGAGGGTGCTACATTTCAATGTTCTGCAGCATTTTTAGGTTTTTGCCTAAACTCTCATAAAAGACCTCAAAGCTGGAACAGTTTATGGGCCTGGGTCTCAGATCTCAGATATATGTATTCTAGAAATATGTATTCTAAAATAAAGAGGTGTTCTGAAGTTGCAGAAGATTAAACAAACTATGCAGGCATCCTGTAGCCAATTATAAAGCTGTCTGCTACCTGCTCTTTTACTCCTTATCTCCATAGAGGTGACAGCTATGCCTTAAACCTGTGATAAAAAAAATGGTTTGTTCTAAAATACACTGAAGTTCATCAGTATCTTGTAAATTAGAATCGCAGAGTCTGATACATAAGCAAAAAATACTGTAGAAACCACAGTCATGTTAGGACAGCTGCTTACATGTGTTCAAAAAGTGTGTGGATGTGGTACTTAGAGTCATGATTTAGTGGTGGACTCGATCATAGGTATCTTTTCCACCCTTGACAATTCTATGATGATTCTCTGATTACAGGGAAAGGTGAGTTCTTATAAAATCAGAAACTCTAATTGTAGTTATAAGCTTTGTTGCCATCTCCAATGGTATAATTTGTCACCTCAGTCCTGGGTCCCTTTTTCCTTCCTTCTGCCCAATAGCATATCAATGCTAGTACTACTATGAACCTTTGTAAGTTCTGAGGAGGTGTCATATTGCTGCACTTCAAACAGTTATAAAAAAAATTATTTTACTTTCCTACTCGTGTGGACCTTCATTTCAGGATTTCATGGATCAAGAATTAAGGCCGTATGTTCATCTAATTCTTAAGCAATCATGAAGCCTAATGTATTGGACTTAGTATAAGAAAACCAGGATTTCTTCCTTCATTTGCCACTTTCTGATACTATAAAACACATTTCCAAACTAAATTCTGAGATTCTAAATCTCAACTTCCTTTGTACATAAAATAGTAACTGCTTTCTGCAGCATTTAAAGGTGGTCTTAGCATCACTTTCTATTAACATTATGCCTAATCTGCACTGGCACAGTTTGCAAAATATCTATCAGCACTGTACCTTAATAAAGTAAAGACAGTACCAAAAATATTTAGCCAAGTTAAGTATTTTTCATTCTTGAAGGTATTAAATTATATTAAATGTAATAAATTATGCTGAAGATGAGATATCAAATTTCTTGAATGAAGAGGAGGAGTATCATGGTTATGTATTATATTTCATTTCATAAATCTTGTTTCTTTCTTCGTATGGTTCTGTTATCCATGCATGCAGAAAGAAGTGTGGTAAATCTTTATTTTCAATATTTTTTTCAGTGTCATACCATACACTCTTCATTTTTTATGCTGCACAGGAAAATGATCCTCTTTTGTTTGAACAGCAACTGTAAACAAAATCTTGAGCCTGGATGCATGATGACATGCGAGTTATTTGTCCTTCAATAAAACATATAAAAGGTAGTAACCTAAGCTCTTGTGCAAAAGACAAGCTACAGGGTCATTAAATACCAAAGGTCTTGCTCTGACCCATCCATGACCTCCTTATCTGAAACACCTCTCAGAATTGATAGAATCTACTTAAAATCTTGGGTACAGGAAACCAAGGATAGGATAAAGGATCAATATAAACATTTCAGAATTTTAGGTATTTACTAAAAAGGAATGTTTGGCCTTTGTATGTTTAAGTGTATCCAAATATCTGTTCAGAATTGGAGGACACTTTTCTAGCATTTTGTGTGCAAGAAATCATATGAAGTGTGCTTCAGAGTGGAAGGGGGACAGATGCTGAAGGAAGACGCTGAAACATTAGGTCTTGGTATGGTTTTAAAGCTGCAGACTGGCCTTGATTCAGAAGCCTCAAGGTCCTACATGTTTGCTCTTATTTATATTTTTACTGCAACCTGGATGTCTCTTCTGTTCCCAGGTGAGCAACTTTAGGTTTTAGAGTGAGATGAAGCCAAGAGAGTCCATGTCTGAAAAGTGCAGCTTGGTGCTTAGCCGTCACTTACTCAGAGGAATTGGGAATCATTTTGCCTATCCTGTTTAATTCCCATCTATTTATTTGGTCTGCTGCAGAGGCACATTTTTCATCTTAGTGCACTTGTGCTCCTAGATCACTAAGAGGCTTTTGAAAATCCTTTTTCCCCATAAATAAGAGGAAAATTCTGGTTTGACTTCCATGTGTGCGGCCACAGAGAGGTGTAATGGAAAAGTGAACTTTGCTGTTCAGACATTCAGGTTTCCAGGAGGAAGAGATGTACTCCTCCTGTGCAGTAGGTGTGCACTTCTACCCGAGCAATATGCTGGTCATTAAGAAAATGCTTGAGGACCAGAAGTAAAAAATGGATGAGAATTTATTTTGAACTTTTTTTTCCTTCTACGAAAGTGGGCTTCATGAAGTAAATTTATCTTTCTCATCTGTCTTCCAGTAAATCTCCACGGCTTTCCTCATGAGATTATGGAGTGGTATCTGGACTTGGGCTTTTCTCTGGGAGTCAGCTTTAGTGGAGTGAGCTGTGTGTTAGGGGCCAAGTAGTAAATTTGATAATTTGCTAATTCTAAGTTTCCAGACCTTAACCTTAAAAAACCCTGTGCAGGCATCCAGGCGTACTACCTATTCAGGATTAACACAAGCACAGATCAAACTGGACATATGATTTGACATGTTTTTTATTATTTGAAGTCTTAAAATATATAAGGTTCGTATCAGCAGAAATATATCAATGTATTAGGATTTCAACTCGACATATATTAGGTTTATCTTAATATTTAGAAACACTGCATGACTAGCTCTGTCATGTAGCTGAATCAAAATTGTTCATTACCCTTGCAGAAAAAAGGAATTGTTCACTGAAAAAGCTCAAAGGAGGTCTGATTTCTCCTGCAAAATGTGTTTGCAATTAAAACTTCAATTTTTTATGCTTCCAAAATTCAGTCATCTGCGTTATTACTTCCAAAATTCAGCCTCTCTTAATGGTAAGGTAAATATATCTTACAAAGAAAAAGGAATAGAGAGGTAAAATGAGAAAAGAGCTGTCTTTAAACTTCAGGTAGGAAGCTGAAGAAACAAATGCAATTGTCTAATAGTAAGTAAGTGTATATCACTTTGCTTGAACATGGTATTAATGTGTATTGGTGATTGCATTAAACTACTGAGCAGCCAAATTTGCAATTTAAAATTAAACACAAAGACCCAAATGTCATTTTTAGTTAGATTCAATATGTAAAGAAATCTTCAGGGGCTTCATTTTCTGAACTGTGTTGATTGATACTGGATTTTCCATCTCCAGAATTGATTCTCCACTGAAGAACACATGTCATCTTTCCCAGTTTTACTAGATGTATTTAGATCCCTTACAGTTTCACAAATTCCCCATTTCCTTCTGGATCACAGTCAAGACGATTATTTCAGTGCTAGTTTGTTTATTGATGAAATAGCTGCTATGCTGGAGGGGTTATTAAGCTGGTGGTCATGGTATGACTGGCGCATAGAGTTCATTCTTTACAAATACTTCGACCACACATTTTGAAAATTGAGAGGTTTTGTTTCTAAAAAATCAATACCATTTCAACGATTTTTTTACATTAGAAGCATCATTTGGACCAGGTTTCCAGACCCTGAAGCTGATCTCGTATATATCTGTATATAGGCCAGATTCTGTGCACACGCACACGTTGCAGTGACTGCTGGAGTGTAGTCCTGCTGACAGTAATAATTATTGTTACAGCATCTAAATTTCGGGGAAAAAATGAACCCTTTCTTGCTTTGACCTTGAAGCTTGTGAGTTCCACATGTACTTAATGGGACTATGTCCCAAATCTCTGAATCCTTGGGCTATTATACACACATTTAGACTATTAAGAAATAGACAGAGATCAGAGGAAATTCTGTTAAAATTTGTTTTCATAAACTAGCTGTCTTACATGATACAACAAGATCTGGTGAGAATATCTTGGTGCTTTGCTAGTTCTTCCACAAGAGCTCAGGCCAGGAGACATTTTAACAGGAAAAAATCCTTGATGTAAACATTAAAAGAATCTATTATCCTTTCTCAGGATAATAGATAAACATATGCCTTCAAAACCTTTCCCCACAAAATCTCATTAAGATCATCTCTACCTTCACTATGATTCTTAGTGAGTTCTTTGGATCTGTAATCCTTCACCCCCTCTTCTGAAAAGATGGAACTATTTAGCACAGGTTTCTAGTTTAAAAATGGAACTGTGTTTGCTCCACTTTTCAGTGGTGCTTACTCTGAGTAAATTATTTGAATACACTACTTGGTGCCAGCTAGATACATTTCAAAGACCTGAAGATTTCAAACCTTTTCCTTGCATGTAATCTAGAGGAGAGAGTTAGTATATCAAGCATCTTTTATTTTCTTTCCTTTTAGAATTTTAACCATTTAAGAATATAACATAAAATTGACTGGTTTTAGTTGGTTATCTGTTCCCGTTTCTTACAATTGAGCAGCAGCTGTTGGAGGACAGAGGGGCTGAATGACTGGGAGGAAAGTGACTGAAACCTGGGAAATGCTGTTGATAGCTCCTTCCCTTTGGAATTGCTATGTAACAGTAACAACAAAAACACTCATTTTCCAAACTAGATAAAATAAAATCTGTTTATCTAGCCTATTAAATCTGGGTGCCAGCTTTCAAGCAGATGACGTTTTAAGCTCTGTAGATGCTAAATCCTGAAACATTTGGTCTACAAACAAAAAGCTGACATCAAATACAGCATTAGTGCTAGACATAGTAGTGGTGTATATATGCTGCATTCACACAAAATAGGGAGATGATTGCTTTTTTGTATGTTGCTTAGGGTTTTTTTCTTATGTTAGAGTATTAAAACAGATATTAAATTTTATCATTAATGCAGTGCGTGGTCTCTCTTCAAATCCCCTTAATTACAGATTGACTCCAAGGATTACACAGCATGGATTTTAATTTTAACTGAAACAAAAAGAAAAGCTGCTTAAAAATTATTCTTGCTGAGTGACTTGTTGGACCACAAAACAATTTTAACATCTTTTGACAAGTGTTGTCAAATTTAAAATATTAGAGCTGAGCTAAGTTCACCTTCAAACTCCAGTTGTATCATGTCTGCTTCCCAAATAAAATGTTTTACTAACTTTGTCCTCACAAAGGAATGTCTGCTTCTCGTATTTTTGTTTTTTCAGTTATTTTTTAGGAGAAAAAGACTCACAGTCTTGCTGAGATGTGTTTATGTTTGAAGAAAGTGACATCAGACATCATATTTCTTTTCTTTGGTAATTAGAGAAAAATTACCAGGCAGAGCTGATGTGGCAGCAACAAGCGTATTTCACACTCTTACACTGTTTCCTTTCTGACTCCTATCTTTAGAACTTAAAATTCTGAAAGTTTCATTCCGTCCTGAAACATAGAATAGCAGGTCTGAGTCCAGAAACAACATTTTCACAAATTGGGGCCTAATCCAGTAAGCCTCACGCAGGAAGCTACTTCTGTAAGTACCTGTTATTCCTCTGAGTCAAATCACATGATCAGGAATCAGTTTTTTATCAGTTTCTTGTGGGGTTTCTTCCCCCCATTCCTTAAAGGACAAAATCAGCTTCCCAGTTTGTTTCTTTAAGTAAAACTCATTCATTAAGTAAAACTTGTCCCAGTTATTAGTGTATTTTTGTAGTTTTGTGGTATATCTCCTCCTGGTTCTTTAAGACACACAGAAAGAAAAAAAAAAAAGTTGCTCTCCAGAGCTGCATCAAAGAAGTGCCCAAAGCTAAGTGTACACAACTTTTTGTGAAGCAGACACAGATGAAAACTCTGTCATGTCTCAAAAAGGGGATGCAGGGTTCTTGCTTTAAAAATCAGCTTGTTTTGTGACTGAGTAATAACTTTGAATACAAAAGGCTGGAGGCATGAGAAATTAGCTTTTGGCCAGGAGGTCACCATAGTGCTGAGGGATAAATCTGTCATTGCTATTTAATGGTAGCTAGTGGTTTGATAAAGTTCCCCCAACTCAGTTTGTTAGCTTAAAACATACTTCTGAGACATCACAGATCTGCAGGTAAATAACACCATTATTGCTGAATCTTTGTATGGGGTGAAATTTTTGCACTTAAAAAGGGTTATTTCAACAAGCTTTTTTCTCCCTTTTTAGCTGTCTCTGAATTGTTGCAATCAGAATGTTCAATGGTTTTCTCCATTATTGTACTAGTGCACTTTTTCTTTTTAATGGATCAGATTAAACTCTCTTGCTTTGCCAAGCATAAATCCCTCCTGTTTTAGCAGGAAGGTATTTCTAAAGCAAGCCAATGAACAAGGTAATTTATACGCAATATTGTTCGGTTTAATTTGTCTATTATGTGTAATAGTCTCAATGGTATATGATTTTCATGTCATGTGCACTTAATGCAGAGGCCAGAAATAGCAACAAATGAGGCGAAATAGTGTAGTTTAATAAGTGTGTTTGTGCGTCTTGATTCCTTCTAAGTATTTGCTGGGTAATGCCGGCAGCTGGCAGAAGTTTGATGCTTTACATTTGCTGTGGTTGCATTCTCTTGGCCAAGCTTTAAATGTATTATTGCTTAGATTTTTAATTAAAAAGTACACAAAGTAGTTCATAATTTTTTGTCAAAAATTAGATAAAGTGGCTTAAAGGAAGTAATGATAACTGATTTCTAGTACAAAGTTCAATTTTGCCAGTCACCTCTTGAGGCCTGTTTAATAAGATTGTGAACTATTTTGAATGCCCACTGAAGTTAACGGGGGATGAGGCGAGCTGTTCAGGCAGATCCTTTAATAAATAACACCATCTCTTTACCACAGTGGACAAAATCTGGGAAAAAGAAAAATCTCGCTTGTGTCCTAACATAAATAAATGTATGCGTGAGCGCTGTCTGTCTTATGAAGTCGTTTGTGTTTGTTTAAGTTGGAGCACAGGACACACAGTAAGTCTGGTGTCTGGTTTTTGAAACCGGGGTGTGTAAGCGTCTACGTCAAAAAGAAAATCATTCTGGAATCTGAAGGCTGAGGCTGGCAAGAAAAATCATCCTTTACAATAAGTAAGACCTGATTTTGGCATGTGTTAACTTTTCAGCAATGTTATATGTTTGCAATACATTCGCTGTTGGTATAGACGTGAGGGTTGCGCTGCTTCGAGTGTAAGATTTCAGGATTTTTTGCTGGATCTAGATTTTGATATTTAGGTTATGAACCAGTTCTGCATTTTGGGGCGAGGAGTGTTGCTGCGGTTGTTAGTTTCAGTCCAAATGTAACCATCTCTGTGTAGTTTAACAGTTTTTCAGACCTAAATTATAACTGTCATTATCTGTTTCATTTCTGTTAATATATCACTTTTTTCTCCCCACACTCACCAATTGCGTAAGTGAGTTGGGGCTACATAATTTCTGGGAATTCGTTCTGCTTTTGCTTTCCATACTTCTTCTCTAGCTAGTCAGTACTTCATGGCTGTTAACAGGATGTGCTCTTTTCTGGAACGGCTAATTTACAAGCAAATACTTTTTCAGTTTTGTATATATTCTTGCACAATAATCAAAAAATCCAAGGTTTATTCTTTTGGTTTGGAGGATTTATGGCACTCTTTTGTTGTTGTTAGGGTTTTTTTATTTATCCTCTTATCCACTGGATTAAATCTCATTTCGTTATTGCAAAATCCCCTCACTGTCTTTTTAGTTGAACCTGAATCATGAAAACAAGGAACCTGAATTACATTTGAGAAAGGAAATGTTCAATTTGAAACATAGTGCTTTCAGGTAAATCAGTGGACAATGAAAATAAAATAATTAGAAATAGAATGGCTCTTTATTTTATGTGACTGATTTGGACTTGGCTACATCTGAAAAGGAATGAAAAAATGATCTCTTTGCTTGAGACTTGCCAAACAATGCTATAAGCTCCAAGTTATTTTGAGGTGGTGAAAGGTGAAACATTTGACATGTTCTTTTTGGGCAATGCTTTAAAAAAGAGAGGGCGGGAAAGAGGCGTTGCCACATCAGAGTTAAGGGTGTTTGTGGTTGTCCATGACAGCGCTCCAGTTTTAAAACACCTGTGTTTACTTTCCAGCTTTTCTCAATCGGCCTGAAAGTGGCCTAAGAATGGCACAGACAGACCTGCAGTGTGTCTGAGTTGCCTTTGCAACACACACACACAAAAGAAAGGAAAAAAAGACAGAGATAAATCTCTTGTTATGCAGCTAATCATTAACAGCATTTTTGTGCCTGGCTGAAAACATTTTGAACTTTTCTAGATTTTTATAGTCTATCAGATAGTGTCTCTATTTTTTTCCTAATCTGCTAAGCTAAATTTTTATCTTTGCTACTTTATTTTCTAGCAAGAATAAAATAAGCCTAATGTTGGTTTGTGGGTGGTTTTAGTGGTAATAATAACAAAAATCAGTATTTTTGTTGCAAAGTGATATTTCATTCCAATATCTGGAAGTAAGTGTACCAGTGCAATTTAAAAGCAAATAAAAAAAATTAAAACAAAATAAAACAAAAAAACCCACGGAGGCACAGCTTTCCCTTTGCACCCTCCCTGAAAAAAAAGGAGGTCATCTTACATTTTTTTCCTGAGTAGAGTTTTGCTTCATAAAATCCTGGTGTTTGATGTGTATTAACCTTCTGCAATGTTAATTTGTGACATAAAGAAAAACTGAGATAACACATTATTTCAGTGCTTGCTTAGAAATTTGAAAATCATCTGTGGGTCAGTATTTAAGATATTCTGATGAGAATATCCTAAATTCTCATTTTTTCTCTGATGAGAAGCATATTTTATACTACTGCTCCAAATTTATTTATTATTACCTTTAAAATTTGTTCATGTTTTACAAACTTTCTTGGCTTTTTAAGAAACCCTCATTTGCTTTTTCTAGTATTTTTTAAATTGATGCAGTATTTCTTCCACCTTCTACTTCAGATGATATGTGTTACGTTCTTATTTATAAAAATACATCTGCTTCATAATTGCGTTTGTTTTTCTTTGTGGGTCACTCAGTGTAGGTCAGGTTTTGTTTCCTGTAAGTGGGGAAAAAAGGCAAAAGAAAATCAAAGAAAATACAGTGCTGATACAGGAGCTCAAGTAATTTCCCCTTAGACTGATTTCTTTTTATAATTGTGAGTTTAAGAGATAGATTCAAAGTCAGTGTATGGGGGTCAACAATATGAAGCCCCTTGACCAATTGCATAGCCTAACCAGAGCACAGTTGATTTAATACTGGTTGGTCTAACACAGTGACTCAACAAAGCAAACTGGGAATGCATCAAATCCCCTTCAGATCAGGAACCTCTAATAATCTGAGAAATTATACCAGAATGATCTTTCTTGGCAATACACAGCAGAGCACCCACCTTGCCATGGCTTTCCCAAGGGGCAGGAACGGGTGCCTGCTCTGACAAAACTGCCTCCTGCAAAACACACAGCACACTCTCAACTGACTGCAAGGAAGGGTGCTCAAAAAATAGAGGAGTTAACATTCCCTTTTTTCAGTGATTCTACAGACAGATCTGGAGGATATTTGCCTGAATCTGCTCTGAGCACACAGAAGAGCTTGTGAGGTAAATCCTCACCCGAGTATCTGCACAGTTGTATCACTGAAATCCTCGTAGGAGTAGCATTCTTTCATATCAATAAAGGAAACAACCCAGTACCTTGGCTAAGGAATGGGGGGCATAGGAGACATAAAGAGTTCACAGAATTTAATCCAGACTGCCCCAAAGGTAATTAAATGATATTTCTAAAAGATAAGGAAGTTGTCACATTTATTAAATTACCAGGTGTAGCTGTGTGTAGATGTGTTTTAAAATCAAGCTGGATAATGTCAATATGTGAAAGGGGAAGAAAAAGCTTTCTGCATGTAACTCTTTTTCTGAAGGCAATATTGCAATATCGATAAGAAGGAGACAAATATGGAGCTAATGTTCAAAATATGTCTAAGTGGTTTGGATACCTACCTCTCAAGACTTTCAATGATTTTTAGGTATCTAACCCACTTAGGGTTTTTGAAATCCCATTAAGTACCTGTCTTGATCTGCTTCAGGACCTCTACGAATCTGATGGTCTGTTCACTTTGTTACATCTCTTAAAACTACTCCCTGCTCCTTCTAAAGGCTGATGGTTAAATAAAAGCAAAATTAAAGACAATTTTCTTGCAGTTAAAATTTGACTCTTCTTAAAAGATAGAATTGCCCCTATGAAATATATTTATTCAGTATATCCCTGTGACCATCTGGTTTTAGTATTACATTACCAGTGAAATACCACATTCATTACAAGTGTAAGACAAAATCAGGCAACTATCTAAGAAAAGTCATAATTATGTGAGCTGTAGACCAATTGTCTTGCAAGGGATTTGTACACAAATGGGTGCAGTTGTTCATGTGGTTGCTCAGACCAGCCATAGATGGCCTGTCTCTGTTTAGCAGTGTTAGGGTGGTACTAAATCCGGCACATGATACCTAGCATCTCACCTGAGAATACTTTCATATAGATGCTTGAAGAGGGCTTGTGTGGTCATTTGTAGCGAGTCTGCAAACAGGATTTTGGGATCCCTCGTAAATTTGCCAGACTTTGCACTTTTTCTATTCCTGTACTGTAATAGCATCAATATTGAAAGAAATCTTCTCTCTTAAGAAAATACAGCCAAAAAAGGACAAATGCAGAAGTTACAGTCTCTTCAACTTTGGGTTTTTTCATCCTACTCAAGAGTATATTTGATACCACAGATCTTGTATATCTTGCTACCACTGAAATATCATTGATCACCCAGTTCCATTTTTTCAAGGCCTGTGTGCTGGCAAGATTGCTTGTACCATCTTGCTTTTAGTCACTTTACACCTTTTGATCCAGGGATAAGGAAACATCTTAAAGGTAGCATATATTTTCATCAGCCTCAGCACCACATCTTACCGTGTTTTCAGGGGTTATCACATCCTCAGAGGAGGAACGTCTGTCTCTACATGGACCACATGGTGTTGTTTCACCTGGTCTTAATCAAGGTGCAGTTGGAGGGAAGCTAGACAGTTTATTTGACTTGTTCTTAAAATACATCAATATGTGAGATTTGCAACTCAGTTCTTATTTGTAAACATCATACAGCGGATTTGGCTTCTCCATTCAGTGCTTGATTTTGGAAAGTTGTTTTCTTAACCATCTGATACATCAGCTACTACCTCTGATACTCTCCAGAAGTTACCACCTGCAAAATCTTTACTGATATGTATACTTAATTGTCCTGGTTTGAGACAAAAATTCAGAGGAACGCTCTGGGAGGAACGTCTCCTCTATAGAAGGCAGGTTACAGCCACCCCTCCCCCACCAGGGTCGGGAAAAAATTCCTCGAAGGAAAGTGAAAGGAGGAAAAAGCTTATTTTATTTAACAAACACACAGGAAAATAATAATGCTAAATAATAAAACCTCTTGCTGTGGAGAGAAAACCTGGGAAGATTTGAGAGTCCTTTCCGTGGGTGTGGTCTCTCTCTCTCTCCCCTTCGGAGCTGGGTCGGCTCGGGCCCTTCCGGGTGTGAGGTGTGAGGCCTCCCAGTGAGGTTCTGATGTTCTGGTGTTCTGAAGAGTCCAGAAGAGAAGAAGGAAAAAACCCAAAGTCCCAGGGAAACAAAGGAGTTGAACTCTCCGTCTCTCTCCTCCGAGAAAAGGAGCCAAGAGCTGGGAAAAGCAGGGAAGGTGCTTTCCTCTGCTCTGCAGCAGCAGGAACGCAGGGGAGTGAATGTCCTTGGAGCAAAACTGTTTTGAAAAGTTCATCTGGCTCTTTTTTTCTCTTGCACCCAATTTTAAAGACACAGAAAGGCACAGGAATCATGTCTGGGCATAGAGCAGGCGATAGGGGATAAACATCATAAAGTCAGCCCAAGACATTAATTTATAGAAACTGTGGGTCTTCCACTCATTGTAAAAACTCACAAAGTCATCTGCCTGTTTCACTTTTCAATCAGAGACTCTCAACATGAATGAGAAGAGGTGGAGATGTTTATGTATGCTCATTAGGCCTGTGTTTGCAATAATTGTGTGTATGGTCCATGGGAAACAAGTGTTCCAAAATGTCCTGGTTTGTAAATATGAGGCTCATCTTCATCTTCTTGATGACCTTTCATTGTTCTGTTCTTTTTCTGTGTACCAATGTGACTGGAAGCCTTCTGTGGTCTTTAGATCACAGTTGCTTCTGGAGAGAAATGATTTCTCAAGAGAACACTGCATGAGACATGCATTAATTTTAATGTACTTTTAATATGGAAAAATAAAGAGAAATGATTTTGTTTGAAATATCTAAGAAGCAGGGGGTTTTAGCCACATTTCCCTAAGAAAATAAGGGATATGTGATTATGCAGTCTTTTTTTTCACCTTCTGATTTTTAGCTACTTTCAGCCAAATCTGGCAGAAGAATAATGACTGGATCCAGAACGGGGTTTCTCTCTTCTACTCAGTTGCCAGTTTTTGTGGAACTCCTACTGTCTCACTCAAGGGGAAGTTCAGGAGAACTTTGTCAGTAGGCATTGCTGTTTGGTAGAAGGCAGCTGTGCAACAGAGTAATCACTACTGTCCAAACGATGGACCAAAAGAGTTATGTGGAGTGAGCAGGAGGTATTGCAGTAGAAAGCTGTAAAGGGTATGGGTGGAATCCGTAATTTTATGTGAACATTGGAAGGAATATGAGTTTGGGAGAGAGAGGCTGGTATGGAATAACCTACTTGATTTTTACACGGTTTTTAAAGAGATCCTTTTGCCCATGGAATTACAAACATTTTAATGTCAATATAAACTCTTGTTTGTTCTGTTGGTTGGTTTTGGTTTTCTCATTTTATATGGGAAAATACTGCCTCCAGTAGCAGAACTGCAAATTTTAAATCTGTCAAGGCTAGTACAGCCATGGTGAGGAGCTTCAATGATTTCTTTCCATTCCTCTTTTTATGCTACATTTAAGGTGATGACATTAAGCCTTGAAGGAGTTTTAACTTATCAAATTAAAGTCCATACCTTTCATTAGTTTCTAATGTCGTGAACACTAACTGATCCCTGGCAGTTTTGGGGGGAGTACTGAAGATTAAAAGAGGTGGGACTTGAATTAAGTTGATGTTGAAAAGATACTGGCACCAAAACCGCCTTTTATAGTTTTAAACTCATTCACTTTTATGGTCAAACATTCATTCAATGGCACTCCTGACTTGGAAAAAAAACATTTTAAAACTAATTTAATAGATATTAACAAAGTCAGAGAAGTGAGTTTGATTTTCAAATCTTAGAATAATTTCACTTGTTTGTCTTTAGAGGAATATCCCATTTAATATGGGGATATACATTGTTTAAGATCCACATTGTTTAAGTAAGTACTTTTAAACAGAAAGGTTCATAAAAGTGAAATAGAAAAATAAATCACAGAAATTCTGTCACACAAAAGAAAATGGGATATGAAAAAATATTTATCTTTATTTTTATTCTTGCAATATGTTCTGTGCTTTCCATCTTTTGACCGGCCTCTGAGAAGTATATTGAGCTGCATTCTTCTCTTCCGTGTTTCCATACAAATTATTACTTCTGTCTTCTCACATTTTACACCATACCTTCAACATCATGTAGGTTTCTCCTATTCCCCATTCTCAAAATTTTTTTCTCTTGTCTTCCTTCATTGTTTTCCTAACTTATCCTTCCATTTTTCAGTCTGGGTGTTTGTTTCTTCCTCATCTGTCTCAGCCACTTCACTAGGCCACCAAGAGCCTGACCGTCCCCAAAGACCTTTGTCCCATGCTAAGAGCTGTACCTAGATACTGCTATTTTCCTGTTATGTTGGCTTTAGTTGTTCTGTGAAGCAGAAAGATTAGTTCAGGCCTCCACTAATCAAATGGAAAATGGATGACACGAGCAAAATGTGAAAAGCTCATTGGTAGCCTCTGGAGAAATATTGCATACAAAGTTGACAAATTGCAGGGGATTTAAGGAGTGCATGATAGGGCAAGCAAATGGCCTTGCTTTCAGCAAAGTTATTCATCAGAACATTTTCCTTCCTTTCAGGAAGGCGGGTTATTTAGACAATAATTATGAGTATTGTGTATTTGCGCAATTGTACAGTGTTATTTGCTGTACGTGCGAAATGCTACACTGAGGTAGCCAGTTAATCAAGAGTTAACCTCAGTTCTGGCATTTCTGAAGCGAGCATCATCATTTACTCCCCTTTCCCCTGAAACAGTATGTTAACATTTTTCATTACAGGATCATGTGTGCTTTATTTCACAGCATTCCTGCTCCACACAGTATCCAGAGAACAGCCAATCAATATATTTTTTTTATCTTCTTTGTTCATTATGTGTGCCAATCTCTTGTTTACTGGATACTGTTCAAACCTTTCCCTGAAAACAGAATTTTGAGCAACCATCATGGGGATTTTCTCTAGTATTCAGCGTTATAGGAACGAAAGGTTTAATAAACAATGATTTAATGTATTCTTGCAGAAGTGTTTTCTTCGTGCTTTGTGAGGAGACCAAGGCAGGAAAAATCCAGTGTCAAAAGTACCCACAAATGTTGCATGACTATTTCAGATGTACAAGATTTACATTTTAGAATATTTATCATTTGTAAATTCCTAACACTTCACGCCAAGCCCAAAAGATATTTTTATGTTATTTAGTTGGCCTGCCGAATATCACAGGTCATTGATTTCACCAGTTGTCACTGTATTGAGCCTAGAAATTTATGAGATTTTAAAACCTGCTTTCCAGAAAGGTATCTAGGTCTGGTGTAAAAATTCCAAGAGGTGGAGAGACCACCATTTCCCTTTGATCATTTGTTCCAGTGATTCGAGTTGCCCTTACCCAACCAGATTAAAAATTTCTTTACATGCTGTATTTTCTGTCCGTTTATCAGGAGACAATGAGAATCAGTATCAGCATAAAACTATTCCATTCCTGATACTTGTTCAAAATTAGCAGATGTCCTCAGAGGTTTTTATAATCTGAGCAGAATAAGTTCTTTCACTGCATGCCTTTTTCTCTAGTGCTTGCATTACTGGTATGGCTCTTTTCTGCATCTTCTCTGGGTTTTTATCATCCTTTTGTTTTCAAATGTGGACACAGATTCATTTTTATATCTTTGTTTCTCAGTGTGATACATAAAGTCAAGTCACCTTAATTGCTTCATGGCAATACTATTTTATTGTGCATACACCAAAAAAAGTTTCATTTTCCCATTTTTTCCACAGCATTATACTGTCATCTTGTATTGAAGTCTCATATCTTTATCAGAGTCAGTATATTCAGAATATAGTTGCTCTTACTTTAAGTGTAGCCTGTGTTCACTGTTCTCAGACTGAGAGTTTTGCATTTGGTTTTATTAAAATACCCTTGATTTGAATACCCCACAAAGTGACCCAAAACACTGTTCCATCATCATTATTTACTTACTTTATGTTCATGAACATTTCTAGCTGTGGTTACCTGGTTCCAAATTATTGTAGGACGTGTTGAATAAGAGAATGCTCGTACTGATACCTGTGCAACCTTGCTAGTATTCTAGTTGCATTCAATGACAATTGCCTCTTGGAGCATGGGGGGTTTGTGGGGTTTTTAACTTTCAGTCCATTCAGAACTCACGTAAGAAATTTTTTCTTGATGGTGCGTAGTGATTTTTTTATCAATTTGTTACGTCTGACAAGCGAAAGCCTAAAATATCACTATACAACATCCCCTTCTAATCTCGTCCAAGAAGGAAATCAGATTTGTGTGGCAAGATCTGTTTTACCAAAAACATGTTGATGGGGAATAATTATAGTCTTCCATTAAAATCTGTATTAATTGAATCCAGTGCTTTCACTCATATGGCCCAGCTTTAATCCCACTAATCTTTTTTTTTTACTATTGACACGTTATTAGTGCTCGTCCAGTCTGGGAATGTTCTGGTATTTTAACAGTGCAACACCTAAAGTGAAAATGTCTGAATCTGTAGATGTAAAACTTATTCATCCTTAAATTCTAATAAACTGAAAGTGCTTCTTCATTCTACATCAACTGTAACTATACCATCCTGATTTTTCCAAAGACAGACCACATATATACTGAACACTCCTGGTTTTCTTTTTTTTATCATAAGTTCATTTTCTTTACTTTCTACATTAAAAAGGAGCTGTACTTTTACTTGGTTGTGAGATCATTTTTTTATAGCCACCCTTAAAGGTCCCCCCAGTTTTCTGTGATATTCTGCTATCCTTTTTTCTCTCAAGTACTTTGAATACTTGTTTAAGTATTTCTGTGCATGTAAAGATTCTGGTTGCTTTTTCCCATGTGGAATTCAATCAGTTTATTATCACTTATCTCCAAGTACATATCAATATCCATTACAGTGATTGATATTTCTAGTTTTATAATGAGATTATTTACCTCATGCCCATAAATAATATATGGTTTTTGAAGTGTATAATGTTAGTTTATAATTGTCCACTAAGGACTCACAGAATATATGTCCTAAACGGGCCCTGTAGCATCATTCTTTTCCTTTCGAAGATTATAAAAATGTGCTGAAGAAAAACTTGTTCTGTGCCCTAGTTAGCTGACCAGCAAGTCTTTCTTAAGTTATTTTAGTTAGCATATTGACCTCTACGTGTTCAAGAGCTGTGGTCCTGTGTTACTGATCATTCTAAAAGGAATAATGGCATGGTGGGGGAGGGCAGTGTTAAGGCATCCTGTTTCCATTCTGCCCCTCTTATTCTTCCTGTTAATCAGAGACTTTAACGTGCCAGTTGCCCACCAGATTTTAGTAATATTGGTTATATAAAATTTATTCCCATCAATGAGAGTTTCCTCTTGCTGCTTACCCATATTCCTAGGATCAAAGCAGAAACAATCGAAGAGATTCTTTTCATTATATTCTTTGCCACATTGGTTCAACTTGCTCGTTAGGTGCTGAATTTGAGCATGTACCTCATTTGCCTTCCAAATAATCTCCCCTTGTGTTGCTGATTTAATATCCTGGCTGCTCCAGCTAGTTTCCAACTGAGAAGATTAGCCTCCTACTTGTGTGGTGTAGGCTGTCCTGTTCATACAGTCCCTTCTTTCACTGATGTGCTGTTTCACAGATTGAAATCTGCCTGTTTTTTCAGTCATGGAAGACAGACAGAAAATGCTGGAAATAAACTTTCTCACTTGTGACAACTGTGGATAGCCAATTACATTTTAATATTCCTCTTAATTATTTTCAGTGCAGCTGAAGCCTTCAGAAATTCCGTCTAAGTTATGCTATGAAGGCCTTATATAGCATTTATGTTCCGTCTCCCATTCACTCCAGTTGCAGCTGTGAGTGCAGGGTACTTTGGCAGATTAGACACAAGGGATTTATCTTGCACAGTCAGAAAATGAGTAACATGCTATCAATCCCTCTGAAAACTTTCAGTAAATTCATGCTAAGGTGCTGTGACCAAGGGACGGATACATTCCACAACTGCTGAGCAGCATTCGGCTGCATTAAATATGAAGCATATTTGCTCTCTTACTGCAGTCCCGTCCCATTGGCTGCAACAAAAGAAACAGGAATAAACAGGTTACAGGCTCTTTCACTGGGCAGTGGTGATTCATGCCAAGGTATAGGTCCACTCCATGCAACAATTGCAAAGATATCTGCAAAGAAATGACCATGAAGTTAAAAGCAGCATCATGATGTTTATGCTCTGGTAATCTTACCTCTGGTATGTCCTAATATTTATGTGTTTGACTTCATGAGCTTATTAATGTTCTGCCAAGTAAGGGGTTCACTCACCCAGCTTTAGCTGCCACTTGTCAGGGATCCATTTGTAGCCAATATAAAGAGGGGCACATATCACCACAAGGCAGTTTGTCTTTTCTAAGGATAAATGCAGATGATAGGTGACATGGTCTTTGGAAGTGCCACCTCACTTCAGGTGGCTGAAGGAAGGGGAGATAAATGGCATCATTTCTCTGTGTGTATAATTATATACATAGGTCTCTGTTGAAAGGTACGCTCACAGTTGTAAGGTACGCTCACAGTTGTGTTTGGATGTGTGTGGCTGTATATACCCCAGTATTAACATCTAGCTGTACATAATACTGTGTGTCTTTTCTCTTTATAATACTTCAAAATAAATCTTAAATCAGTCCTCAGGTGTGTTAACATTGCATTTGAATTGAGCTACTGAATTTGGATCATGTCTTAATTTGCTCTATGACCGAAGAGAGGGAGTGTGTTCTACATGTAGCAGTGATACAGAGGTGACTCTGGTTGGTGAACAATAGCTCCTTCCACTTCAAACGAGCTGGGAACTCATTAAGGTGCGAGTATTGAATGGGCTTCTGCTAGAAGCTTGGTAAGGCACTGACAATGAGAGGTTGTATGACTTAGTCCTTTTATTCTTTATAATGAAACAAAATAAAGATGTGTTCCCTGGAAATTGAGGGATATGTTTCTTCTCATCCTTCTTTTTGTCTTATCAGTTGCTAATGATATCTACTTTTTTAGATTCACACTTAGGAGATGAGGCTAGCCTTGAAACAGATTCCCTGGTGTTGTCCTTCCATTTCTGGTTTGTAAAAACATTAAGCCATTACTTACCTTCTTAACAAAGTGTTCTTCATAAAATTGAATTCCTAAAGTGCATGTCAGCATAAGAAACTTTTCTAATCAATATTCTTGATTTAATCTTTGTTCCTTAGAAGTGTCACTTATTTTCTTCCTGTGGCATAACAACTGCAAAATGTGTATGTTACAATTATGCTGGAGGAAAGATTAAGAATGGTTAGTTTAAATTACTGTGTTTTTGACAAACTTTGGGAAAGTTCCATTTTGTTACAATAATGATTCAGTTCAGTGCAGTAATAATGATATAGCAAGATACTTGTATCATCAAATACACTTTGAATTTGTCAATCAATATTTACTTACTATGGGCTTTTTATTGAGTTGTGAAGTTTATAGTCGATACCAGCAGTTAGTTTCAATGTTTGTAGCACAAATATTTCAACCTAAATGCTCCAATTACAATAATGATTATATTTTTAGCTACTAGGAAGCAATTATCCCTGATCGTAATTCTCCAAAATATAATATAAGGAGGGCTACAAAAGATCCTTAAAAATAATATATCCATAAAATAAAAATTTTTGAAGATAGTAGGACAAGCAAAGAGGTTAGCTAGTAACCCTGTCAATGGAGTAGTTACCTAGGGTTGAAAAGCCATTGTTCATTATAGACTCTGACCTAGCAGTTTATCTAAGAGAGATAAAAATTCTGTTTTATATAAAACACCTTGTTTTCAGAGAAACTGGCAATCAAACTGCAGTTTGGTTGGTGTTAAAATAAGACTTTTTGTGGGAGGTTATATACCACCTAGATGCTGGATAAAGTTCTCAGAATTTTTCAGAATACCACAGTGCAGTAAATTAAAAAAGAAAGCTAAGTTTTATAATATGTTGTATTTTAAATTTGTGTCACACCGTGAGGCCTCAGCAGACAGCCCAAGTATTAAATAATGCTTCTTTGACTGTAGAAGTATCATTTTCTTGAAGCCTGAAAAATTAATTAATCTTTGTAGGAAAGAAGAAGTTTATTAAGTCTTGCCAACAGTAACAACTTATTAGCGACTAGACCAGAGAGAAACCCCTTGCCCCTACTCTGACAACTTGTGTTGACGTCAATGGAAGCAGCTTTGGACTCTAAGTAATTAAGTCCAGTGAACTGCAAAGACTCCTGTGACATAATTTTGACAGTTGCAGTTCATCTTTAATTGTTTCCGTTTCATAAGGTATCACTAACTCTTTGCTAGAAGATTTTCCTTGATTTTTTTTTTTAGTTAAAAAAACCCAAACAAACAAACAAACCCAAAAATACATGTCATATTGATGGTATCTTCATTGAGCAACTACCAATATGTCACTAAGAGCTGGTGTGAGTTGGTACTTTCCTTCCCCTCAAGAGGTGGAGCACAGCTGGATTTCCATCTTTGAGTAATGGTGGGACTTCAGTGTATCTTCACAGATCATGAACTGAGAATGGCTGCCAACTTGACTGAAAAACAGTAGCTTTGAGGTCTGAACTCGCAAACTCCTTAATTTTGTGGGTCCACTCTTTCAAACTATTTCATTTTGCTGAATGAGTTATTCATCTTTTTTAACTCTGATACTTCAATTAAATTTAGGGTGTATCTTTTGTAGAAAACAGTTAAATTTGACCAGCTGCCAGGATTCTGGACCAAAGGGCAAAGTAATATTAGTGTAAATGAAACAGTTATAATTTATAGGTTTTAATAGAAAAATCCAGATTTGGTCATTATGGACTTCATTATGGCATACAGAAAAAGTGTGATTTGAGGAAACAAATGTTGATTTCTTAGTATTTGATTTTAACTTGTAATCTCAACAGTTTTTCCTGCTGCTTTGACCTCTGGCAGTAGTAGTGGTGGATATTAAGGTGGCAGTCCATTTCACCCCAGGTTGTTGATAATTTAGTCATCAGAAGCAGTTTCTTCTAAACAGTGTCTCTAGGATGTAGTTCCTCCCTCCAAGGGGAGTGGTCTTTTGTTAGATTATGTAAATTGAGAAACTCATTCATTACCACTGTGTTGCTAATTCGTGCCTTAACCTGCAGAACCGGGAATTGCATGACTCTTTTCCTGCATACAGCAAACATGAGAAGCCGCTGTTCCTGCATTTGCTTTAGTTTCTGGGGAGAATTGAATGAAAGTAGATTCAAATCAGCAGGGGATTTGTTTGTCAAATTTTGCAAATCAGGCTGCAGAAAATGGAGTTTTACAAGCCCCATTCAGCAGTCCAAGATATCAAGCTCGCTTCAGTTTTCAATATAACATTCATACCACTCTTTCAATCTTAATTTTGATTGATTACTTACCAGCAGAAGTTTATACTGAAATCTCTCCTTTGTCCTCTCTATCCCTTGCTCACCTTTTCATTCTTTCCATGTCAATTATTAACACTGTGACGTTACTTGTTGCTGCAGTAACTTTGTTTCAATGCAGCTGTTGCCAGGTGAATTTTCTTGAGGGCTTGATTGTCACATTTACAAAGATTTTATGAGATATCAGAAAAGTTTTTATTTGGCCAGCAGTCTTCAACGTTACATTCTCAGGGAACTGGCCTGTGCTGTCTCTAGACGTTTTATTTGAAAACAAAATACAAAGGGAAACACATTGTGCGTTGGCTCATGGTTATGCGCGGTAGGTTTTGTTAGCAAGGTAGCTACCAAGAAATTGAAATACATTGGATTAAGTTCACTGGGACAGATTTGCTGCAGCCCTGGTGCAGGGGAGGTTCACAATGGCTCAGCAGACAGAATGTGTTCGATTCATGTGTTAATTCAGATCTTCTTAGTTGTGTTTTTCAGCTGGGAAGTGTTGCTGTAATTAGGTGGTGAGTCGAAGCTGTGTGTTACCAGGCTGTGACTGTTGCGAGATACGGGACCAAAGTCCAGGTGCTTTCAGCTCCCTGTCAGCATGCCAGTGGCCACACAGCACACGCCCTCAGGTGCTTTTCTGCTCTCCGAGTAGGGGCTGGTGGTTAATCCTGCCGAGATACACTTCCGGTTGTGACCAGTTCAGAGGCCTGAGCTGGCCACCCCAGCTGGAGGATTTAGGCAGCAGAGGCCCTTGCTGGGTACATGCAGTTTGAAAATTTCCTACAGTATGTCTTGCCTGAGGTGAAACAGTGTTCACCACTGTTTTCTTCTGTAAGGCTTCCACTTCCTGCTCACTTTGTGGTAGTTTCTGCCATGGAAATCCATGCAGAACACCAACTCTGAAGAATTTCCCGATTCTGTCCTGAATCATCTGTCCACGCTGGGCAGAAACCTTTCTTCAGATCTCCCCCTAAGGCAGAGGAGCCCTGCCATTGCTCAAATTAGCTTCTCGTCGGCACAGTCTAAAACTGCATTGGTAGACCAAAGCAGAGCGAGACCAAAACTTTCCTCTGTCCCCGATCCCCCCCGCCAACTCATTCATGGATGACAAGCAAAAGGCAAAGAGCCAAATTTTGCCTTCCAGGGGAAAACCCAGTGCAACAGCTTAAAAGCACTGCAAAGGTAGAGAGAAGCAGCTGGAGAAATAAGGAGAGAATGAAAAGCAAATGAAAAGCTGTTGCTTAAAACCATTCCTTCTCCTTTCCTTTTCTCAATATTTTTATCATTCTTGCAAAAGTAGAAAACTGGCAACTAGACTCGATTTCTCTGTTTCTTTCATAGTATGCAGTGGATTCCTGATAATAGATGGGAGTATGTGTGTAGAAGGAGCCATGTCCATTTTCTTGCTATGATGGCATGTTTTTTTCTTTTGAATCTGAAGTGGGAACAGAGAAGTACATTGCTTTGCTTTGTCTCAAAATAAAAAGCGGTGTATACTGCAGCGTATCTTTCTTAAAACATAGCTACCATGAGAGTATGATATGTTTTTACTCATCCCTGTTACTGAAAAATCTGGCTAGTTAATTTCTTCACGTGTCCCTTAAAATGTTGGTAGCTCCTGTTAATTGCCCCAGTGCCTACTGATGAGCCCAGAACTGATTTTCAAGCTTCCTTACTTAAAGCTCAGAGAACAAGCTGCTTATGATGACCCAACAGAGACATAAGGGAGGTCTATGAAAGGCAGAGTATTCAACCAGCCTTAATCCCTGCTTTCAGTAAGGCAGTGTCTTTAAGTACAGACTAATTAGTGAATAGACATGGTTGTAGGTTCTTGTAGACCTATCTTTTGTTGGCATGAGATGAACTGAGCGGCTAATAGAAATGGTTTAAAATCTCTGCTTTCCTTTTCTTTTAATGTATTTAATAGGGTATCAAGATGAGAAAATATAAATCAAAGCAGGAGCAAAAGTAAATATAAACTATCTGACTACCTATGTTGGTATATTCCATTTAGATGCTGTATCCATTTAGATGTTGGGACTTATGCTTGTGTCTCCCATGCCTGGGCTTCTTAAAGGAACTATTCATTTTATAACCTTTGACGTATATCCCTACGAGAAAAGCATGCGGGTTTTTTTTACTGTTACAGTAATGTATCATGCAAGCATTACTCTGCACTTAAATAGTATGTTAAAGTCATCAATCATAAAGTGATCAATCAAGATAAACATAGTTCCTCCATTTTAGTGCTAGGGAAACTTAATTCCAAGAAGTGAAGTGAATTTCCTTAGGATTTGATTACGTGCCTGAGACTAGAATCTAATTCTCTGGAGGGATAGCCCCCCTCTTTAATCATTTCTTTATTACATATTGTATAATAAAATTTCCCAACAGGTAGGAATAGCCATCTGCACATTCCAAAGTCATTTATGGTAAAATTGAATGCAAAGAGACATATGGGAAACTGAGTGAATGATGACTGATATCTAGTCATAGTCACCTGAAAGAGAAAGCATTTCTTAAAGATCAGCAAGACATTAAAAATAAGTAAGAGGCTTGAAAAAATAGAAAAATTGTGGTGTTTTGGGGGTTTTTTCTGGTTATATTTCCCCTGCTATTTGCATATTGCGTGACCTTGACACAATGCAGATAGGAAGCAGACGTAGCAACTTACTGTTCCACTCATTTTCTAAAATCAACCCTATATTCCAGTAATATTCAATAACAGTACCTTGGTTATTGAAACTCATAACCTTTTTGCTGCTTTTATCACCTGTATTATCCATAGGAGATAATTACTGCAAAGCAGCTGGCTGTTGATTTTAGAGAGCATCAATTGTTCTCCTGTCCCAGCTGTTGGCTAATAAGGACAGTCAACACATCTGTTTCAACAGCTGGTAATTAACAAAAGCCTAATTGCTGCAACTCTTTTAACAACAGATCTATGAAAGAGTAGGGATGTGGAGGAATATTATTTACTCTGTTCTCGGCACTTTCTGTGACCAGTTTCTTTTTTCTTTTTCTACTTTGAACACCACTGCCTTTGTGTGACACACTGAATGGCAGGACAACACAATATGGTAATCCAGAGCTTAAGTTTTTCAGATCTCTGGTGCTGTTTCTTATTGCAACATTTCTTTGCTAAGTTGCAAGATAAAATGGATCAAAAGCATTTTGTGGAGTCTCATACAACAGCGATAATCGACTGCAGTATGCTTATGCAATAGGGCTGCCAACCCAGCAGTTTCCAAAAGAAAGTAATGGGTTTCCTTGTTTGTGGATGAGTTTAATAGCTCTGCACTCCTTCCCCAAAAAAGTGTCATCATTCTGAAAGTGGTGATTATTTAAGAATATTTTTACTGCTCTTCAGATGCTTTGCAAAATTTATTGCACGGACGGTGTTTTTTCCTTCCCCTGATGAGACCCACATATGTTGGTTAGTTTAAAAGTAAATAACTGCAGAAATATCTCACCATTTTGTCACTACAGAATTGGAGAGGGTTCTGCACAATGGTTGTCTAAATATCTACATTTATATTATCAGTCAGCAAACACTAATTCAAAGACGTTTCTCTTAATTAGACTTATCCTCGGGTACAGCACACATGCAATTGGAATACTCGTCACTAAATAGAGAGAATGCATGTATACAAATACAGGGAAATGTTAATCCCATTGAAGTCAACAGTGAACTTCTGTTGGCTTCAATGGGTCAGGATTTTCCCTGCAAAACCAAATTTTCTTAAAAGCTGGAGACAAATTTGGCATTCATTGTGCTACCCATGAAAAGAAAGTATTCAAGCATTAATGGATCTATTGGCTGAAGTATTATGCAAGTCAGGCATGTATTACAGATTGTGTGAAAGACTGAGTCAATAAAAATTTCTAAGAAATAGCATTTAAAGTGGTATTTTGAAGTGATAAACTGATGATGAAAATTGTGATTCTTTGGTAAAAGTTAGTCAGGCTCACTTGATTAAACTTGCCTTACTAGCATTTCAGTTGGCAAATATTTCTGTAAGCTGAGTTCTTAATTGTCTGCTGGATATGTTAAAAGCTATATAAGAAATTTTGCTCAAATGCTTGCCATTGACAGAGTAAAGATTGCATAATTAAAAATATTCTGGCAAGACAAGTTTAGTTCAACAGGTGTTCAAGTTGAGAAGTGTCTAATAGGTGCAGTGAAAAGGCAGAAGATATACTTTGAACAAATAACAAAAGCATTGGCTAAAATTCTAACTAAGACAGTGACACAGATAAGTATTTACTGTCTGGGTTTATCAGGAAGATTTTTTTTGTGCACAACAATCTTTGTTGATCAAAATGATTTCTTCAGTGTTGCACAAATAAGAAGAAAGAAATACATCTTCTGTATTAGGTTATACTGTGGAAAATTGCTGGATAGTTGAGAAAAATGTTTATCTTTTCAGTGGATTATGTTATTTTATTTCACAAGTTAACAATTAAGAAAATTATCCTGGGTAATGTATCACTTTTCTCATTCACTTCCCTTACTCCAAAGATTACAAGAATTATCAGATAGGAAGCAACTACCTATTTTTCCCAGTTGAAATGTAGTTGAGTCTGAGTGAGTTGCAACAGAAATTTAGGCAACTAAGCCCCAAAACATAGATAGGAACTGAAAAAAATGTTTTTGCCCAATGCAAGGATCTACTAAAATCTAACTGAATAGATAGGCAGTAGAAGGTAATATGATTACCTCTCAGATTTTAGCAGAAAGGAGCAGAAATCTTTAGTATCAGAACATACTTTTGAGTCCTGAGTGAAGGTAACTCACCCATATCAACAGATCTCGTCCAACAGTATAGCATCCATAACGAGCCATGGGTGCATCCATCACCTGCTGATTTGATAGGAAGGTGCCCTCTACTGAATTTTCTCCTGTACTATTTCCATCAGACAGATGTTTCCTATGAAGACTTAAATGTGTGTTCTCATGAACACCTCTATTTGTTTTTTCTTCCTTTAAGTCCTTACTCTGAGTTCTGCTTGGGTAGAAAGCATTGCTGTAAGATTGTGGAGAAAGCAAGATTCAGGGAGTTGTTCTGTTCAGAATCAGCTGTTCAGACTCAGTATGACTGATCCCTTTTATACATCTAGCATGGCAACGACAGAGACTGAAACTGTCTTGAACTGTCTGTGGAGGATGCTTGCATCACAGGAAACATGATGGTCGCTTGTTCACAGTGTCTCAGAAATTCATAGTCAATCCAGTTGCACTGGTGGCTCAAGGTCATGAAGCCTGCAGCCAGCCTCAGGAGCAGACATGCAGCTCTTGTCTTTTTCCCAAAAATGCTAGGCACAACATAATCCAGCTGGAGAAAGAACTCAAACTGTCTTGCTCTGTTGTCTGATGAGAACTTCAGATATCAAGCGAGCAGTACTAACAGGCTTGCCAGATTCAAAGTTGTTTTGAGAATGTCTTAGTAGTTATGGTCTGGACATGTCAATGTGGGGCATACTCATGGATTCTTTCTTATTCCCAACTTTCCTGATAACACATCCTTTTATTCAATAATTGTTTTTTCTTTTCTTAGGTGTAACAATTGCTTTTGAACTCAGCACTTTGGTTCTGGGTTTCTTGTGTACAAAAATATCAGATAAATTTGAGTATGTATACATGCTAGTAATTCATTTTGGATAAGGTGAAGACCGCAAGGCGAAGTAATAAATATTAACTCTCAATCTCTTGCCTGCCTTTCCTTCCAAATCCTGGAAGAGGGTATGGCATATTTGGGCCAATTCATATTTATAGTCCTCTACAGACTCATGGCTTTTATGAAAGAATTTTAGTTAAATTCTAATAATGTAATTAGACACTGCTGCCTTCTGCAGTAGTGCTGTCTGTCAGGAGGTAACAGTCATTCTGTCTCTTTGCGTGAAAGGTTATAATTTGGAGAGTATTATCACTTAGCATCTGTTATAAGCTTTGAAGCATAAATGGAATTGTTAATTCCCTTTTCCCTCAAGTTACCACCTTGCATGCTGGTTTTTTTCCCCTCTTATGGAGCATGAATGATTTCAATTTACATATTTTCTTATGGAAAAGAGCCTTGTGAAATATTGCAGAGTGTCTCAGTTGGACTGTTTCTGTTGGACTGGTGTCGCACTGAAATCAGAGGTGACAAGGGCAACTAAGTTGAAACAGCAATGAAATGACGTCTTCAATGGCTGGTCAAAGCCAAGGGCTTTACTATAAGGAGGAGTCTGCAATAGAGGCTGAGTGATGAAGAAAGGTTAGAAAGATCTGTCTGAGGAAGAATTACTCCTGCATCCTTGGAATGGAGATGTGGGTGACACCTGTTGAACAGTTAAGAGTGCCTCACCAGCCTACTGGGAGTGAGAGAAACTCAGATTTATCAACCTTGATCAAGTTTATTAAGCCCTTATTAGTTGACAAGACCTGTTATCTATACCTAGACTAGTAGCAAAAATAGGATCAGGGCATGGACTTGCACAGTGACATGCAACCATTCATGCATTCTTTTAGAGAGCGCCCTAGCACGGTTTTAACCCACTCTCCCAGATGATGCTTTCAAACAGTACTGTGTACTAGGGCCTATTGCCCTTTGACAGTCTGATGTTAGCAGCCCTTCCTTTTAGGGGTGAATGGAAGAGAACTTTTGGCTTTTTTTAACACGAGTAAGGTCACACCAGTAGATCTCAAGATTGGAGCATAGTTTCTGGTCTCTTCTTTTTAGCAGTAGAGAGTTTTGGGTCCTGTGGTCAGTTTGGGGTCTGTTAGCGGAGCCTCAAAAACGTGCCAGATGGAGAGCCCTGAGAGCACACAGTTTCTGGCTGCTGCACAGATAAAACATGTCTGGCTGTAATACGAACTTTCTTCTGTTATTCTGCCAGTTCAGTTCCCCTCCAAACTGGATGAGACACTTTTGGGGCTGAGGGTAAAGTTGTTGTTATTGAATAGGGTCTTTGTTACCACAAAGCTTCTGAGACAACATTACACTACCTTTTGGATCCTGTGCTGACAATTTGCTGTTTGTGGCAGATACTGACTTGAAATCATAGGTGGCCAAAGTAATTTTTGTGGACAATGGGTTTATCGTGGGTGCTGACATTTGAAGCTTTCCCAGAGTAACCTGCCAGTAGGACTCAGACACCACCTGGAAGGTTTCTTCAGCCCGCTCCAGCCTACTCAGTTGTTTCCTTCTTGATTTCCCCTAAGAAGATAGCCCAGTAAAGTTTCATGCGTAGTGCAATCGTCTTCATGTTATGAAGTCACGCCTGTCAGAGTTGAGGGAAACATGCCCATTATTAAAGTAAATCAGAGACGGTTTTTATCCTTTGTTTTAAGCTTACATTTGGTAACCTGATATGTCTTAAAGGGGATGTGTCTGTTTTCCAGTCCGGTTACCTATGCAGCCATGAAGGGATATATGGTTACACCATGCCCAAAACAATATCCTTTATTTTACCCTCAAATAAGACAAGTTTCTCTGTATTGCTGATGTTCTTCCATTGTTTATTTGAACTTGCACTTTCCAAACTGATTTTTAGATGAGAAAAAAAAGTGTGTGATGTCACCAAGGCCAAACCTGGATTACAGAACATGAAGTAATGTTCCCTTTCCACGAGTTCACAGCTGTAAACAGTATTTAATCTGAGAAGTAAAGAAATTAACTTCTATGTGTTATTTTCGTATAGATTGTAAAGCCATGGCTACTGTGTAGAAATAGCTGTCGTGAATGGCTTTTTCTTTCCGTGTTAAAACGAAGTCTTCTTGATTGTTTTCTTTTTATGTTCTTTTCACAGTGTACATTGTGATTTAGTTGTGAGTCAAGTATCTACCTACCTGTATATGGAGACCTATCTATTTGCTCTTTAAAGCACCTCCAGCTTGTGTTCTTAATAAAATCCCTCCTACTAAAAGGTCAGCATCTCTGCACATGGCGTTATTTATGTGCAAAGCCCAGTCCAGCTATGAGTGTGTATTTTGGAGCTGTCACCTTGGAAGTTTTAAGGGGCCTTTTTGTTGTCTGCTATGGTTATATCTTACCTAAACTAAGACTTGCAGTATCATTAGGTAGTTATCCATATGCACAGTAGGTCTGTATGATGGTATCTCTGGGGTTTTTACCTATGTGTGCAAACAAATGGAAACCATAAATGAAATCTTGACCCTGGGAAGTCAATTGCAGTTTTGTGTCAACCTCACAAGGGCAGAATTCCGAATGAATCATCCTCACTCCGTAAATCATTCTTTACAATAAAATGGTTCCATATATTAGTCTCACACTCTTATCACATGCCTTGGATTGTCCTTTGAATAGTTATTTTTTCCTGCAATTTTCTGTAAATCAGTATACTGCTTGGAAGAAGTATAGGATATTACAGAATAATACTGCAGAGGATGAAGAAACTTTGTCTTAACGTCGTATCTAAGGTTAGATGAGCAAATTCTTAATTCCCACTGAAACTTATCATGAGCATTTCATATAGCTACTTTCTCACATAATGTGATAATTGAATGGATTATAGAATCATAGGTTGGAAGGGACCTTAAAGGTCATCTAATTCCAATCCACCTGCTATGAGCAGGGACACCTTTCACTAGACCAAGTTGCTCAGAGCTCCATCCAGCCTGGCCTTGAACACCTCCAGTGATGGGCCCACTTCTCTGGGCAAGTCTGCCTGTAATATGTGCTCATTTGGGCACATCACTAGATGTGCCCAAAAAAGAGTAAACTGCTCGTTAAATACTGCTGGTACAGTGAGCTTCTTCCCAGTGTGCTGTGACCACGTAGTACGAGCATAAGGCATCACATCTTAGGCATAATGGTTCAATTATTAGTTGATATTGTTTGCTTTTATTGTAATAAAGTTAACCATATATATATATATATATAGTCTGGGCAAAATTGCTGTTGTGTTCTTTAGTTTACTTTGTCAGAGCAGTAAAAAGCTATTTGGTGTGGGTTTGGTTTTTTTTTTCCTAATTGCACAATCTGTGTAGTATTTGTTGTGACCTGTTGCTGTCATCCCAGTCACAACAGGATCTCTTAGAAATGAACAACCATGCAAGCAATGTTCCTCTGGTATAATAATATATTCTCACTGGGGAATTTGTTGTGATGGAGACAAGAGTCTGAATGTCAGAGAGTGACATCTTTTACGAGTCTTCTGAAAAATTCCTTAAAAACATTAAATTAGGGATAGCATAAAGGCTGAGTTGATGAAGGTGACATAAGATAGACTTGAAGCACGACACTTCTTGAAAATAACAATTCCACTTTAGACTAAAAGGAAGATTACAGGGTTACAATTTTTAATTCCAGTAAGAGAAAACATTAATACATTCTTAGTAAAGTAACTGAAAATTATCCAGGTTACAAAGCCACTGTTGATGCTCTCACATCATATATGTGAAAACCCTGATTAGGGCTCCCTGATCCAAGTTTGGCACCCTCAAACATTTTGATGGCTGAATTCTGGAGTTCATCTCATTTTCCATGATGCATCCCTGGTTGGATCTGCTTTTCGCATACCTAGCCATTTAATAAAAAAATGTTTTTGTCAGTCATGGTGAGGGAAGACAGACAATAATAGTCATCAGAAACATGGGTAATTCACATGACTTGAGAGCAGGGAAGCATTCTCACTGCGAGGAGTCCACCAGGCTGCCCACAGTGGGTTAATGCAAGAAGCTGGGACTCAGCATTAGGTTTCTGCATTCAAAACAAATAACCTAATCAGATGGCTGGGGAGGAGTTCTCTCTTCTGTCAGAAATCCTATCTGACATTCCTCAGAAATATTTCCATCTAAGCCAATGTATCTTCACAATGCAGTGAAACAATGCTTTTTAATTTAAGAAAAGTTTCATTAACAGATATTTATTTGGACCAACAATAGTATTAGATTGTAGAGTAAAATCTTATTATGGTTAATTGTTTCATCCTGCTGCAAACTCATAAAGGTCATGTTTGCAGTTGAGATACCTTTCCTTTGCGCCCAAAGGGTATGTCAACCTGGGTGTGGTTGTGGCAGAGGCTTGGGGAGGGCTGCAACTTAAAGGCTGTTAGAATTCCCACAATTGCCACCGTTACCTTGAAATTCATACACACAAATAACCCTCAGCTGGTTCTTTCATTGTATTTTTCTAGCTGTACTGATCCTCCACAGCAGTGCAGATCCATCGGGGATCAATGATACAGTTGCTCCATTTACTCAAAGTTAAGATAGGTTTAGTAAAAACGATTTCTGTTAGAAAATCCTGTGTTGAGAAACAACTTTGCATGAATTTCTAATAATTTCAGTTAGCATTGCAAACTTTTCCAGCTCAGTTTATCTCCCAGAAGTTTTATTTGGTGAATTTTGAAACCTACATTTCAAACTTGAAAAATAAAACATTTAATTTTTACATTTTAAATTTGGACTTATTGTTGTTAATTATGTATTTCATGGTGTGTCAATGTTTTATAACATCTACTAAAGGCGGTTCTAATTTTACCTTTTAATTTTTAAAATCATCAAAGGCAGCTGATACTTAAATGCAAGTTGAAACATTTTATCTAATTTTCTAGGTCAATGTGTCCCCTGTTCGTATTGTAATGAAACAATTTGACACGTTAGCACTGTGATTTTTTTTAAAAAAGGAGATTGCTTAGTGTGTTATTATAGTGCTAGCCATTTTCAGTCCTCTCATGTTAGCTGGAGTCTTTTTCTTGACCCTGAAAACCTCTGATCCCCTAATTAATGAGACAAGTGCTTATATTCTTTTCTGGATCAAAGCGTCACCTACTTCTGTTGTTGGTGAAACAGTTTGATGTGTTGACACTTTGATATAGAAAATAAGATGAGCTGTTGTAATCTGCACTAAGTAGCAGCTGCTAATGTAAAAATAACAGAATGGTTAGAAGTTGGATCTCGTATGTGTCACAACATGACCTGCTCTATCAGGCAGTACGTATTTCTCTTGCTGACATGATGTGTAAAATGTAAAAGCACTTAAAATAGTGTAAGATTAAAATATTTCTTCAGTTGTTTAAATCCTTTTTTCCAGATTTGGGGTTTTTTTGTGTGTTCATTCTAATTCAGAATGAAAGAAACCTTTGTTTACCCTCCCAGTCTCCTGCTGGCCTGAGAAGACACCTGAGCTCTTCCTAGCCAGCTAGCCTGCTAATATCAGCAGAAACATGCTTCTGCCTCACAAGAAATGGGAGCAATTCTCTGTTGTCTGTCTGAGGCTAGTTTCCATTTCAGACTCCAGATAACGTAGGACTAAGAGCGGAAAGACGTCTTACTGCCATTTTTCCTCTTTTTCCCCATTGCAGCTCTACCAAATGTAAATGACTGAGTCCATAAATTGTAGAAACGATCTTGGAGACTCCCCAGATTTCTCATCCAACCTTCTTCCAATCCACAGGAATATCCTGTGCCAGTAGAAAGCGAGATGTTGGTAGGGACTATCACTGAGTGAAGGAATAGTCATGCATTAACACGAATCTCAGTCAAGCCAAGGGAAATTGCACTGGGTAGAAAGGGTGCCCATTCTAATTGAGTCAGTTATCATTTCCATACAAATAAAGTACAAATAACTTGTCCACGAGAAGGGTACTTATTAAGCAAGGAAGTTATGTCTTAGAAAACAGGAGGTAGAGAGGCAAATGAAAATTGCCTGAGGTTAAGCTAAATTTGCCCTTGGAAAGGAAATTAAAACAAACAATAGTGTAACAACTGAAATGAGAACAAGGAAAGAGGAAATATGCCACTGGTCTGAGAATGGCATGGAGATCAGGGATAATCTGGATTAGGTCTGAAAGTGTGTGATTTTAATTTTTGTTTCTCTCAGCACTGGGCAGTGAAGATGCCAGCTACGAGGACAAGGGTTAAGAAAAGTGAATGTATGCAAATGGAGTACATCATAGCTGTTCAATAGATTGTTGTGCTCGCGTTGGGTTAATGGATGGTTTCCATCCCCAGTTCTGAAAGAGCTGGTACCTGAAATTGCAGGAATGATAGTAAAGTTCTTCAGTAAATCTTACAAGGCTGTGTGCAGTGTAATATGACAGGGAATTAGCAGAGACAGCATCTATATTTAGAAGGGCAAAAAATATAATTTTGACAACTGTAGACCAGTTAATATTTATTGTGAGGCTTCAGAGTAAATTTAGAAGGAAAATGTTTTTAAAGCATGGATCCATCAAGAGTGAATTGAAGTAGTTTTCACACAAGAAAGATCATGCAAGAATTCTTCTTTGGTATGATAACTGGTTATTTAGACAAAGAAGCTTTTTAAATATAAGCTGACACATAAGCTTATAGGTTGTGCCATATGGAAAATTATTAATTACAGTGGGGAATGTGTATATTGTTATTTTACAAGCAGGCACAAGCTTAACGTGGGAAATGCTGCTTGCTGTAACTGGGTTCACCCAGCATCTCTTGTTTGGAAGAATGGGCACGTTTAGCTCCTGTCTGTCTGCAAAATGTCATGTACCCATGAAGGAGATGAGGGATTAGACAAAGGCAATAAGGAACTAGTTAGCAGGAAGGCAGCAGCAAACAGCTTTGAAGGAAGAAATGTTAAGGTCCAAGGATTTCACTAGTGGAATTTCTCTCCAATTTCTTACCAATTGGTGCTGAACCAGTTTTCTTTAATGCTGTCATTGAGAACCTTTGGCATGAAAAGCAGCGGTGTACCAACAAAATTGCTTGATGAGACAGAGCTGGGAGTTGTTTTTAATAAGACGTGGAGATATTATTAATACAAAGTAGGTTCAAGCTGTCTTGCAGAAAGATTGGGATGGCCTCAAGTACTGGAAAAACAAAAGCAGTGGGGTGGAATTATGGTGCCAAGTGTAAGGTATTATCTTTTCAGGATGAATAGGAGTTTCCACTGTCAACTGCGTAATACCAGTGTGCAGGAGAACAGGCTGGAGGGTGACTGTGAGCAAAAAGAGTGCAAGAATGTGTCAGTTAAGATGTTTCCACTGGCATTGGTACAGAGTACTAAGGAGAGATGTGTTTGAGTGGATCAGGATGATGAAGAGCCTGCTTACTGAGAGGTAACAAAAATGGTTGGTTGTTTAGCCTACCTCAGAAAGGAAAAATAAATGCTCATTATAAAAAAAAAATATATATATATATATAGGAATATATGTGCTGTCTCTAAATACATGAGAAAATAAATTAATTTAAAAAATAAAGCTGTGAAACTTTATTAGTCAAGTTCATTGGATTTTTTTCCCTTCTATTGGATTTTGAAAAGTCTTATAAAAGCCATCCCTCACACAAAGGTGAGGTTCCAAAGGGAACCTGACAGCATAGGATGCCATGTGTTCTTACCTCTTTCAATTTAGATTAGAGCTGAGGGCGCTCATGTTTACCCTAGAGGAATTAGGAAAAGATAAAAACGAGTTTTACCCTCTGTTTTCCTTTGCTTATGTCTGGTATTTTTCCAGCCTTTGTGGTAAGAAAACACATAACAGTGTTCCTTTAAATGTTTTGAAGCAAAAGTAACAGCAAAAAGATCAATACTGAGATTTTCTTTAGTTGCCATCGGCTATTTTAAGTTTGATAAGGTAGCAATTGGATTTTATATTTAATTGGAAAATTTAAATTTTCACCAAATAACTGCATAACTGCTAAAATGCTAAATGGGAAAGTAAAGAAACAAGACTTCTCCTTTGCAGGATTAAACCAAATAGGAAAGTGTAGGAACTTGTGGACAAAACAAAATCTTCAGGAAGATTTTTCACAGTATCCAAGTGATCAGAATACCCTTTCAGGGTTAAACAGGGACTTTCACTGAGAATGACACCTGTACCAAAAGGTGACCAACCTCACCTTTAAAGTGACCTTTTTAGGGGAAACCACCACCAGAGGAACCTGAGTGTAATTCTTCTTCTTCTTCTTCTTCTTCTTCTTCTTCTTCTTCTTCTTCTTCTTCTTCTTCTTCTTCTTGCTTCTTCTTTACCCTACCTTCCAAAACAATTTAATCAAAACAAATCAATTTCTGTGAAAAGTTCTGATTTCCACAGCTTGACATTTTCCAGAGGAACAATATTTTGTTAAAAAGTTCTCAAGCAGCTATTGTTATTATTAGAGGTGAGCTCATGCAGGATTTTTGCCATGTGCACTATGGATGGATTTCAATATACATTTAAGAGTCTTCTGAATTCTTTCTAGTAGAGCAGGCACCACTATTTTAGTTAGCAATTTAACTTTGTGATGGGCACTGTTTTGCTTTCCTTCTTCTAGTGAAGGAAGACATCTCTGCATTGGGAGGATATTTGACTCATTTATTTGTGTTTACCACCCTTCAGGCCTGCGAACAATGGGTCATTTTGTCGCATGGCTGCATGCTGTGAGCAGAGACTTGTGCTTGGATTTTTGTTGGTCTCATGGAGCTTCCTAGTATCAACTCCACTAGAAGTTACTGAGGAGGCTAACAAACGTCTGTTTTTCTTCCCCTCAGTTTTTGTAGCTCTTGGATTTGTTGGTTTTTTAAATCCAAAGAGCCTGATTCTGCTGTTATTTTTATTGGTACAAACCCAGATGCAAACCCAGTCAAATCAGTTCAGTTTTTTCTGCTGAAAAACTGACATAAATAATAGTCCTAAGACTCTAGTGCCTCTGACTCTTGTCCTGAAAGGCAAGTGGAACATTAGGTGTATTTTTTATGATAGTTCTCCAAAGAGACTAGCCGTTAATCTCCCTGAGTAGGTGTGTCAGCTGCAAACATTTCCTTCCAGTCTACCATTTCAATCACACTTCACAGTACACTGAAAATTGGCAAGGATGTTAATTATTGGCCTCTAGAACAAACCACCTACTTTGATTCAAGCGTGTTTTCCAATTTTTAAGAATGTTGTTTCACCTAAAGAACAGTATAATTACAGAAAATAGCTTGGTTTGGCTAACGTCTTGTGTTCTGCGAGTTCTGCTTGCAAGGCTGCAAGCTACACCAGGCAAGAGGCTCACCTGCAGAGGATTTTAACCTCTTGCTGACAGAAGGTAGGGCTTGCCAGCATCCAGTACATTGTTTTCAGTATCAGAAGCTCAAAACCACTGTCACTCAGACGTTAAACATTAACGCTTTCTGCTTTTAAAGCTGAAGGAACGCCCCCCATATAGTAAGAAAGTTTTTATTCACCAGGGAACTTCCTGTTAAAATTTTATGGATGTCTCTCACAGGAGCAATTACAGCAGTGGGTCCTGTACCTGGGCAGTGCAAAACCCCGGGTGCAACATGACCCACCGAGCAGCACGGTTCAGAGACTGCTTGTGTAGCTGCATTTGTGCAATGCGGTGTTCAATAAAATTTGCCAGGAATCAGCCAAGTATCCAGGACATGATTAATCAACCAGCAGAATGAATTGCCCATAGATGACTAGGAGTTGACAGTAAACAGTAAAACACCTGCCTTGAAGACTTACAGTCTTAAGAGACAAACAGGAAACAGAAGCAAGTGGGAGCCCTGTTTTAGGAGAGAGATTTTGAGGCATACAGGCAGAGTTGTTCATGATTATACAGTGGGTTTGGCAGAGTTAGAGGCTGAACTATGTGCATTTGCCTTCATGGGTTTGTAGCTCATATAACAGGTCTTTAATTTACCAGGAAACTTTTCCGCAACACTGTCCTGAAGAGTTGGCAGAATCCACAGTTGGCATTTCTCACACATGTGCCTCTTGGTTAAGGGCTCTACAATTTGTACAATTAATAACTTACACCATAAATTAAAAACATTGGAAAACAGCCCAATGCTCAGGCTTATGTGTCAAGGAATTGCTGTGCAAGCCTGATCTTATTTGTTGTTACAACAATAAATCATCTGCTGATTTAAAGATAATTTATATGGTACCTGGGCCCTCAGGGCAGTCCTGCAGTGCTATTGAAACTGGACTTCTAAAATTAATGGTGATTAAGATAGAGACCATGCATATTAAATATGCATGAATACTTATTTCTCCCTACCTCCTCTTTAACCATAAGGCCTGTTGGGGCTGGCTACCTTCCTGACTTACAAGCCACATGCTGCAATTTCCATAATGGTCGTGAGTCACACTCCCTTCAGTGTGAATCAAGGATGGGAGGGGGAGCATCCGGTGGGGTTCACAGATGGGAGATGACAGTGATTGCTCAGGGATTCCCTCGCCCCTCTATAAACCAGGTCCTGGGTGAGAATGCACCTAGATCCCAACGTGTGCTGTCGGTGTCAGTCTCTGCAGTCCCTGCTGGCTCATCACTACTCAGGGTCCTGGTTATCCAGCAGCTCTTCTGCTGCTAACATCAGCCAGGGGCTGCCATCACGGGAACTGCCCTTAACAGCCAGGGAGCCATGTGCAGACCAGGAGTCGTGGGTCGATAGTTCATGGCCAAGAGCCTTGCTTCACTTTCTATATGTTGGTCAACAGTTTTGCAGCATAGCAACACATATATATCATATGAAATATATTTGCTGATAACCACTTGGCTGAACTGAAGAGTTCTAACCTTAGCTGTTCAAAAAATTTACTATATACATGGGAGAAGCCATTTAAATCATAATTCTGCTAGAGGAAAAAAAACTAGAAGCAATTCCAATGCTAGAAAAAGAAAGACTATTTCGTAAGAATTAAATAGGCTGGAATAGTGCTCGTTTCCTTCCTGGTAGCTGGTACAGTGCTCTGTTTCAGATTCAGTATGCAAATAATGTTGATGTCTGATGTTTTAGATGTTGCTAAGTGGTGCTTGCCCCAAGTCAAGGACTTCCGGTGTCTCATGCGCTGCCAGTGAGGAGGTGCACAAAAAGCTGAGGGGGAGCATGGTCAGGACAACTGACCAAAGTGGCCAAAGGGACATTCTGTGTGACAGAACATCACGCCCAGTATATAAAATGGGGGGAATTACCAGGAAAGGGTGTGATCACGGCTCAGGGACAGGCTTGGCATTAGTCAGCAGGTGGTGAACGGTTGCATTGTGCATCACTTGTCTGTTTTGGGATTTATCTCCCTCTGTCCCTCTCCTCTTTGTTATGATTACTACTATTAGTATCATCATCATTATTATTATTATTATTATTATCTTTTACTTTGTTTCAATTATTTAACTGTTCTTGTCTCAGTCAACAAGTTTGATTTTCTTTTCTTTCCCGATTCTCCTCACCATGCCATCAGTGGGAGGAAGGAGAAGTGAGCAAGCAGCTGCATGGTACTTAGTTCCTGGCTGGGGTTAAACCACAACACCGTGTTACATAAAAGTATAACTCTATATGTGCAATTATAATGGTTGAAATGATTGCACAGATTGATACGTTTTCCAAAAAATACGGATTTTCTGAATAAACTGGTTATTGGTTGTTTATCGTTTTACAGGCGGAATTGATAGCTTTGCAACAAGAAAAAGAAGCTGCTCTTCAACAGTGCAAAAAACTAGAAGAAGAAATCCAAACATTACGTGTTTATTACAGGTAAAATGATTGATTCTAATATGAATGAGTGACTCATAGGGGAAATTTTCCATACTGTGTCTGCCTGAGTGAGGAAATCGCCTTATCAAATAGGTATTTGTTGGAAAAATGTGAATACATCAATGAATCAAAGTCTGCATTTCTGCTTTACTGCTCACCAACCATCTCTTTAAAATAGGAGTCCCTTTCTTTTAGCCTGAATTTTGTATTAGTTTCTTCTAAGGGAAGGGAGAAGTTGGTGATGGTTGATTTTCACACTAAAGAGCTGTGCTATGGCAATGCGATCACTTAAAAGCTCGTGGACAAAAGAACCAGTTTACATAAATGCTTGTTTCTTCCCTGATTGTTTGCACATACCTAACTTAATCAATACAGATTTTAAAATAATAAAATCTGTAATTCTAAAAGACTGTTTTCTTCTTCAACCCCAGTATATGTGCCTTTTAATTTCTTATGTCCTGCAGCAGTATGTAGAATGAGAGAAGTACCCATTCTCATTAATTTAGGTGGGCTGCACCGAACATTTGCATGGATCAGTGGGTTTTAGTCCCTAAGGAAAAGCTCTGTGTGGTCCAGTGAAGGAGTTAGGTTGTTTTATGGAGTGATGTTGGGTTACAGCTCTCATTTCATGCTGACCTCCTGTGTGAGAGGGAATACAGAGCTGCCAGCAGGTTAAAGGCAGGAGAACTGGCATCAACACAGCAGAAAATTGTGAATCTGAAGGCTGAATGTCTGTGATGAGGGATGTGGGCTACAGAGGTAAATAATAAATATAGTGTGAATACTATACTCATTGCAAATAAAGAGGACTAGTTAGTTATGTCTAAAAAGCATTTGCAATAGCAGAACTGTGTATGTTTTCAGTGTTTCAGCATTCACAAGTGAAAAATACTCGGGTTTCTAGAGGTTTTTCGAGTTTCCCCTTCTCATTAAGTTTATTAAAACCTTGGAGGGAAGTTTCAAAAACAACTTTTGTTCCTAAATCTCATAGGCATTTATTTAAAGCCTGTTAATAGTGAATAGAAACCCCAAGCAATTTGTGATTATTGCATTTAATGAATTTGGTCAGCATTTAGTATGTGCACAAATTAAGGTGTGATTTGCCAAGCTAGAAAGAATTTATTATGGTGCCCTTATTACTCATTTAAATGGGTTTTGTAGAATAATTTAAAAACTGAAATGCAATTTTTTTTTATTGATATTTCAGAAATTAAGAATTTGCTTGTGTTGGTCCATGCACATTGTAGGAGACTTTTCATTGATTTTTGAGTTATATTTTTGGCGTAGCCTATCAAGTTTGCACTAACATGTAATGTTTAACAAGTATAGTAGGCAGCAACTGCCATTTACTTGTGTAAATGCTTTAAATATCAGAAATATTTACAATAATGACTTGCAGGAATCAGCATTAGCATCTACCATCTACGGCTCTTAATTTGAACAGCCAAAATTTCACTGTAAGTTGGCTGATGGCATTTGCAAAATCTATCCATGAGGTGTGGAAATGCTCACCTGATTATCCCCTGGGGCAAGAACTATCTTATCACTTATACAAGTTATAACATCTAAAGTAGAAGATTTTATCTCCTACCTCCCTCACTGTTCTAGAGGCTAATGTGTTCTGAAGTGGACCCACAGAGTGACTGGTTGAGGTTGGCAGGGACCTCTGGAGGTCATCTTGCCCAACCTCTGCTCAAGCAGGGCCAACGAGACCTGGTTGCCCAGGACCACATCCAGAGGGGTTTTGGATGTCTTTAAGTGTGGAGACTCCACAACCTCTCTGTATGGAAACACTGTCGTAAGCATACAAAGACATGACTTGAAAAGCCAGAGGCCCCCTGGAGCTGAACCTGCAAGGGAGGTAAAAGGCAACAGGAAGGACTTCTGTAAGTGCATAAGCAGCAACATTTGATGTCTCGGGCCTATCTTTTGACTTGATTAGAAATTAATTGCACCATTATGAGGATTCTTATGAACTTCTTAAAATTTTGGTTGCAGTTTCCTTTAAGTTACGTGAACATCTGCAGCCCTTGTCGTCCAACAGTGTGACAGTACTTTGAACATATGCCAAATGAGACAAAAGAATATATGTCACATGTGCACAAAGCTCTGGGGACTGTATCAGGCCAAAGGTGGGATGGCCACAGTAATTATGAATGACAAGGTAAAGGGTGCATTTCCCGGGCCATCCCAAATGAAGGAAAATTTGCACTCTGTTTTGTATGTGGAAGGGATGCATGTATAGATGTCTGCTGGGTCTTTTTATTTCTTTATAGTGCTTGCCATGCCGTGGTAGTCTAGAATAAGCGCTGAGAGTGTTTTTAGACGGTCCATTTTGCACTGAGGTGGAAGTTTGCTGCTTTGATCCAAGTGAGTTAGCTGTATGATTTTCTGTTCAAGACTCCATTTCCCTGGAGTTACTTCTCTTTTTTGGATTTCAGAATTCCCCGGTGAGCAAAATATAGGCTACCGCACATGCTCCAACCTTCATCTGAACTGTAAAGTTGCAATGTGACAATGCAGGGTTCATGTTCCCTTCACCTGCTGTTCTCTCATGTCTTTGCCAGATTCCCACACTTTCTGTCTTCTGTGTGGTGCCAGCATGACAGAGGCTTAAGAATTTTGGCTCATTTGGTGACTTCTTCTCCTTTTGCTCTTAGGTCTTCCTTGGCCTCAGAAAAAGCATTTTCTCCTACTTTATTCTTTTTCTCCTTCTTTAAACTGAGATTTCTATCAGTCGTGGTTTAGGAATGGCAGTCCCCAATTTCGTGCTCCCACAGAGACTCTCCCAACCACATGCCACTTGCTCACTCCCCCCTTCCCCCTCCCGCTTCCCCTGCAACAGGATGGGAAGGAGAATTGGAGGCACAAAAGGAGAAGATCAGAGGTTGAGATAAGAACAATTTACTGAAAACAGCAATGAGCCAAGAAAATGAACAGTAACAGCTACAACATTAGTAACAAAACTGTACGAAAGAGAGAGAGTGATTCACATGCACAATTCTCACCCCGACCCAACCATAGCCACATTACCGCGATGGGAAAGAGCCCTTTATCCCCAGAAGAGATTCCCTTCTCCCCACCACTGGAAAATGGCATGAGGTGGTACAGAATATCCTCTGGGTCATAGCCGTGCCCCCTCCTGGCTACTGCAAAAACTAACCCTGTTCTGGCAGAACCAGGACACTACTACATTGTCCTTTAACTTAGAAGAAGCAAATTTAAGAAAACAAAAACAAACAAAACAGAACAAAGCAAAACAAAAACCCAACAACAACAAAGAAAACCAAAAGAACTAGAGGCTCACAGTGAAGCGTACAGGTGATACCTACATCTCTTGTACTTGTGCCTTAACACATAATTACATTTTAGGGATTTAGTCACAAAAGTAATGATTGTGTGCATATATTAACCATTTTGGATGCATGCATGTGTAAACAATAGCATTAAAATGTGTATTTTTATACCAATCTGCCTTTCACTAACATTAGTATAATCCAGGAAAAGCAAAGTATCATTTTATTATACAAAATCAGGGGAGAGATATTTAGATCCAGAATATCTGTATGTGTGAAGTACGTACACACAGGCCTGCTTAAAGGAGGGAAAAAAGTGGACACCTTCAGGGGAAAAAAAAAAAATCTCTATTCATTTTCTCCAGAGGAAAGATTCTTGGTGTCTAGAATACTTCATCCAGTTTTGGGTCCCCGGTAAAAGTAAGACATCTGTAAATTGGAAAAAGTTTGACAGACAGCAACTGGTACGGTCAGGAAGCCATAGCATTTGCAATGTAAAGAGAGACCAAGGGTACTGCTCTTGTACAGCCTGGGAAAGAAAAGATATTCCTTTCTTTGTTGGCTCCAGGGAGACCTAATGGCAGCCTGACAGAGTCTGTGTAGAGGTTGTCAAGAAGGACGGCCTCTTCACAGTGCTCCATGACAACAGGGTGAGAAACAACTGACTTGAATTGAAACGAGAGAGTTTCAGACAGGTTGCAAGGGAAAACTTATTCACCACAGAGGCTGTCCATCATTTGAACAGGTTGCCAGAGAGGTTTTGCCATCTCCATCCTTGGAGATTTCCCGTGTCTAACATGCTGAAGTCATGACCAACCTGGTGTGATCTCATATTGATATAACTTTGAGAAGGAGATTGGTTGGACTAGAGACTGCCAGTGGTCACTTCCAATCGGATTATTCTCCAGTTCTCTGATCTGGTAGCTGCTGCTGTTTGAAGACATTCATTTTTTTCCACAGAAAGAAGTCTGTATTGTAAACCATACTTCTTTTCAGGTGAAGTGAAAAGTGAATCCTAACTGAAACTGGAGCTTCATGGAAAGCCCAAATGGCCTAAACCAAAATTAAACTGAGCTTTTGAAGATTTAATGATGAAACATTGATTTCCCTCTGATTTTTGACCTTCTGAAAAGGAGGCATACCCCAGAACAATTTCGGTCTTCTTTAGAAGGGACAGAGAAGTGAAATGGAATTAAAAAGGAGGAAGAATCTAGTTCAGATACATAAGGGAGAAGAAGCTGGCTACAAATAAAGTTTGGCAAGTTCTGTGCTTCTGTTTATTCTTCTTGTGTTGTTGTCTCTGTGTCAAGTTTCAAAAAGAAAATTGCTTTTTCTGGATACTAACTCAAAAATACATATCAGAAATGAAAATTTGCATAACAGTTAGGAATAGCATCGAGTTTCTAGCTTACTAATATAATTGTTTCAACACAGTGCTCTTTAAACTAGAGATGAATGCAAATCATAAGATTCTCAGTGACCAAAGAAGGCTGTATCCAAATAATCAGTTTTGAAGTACGTGGGAGTGTTAATCCCACTACCTCTTTCTCACATGCCTCTGTTGCTTGAATGTCATCACAGGTTTTTTATTTGCATATTTTTCAGTTATGTGATCTGTCCAATTTTATAATCAGGTTCCTTCTTCCTCTAGATTCATATGCTGAGCGTGACACCATATGGTGTGGGATATGCTTTTGGTCAGCTGGAGTCATCTGTTCCAGCTGTGTCTCTATCCAGCTTCTTGGGCACCCCCAGCCTGCTCACTGCTGGAGTGGTGTGAGAAGCAGAAAAGGGCTTGACTCTGTGTGAACACTACTCAGCAATACCTGAAACATCCATGTGTTAGCAACACTTTTTTTCAACACAAACCCAAAATATAGCCCCATACCAGCTACTGTGAAGAAAATTAGTGTCCCAGTCAAAATGTTGCAAAGTAATTGGAATCTGTAAGTTATGGCGAGCATGGGAGAAAAAGATGGCTTGTTTTACAGTTATGTGATGGTTCTCAACAACGAAATAAAAGAATAACTTCAGTAAGGCCCCTTGTACTAATAAGTACAATGACCTGAAATAAGTATTTTTAGATTCAAGCTTTCAGTTAGTATGGGTAGCTTCTCTGTAAGCAATGACAGCAGTTTTCTTGCTCCCTAACCAGTTGTAGCACTTTATAAGTTAAAAACTATTGAGGAGATTGAACAGAATTTAAATCTACAAGTTTCAGTGCTTACAATACTTCAATTGGAATACTTGAAATTCATGTTTAAGTGGCACAAGCAAATGTTCTAAATAACAATTGGTTTTATGGAAGTCTATACATTTTTCCCACAAAGTCTCTTGTAAAACGACATGGAAAGTTCATGCTTTTAAAGACTGAGATCTATAGATGTGAAAGTAGAAAATCAAGAAGGTTTTTTATTATATCCCCAAATGAAGGACTTATAAGCATAGGGACAAACTCCATTTTAATTACAGAACTGAATTGCCCTATAACAGGAGAAATAGATGAAGAAAGATATTTTGTAAGCCATTGCTTCCAGTTGCGGATAAAAAGACTTTTCTATTCAAGCTTTGAATACAGTTGTGTGTGTTTAATTTACTTCCATTCTGTAGTTTCATGACTGATGTTATGGAATATAATACTCAGATGGTGCCGTTTCAACCATGCTCCATGGACTCTGTGTATGGACATAGAATGGTGTAATTCTTGCTGTTAGAATGTTGCTCTTATTCCAGTTTTAAGGGCTATTAAGTCTATAAATTATTTCTACCTAACAAGTCGGTATTCATCTTCACAGCCACTGCAGTAGCAAGTCAGAATACAACTGCCTGAATAGTCAGACTCCTGTACTCTGACTGACCCCTGCTCAAACATTTCAGCCTGTTTGTTCTGCCATCTTTCAGTCTTTTTCAGAGTTCTCTCAGTCCAGATTTCCCTCAGGGGAGCACGATGTGTAGCAGAAGATTGGGCTGCTCTAACATCTAGTTTCCCAGCCCAAATGAAATGGAACCCATTTACAGTGGGATTAGCGAAGCTGCAGCCACTAATGCAGAGTGGTGATCTCAGTCCTTTCTCTAAAGCAATAGCAGACTGCCTTGAGCACCTGTCCCTGCAGTTTACCTCAGAGAACTGGTCCGTTCATACCTGTCTTTTTATCTCACTTTTTCAGTTATGGCAGTTGACTCATTTTCCTGCTCTTTTCATCCTGTCTGCTTGCTTCTGTTCTGGCAGTTGCCGTCATTGTTTCAGTACTAGTTGCTTTAGACATAACATGGTGTAATTACAGTCATTAAGAAGAATGACCAGGTAATGGTGTCACCGTTCTTTTTGCAGAGTCGTTTTGGGGAGATCGTGGAGAAGACAGCAGTTGTGTTTTAAGTATTCGCTGTCCTTGCAGCAGTGGCTTCTATTTTATCAAAGAGTTTCAGACACCTGACATTAAACATAAACCTTGAGCTAATTAAATTTCCCACTTTCAAGCACAGAAGAGGTTCTTTTTTGTACCAAAGAGATGAGGCACTTGGATATGCAGTGGGAGACAGTGTAATACACGTTTTGGAGGAACCTAGCCTGCTCCAGTTTGATGCAGCCAAACATATAGAAAGCAATGACTCTGTAAGGGAAGACTAAGGTTTTTGTTTGTCTTTTGCTATAACAAAGAAAAAGTCAGGGACCATCTTTCTGTTTTTTTATTGAACTGAGTGCTAAAATTAGTAGAAAATCAGGGTGGAGAAACAGTGCTGTCTTTTAAATCAGATTGGTTAAAACCACATCTTCTCTCAGCAACCTATGGAGGTTTCAGTGAATTTTTAGCCAATTTGTGGGGGTAAGGGGAGCCGATTTAGACCTGGGATTTAGAATCTTTGTGTTCAGTCTTCTCCTCCTCTGTTTCGTGCCACTTTCCAGTGAGGTGCTGCAGCCCCAAAAGAGTTGAGATTTTGGGTGGGTCTTTCCCACTCTGTAGTCTCATAAGCATTTTCCCACTAGTTAGCCCCTATGTCTCCCTGTGACTTCTTTCCCTTTGTCACTTTATTGCTTGTGCAATCACAGCTCTTGTTAGTGTTACAGGAGATAAAAGTCCAAGGTTTGGGGGCTGTTTCATGAACTGGATCAGACATCTGAGGGGGGCCCCGAAGACTGATCAGTGAGCTGCTCTGCATTGCCAAAGCAGCTGCATGAAGTTTTACTGGTGCTACTGAGATGGCTGTATTTCTCAGTGGCTTGGTGCAGGTGAGCAGTAGAGGCAGAGCCCTCCCCGGTTATCCTTGTGTATTTCACACTTTATTGAATTTATTATCCTCCTGTCCCTGCCCCATACCCAGATTTCTTGTTCTCCAGCTTGGAATTTATTATTGTCTCACTTTCTGCATTTGTTCAACTTTCTAACAATGATATAGTCAGAGAGACTGACTTTATAAATAAATCAGTGGATAGAAAAATTTCTTAGGAGCATGGCAGACCAGACTCACATCCATTCTCCAATTAGTATTTGACCATTTGCAAAGAGAAGGGATGGTGCAGAGAAACTCCAGCGTATACCATAGGCTTGGTGTTTACAGTGGCAGTTTGGCAGGCAATGAAAAGGCAAAGCAGTATCTGAACCTGTTGGGGGCTGAGGGGTGTCCTTTTTTTGCCTTCCAATGAAATATTTTAGCCATTGGTGTGCTCTTTAAGCTTTCTCTGTTTCTCATTCATTTAGAAACACACACACACAAAAAAAAAAACTTTCAAATGTTTCGCTTTTTGCCCTGGCATGATTTTGAAAGTTTTCCTATCTCACTGGGAAGAAAAATTTAGCATGGAAAAACAGTTTCCAACTCAGCTTTAGTGATTTATGAAAACTTTGAGAGAGAGGAAGCACTGAACTGTCAAAGATCCAAGGCACCTGATGGAATAACAAGCCACCTCACACCATCCCTGCAACCAGAATGTAGTACACTCAAATTGCCTTGTGCTGCTGTTGACTCAGACATGGATTGGTCTGACCTACGCTTTATGAAATCTTTGTGCCTAATGTTTCCAGGGGCTGGCTCTTGGCCTTCAGAGGTGCCTTGCCAATAGAAACAGGTCTGAGGAAGCAGCATGAATATGGACTGAAGCACCTAACACATTCATTCTGTGATGCAGTTTTAATTTGTACCGTGTACTATGCTAATTCCACTACTGCTTCTGTTATTGGCTGTGTTAATAGTGGCAAAGTTTCTTAAGTTTTTCAAATTAGTTGAGGACCAACCGGTCACTTTTTGTACCAAGTACATTAAAGCTAGAAGTACTCCACAGGTCCTTATACTGTATTGCACCAGACTTGAGCAGACTTCTTCTCCTTATTTGCTGTCATGGGGTAATGTGAACTAAAACAACATTTGCTTTGTCGTTTTTGCTGGGATGGGCCTTTTCACATGAGTTTCTGTTCTTCTCTAAGAGCAACGATTTGCTTGACAGAAAGGAATTCCTCGCCAGTGGATGCTGATATGGTCTCACGACTCTGTATACGGGGCCCTGCTGGCTTTCTGTTCACAGCTGTCCTTTGCCTGGATGATTTCTTCACCTTCTTTTTTACCTCTGCTCTCTGTGATTTTCTGTTATGACTTCCTTGGTTTCTCAGTGAGCTGAAAAGTCTCGGAAGTGTGACTTTGTTCTATGCTTTTTGAAATAAGCACATAGTTAGAGATGTCTAGGAACTGTTTTTCAAAGCCATTAAAGCATAATAAAATTGACTTCTTGGAAGGTTTAAAGTCTCTGGAAGAACTATCTGCAATCAACCCGCTGATTGCTACTGGTAGTTTGGAGTAGATAGCAATACAAAGTATGAAACTCCTGTAGAAACACTTGTAACAATTAGGATGATGAGATCACTGAAGTTAATATCTATTCTATGCAATGTAAGAATATGCAAAATCAAAATTGGAGAATCTGTAAAGAGCATAGGCAGGATTCTGAAATCTGTTATCTAGTAGAAAGGGTGTGTGACCAAAGGCTACATATTCTGATTCTGCCATTGAAATGTTGAAATGCTGGGTGAATATAGATGAATCACATCGCTAAACTCTGCTTCAGCTGCTTTATTTGTATAAACTGAGTAAGAAGTTTTACCCTTTTGCATAACACCTTTAGAGACCATGAAAATGCAGGTACTCTTGCTTTAAAATGAGAGAAGGAAAACAGATACAGAATAAGAAGCAGCCCTCTCTAGAGCAAGTCAAGGAAACACAGGAAAACCGTGTGTGTAATAAGAGCTATTTGGAAGACAGATTTTCCCATGAGAAGTTAGAAAGAAAATCTAAAAGTGTGAAAGAAGAATTTGGCTTGCCCTATAAATATTGTATGAAAGGGAATTCTTTTGTTATTAATATGATATTTAGAAATAAAGTAATAACATTGTCAGGAGGACTTAAAATGCCATTTCATTTTTTGTTGGTTTTTCACAGAACATGTTTTGATGTTAAAATGTCAATTCAATAATTTTGAAAAATCATGACTTTGATGTGTTTCAGTTCAGTTCTCTTCAGCTGAAGAACTGAAACAAAATGGCATTTCAATTTGAAATATTAAGGTGAAAGAAAACTTTTCAGTTAGAAATGTGCCACAGGAAGACAATGTATTTTTTTTTGTGTTGGAATTTACATTTCCCAATAAAAAAAATCTTTGGTGAGAAGACTTTCCACATGAGCAATTTTCAGTCAGTGCTAGACATAACAGCACTTTTCTTACTCTGCACTTAACACTGCTGGCAGTGGAAAGCTGTTAGGGCATATCTAAGAGTGCAGGTGGCAGGAGAAGTCCTCTGCCTGTCACAGAACACAAAACAGAAGGCTGCCAACCTGTTGTGTTTACAAAGAGAGAAGTCAAGAGTAAGGTATTTTCTTCATTCAATTCCTGTCTAAACTTAGAGCTTTTATTAAATTGATACATGCATGTCACGCTGATGCCTTTTACTGGAAAAAATTTCCATTTCCCATTCACAAACCGCTTTTCTAACTAATGTGATAGAGGTCTTGTGTTTTGGAAGCTGAAGGTTTTTAACCTGTGTCCAGCATTCCATAATGATATGTTACTCACCTGGTATGGGTAGTTCTTCCAGCATAGGTGTGAAAGCTGTCATTTTTAGAAGAGTAGAGACCAATTTGGAAGTTTCAGCCACAATTTTCCAGTGAATAAGTGGGCCTGCTGGGATTTGCACAATTCTGAGTCTCTCAAATATTTGAGTAAAATGTAACATACTAGTAATAGTTTGCTTTTATAAGCAGCAGTTTACATGGTCGTGTCAGGAAGGAGAACTAGCACAGAGACAGTTGTCTTTTTTCCTAGCCAAGAAAGGCGTGGTATGGAGCAGTGGTATGGAGCTGCTGTCTCACTAGCAGAGGAGCTTTTCTGGTGCTGAGTTTGGAAGGAAAAGCCACAGAAGGAGATGGAGGGAGTTACACTGAGTGAATCATCAGTGTTGTATTTTCTTTGACAGCAAGGAGTTTAGAGAATCTCTTCCACTACCTGGACCATTTCATGTTATGGTTTTGTCTTCTTTTCTCTTAATCCGTGCTGTATCAGCATTACAGAATGGCCACCCCAAAATGTTTTCAGGAGTGAAAAAGAAGTGCAGAGTTTGTTTGTTTATTTTTTTCCACCTTCTTCACACCGCTAGCTAGCCATACTTAGTATGGCAATTTGTGAATTGAAAAGTATATTATTATGCTGTGCAATACTGGTGGCTAATGTCCTGAGTAACAGAGCCAAGAATGAGATCTCAGAATGAAGAGAAACCTGCAGGCACTGTAATCTCAGGGTTGAACTCACTGAGGTTGCTGACTTTTGGAGCAAAGAAAGTTGTGCTCTGTCACACAGGATCCACCACTGTGTCTCTCCTGTCATCAAGAGAGATATTTTTATGCAGTTTTTACCACTCTCTTAGGGCTTCTGCTTTGACTTTTGAGAGCAATTTCTTGACTCTGGTAATTTAAATAGTTTTTCTTCATGCTTGACACTGTCATTGCTTCCAAGCTTTCGTAGTTAATAGCATGTGTCTGTACCATTCAGGAGACACCATGACCAAAACATACTGATCACCACAAAATAAGATTTGAGATAGCCAAATTCTTTCAAGAGTAGGAAATGATAATTGAGAATTGTGTAAAATTTGTTCATAAATATTCTGTTAAGAGCTCTAATTGTAAAGCATCTCTCTCTTTTCAATGTAAATTTGTCTTCACTGCTGATCAAAATAGGCTTGTCTGTGCAAGCAGTATTTGGCCAACAGTCAATAGTCTAAACTGAAAATACAGTAGATTATTTGGGATTTCTCTGCTTGTCTTTTGTTTCTGTTTTTTTTTAACCTAGCAGGAAAGTATTAAAAAAAAAGTCCTAATTTTTTTAAATTATTTTTTATTGGGTACTTTCTTTTACTATTTCTGATGTTTGCAGCAGGAAGAGAAATCCTTTGTTTCATTTAACTATTCTTTTAAAATAGCATAGTAAGTAACAAGTGTTGGGTAGAAACAAAGCAAAGTCACAGTTGGATGTTGCTGTTATAAGGTAGGCAATGACAATGGTATCTTTTTAGTGTATCTCTTATCTGTGGTGTCATTAAATCTAATGATGTGCTAAATAATAAAAGCAGCCTTATCACATTGCAAGGCTTTGAATTGTCTCAAAGTTGCCATGCCTGCGGGTTCCCTTTGGCTTTTGGACAGGGTTTGGAGTCGGAAGGAGCTGCAGTTCAGAGTGCATTTATGTGATCAAAGCTCTTTAGACAGATGGCTGCTAGCACTCCAAAATGATTAAAATATGTTCCAAGCAACATCAGTCTGTGGGCTTGGGGACCCAACCTTTCATTAGTCAATAAAGGGTCTTGAGTTCTTGAAAATGAAATCTTTAAAAGCTAATAAGGCTGCTGGTTTGCTCTGAGCTGTTTCTTTGGATTTGCAGTTGTGGATTGGAATTGGGCCAGTATCTGTCCAATAAATATGAGGCTTTAAAAAAATCTGGTTACAAGAGACCTCCCAGCAGATCTGCCTGTTAAATAGTGCGGCCAAAATTTTCAGTCTCATATATGTAAATTTAGACACCTGAGTAGCTGGGAAGGGACCTGCAAGTGCCCCTTTGAAAAGCCAGTAATTTTCTGGAGCAATAGTTTAACTATAGGTGCCAAAGCTGGATCATTTTGACCAGTACAATTTTATTTTAAAATCCTTATGTGTTGACCAAGAATAATTCTAGAATTCTTTCAGTATACCATAATCGAGAGCATTAAGCAAGTTTTCAAAGCTTTTAGACATCAGTAATATTACTTACAGCATTCCCAAGTGTTGTCAGTACTTGCCAAATCTAAACGTGCCACGGTATAGTTGGGTGCTACAGTGTGGCTGCGTTTATTCTCTTGTCTCCACCTGGCTTGTGAAAGATAGCAACTGGGGGCAAGTGTGAGGTGTCTGCAACATCTGCAGGTCTGTATGAGGGCAGCACCATTAAATGCCTGTTTAATAAGATACTAACATGTTTGAGCCTTCTGTTTCTTTTTTTCTTTGTCTGACAGAAGAGAATCTGCTCTCACAATTTGCAAATTTCTGAATTTAAAGTGTTCTTACCCAGTAGACTCTTTCTACACTAGGCTCAAAACCTGAAGATACGTAAATTCTCTCCAAAATGCCTCAAGATTTAGCCTACTGCTGTAGAATGTATTTTAAAACAAATCAGAGTTTTGACATGCACCAACAGAAGTAAAACAAGTCGTGGTGATCCCATTAGCTCAATGTGATCCCATTAGCCACATTGTTCAGCCTGTCTTCTTTCACCTTGGGAACAGCTCTCACATTCCTTTTGTCAGGACTTGATGGGGCCGGCAACTGAAGTTCTTCCCCACACACACACCATATTTACTCGGAGAATGTCATACTCCATTTCTTTTTCCCAGAGTCTCCCTCTGAAGGCTTGCCTGCACCTGAACAGCCAGTGAATTGTATTCATCATAGACATAAGCAAGATGTTACTGTTTTTTGATAAAAGTACATCAGACTCTGGGTTCTGATTATTTTGGTGAGCTGATTTTGGTTTTCATTTGTTGAAAAATACCTGGTTTGTGTGTCCCAAAGCTTTGTGTCCACCATCTAAAAAATCCTGTCATCTGCTCTGCTCTTACAAATGGCGTCTGAACTGTCACATTTTCCCTAGCTCTAGACATAAGTAATTTGTTTCTGTTCTTCAGATTCCTGCGAGCTAATATTTTTCCTCGGACAAAACTAAGAGCTCATTTTCTACAAAGTAGGCAAAAACAAAAGTCTGCACTAAAAGCTCAGGATGTAGTGAACATGCCTGTTTCTCTTAGTGTCTCCATTTCTGGAGAACAGATATATTTACCTTGGACTTGAGAGTTCTCACAGTGTCTTAAGTGTGCTCTGAAGTGGTCCTGTTATTTTATCTCTGTTACCGTTCTGCCTCCTACTCACCTAAATGAGTCAGAACTTCAGAGTGAGGAAATGCACAAAGCTTTCATCAAAGTGATATGATTTTAGGGCTCAATAGATCATGAGCAACTAGGACTGGGAAAAAAACTATAAAGAACAGATTCACAATGTCTTGAGAGCAAACAGAATTTCTGTCCTTAGGAATTATGTCTCTCTCTGTATCTCCTAATGTATCAGACTTTGCATTAATCACTTTTCCCTCCACTCCAGGGCATCACATAAAACTTTTTACTAGTCAAGCCAGCATCCTATATAGCCTGTGTCACCTTTTTTTTTTTTTATCATTTTTCTGAGCTCTGCCGAAGCTCCATTTCCAACAATGCTATGTAACAAGCAAGTGCTGCCAAGTGCTTCACCCCTATCCTTAGGTCTGAGGTTTCCAGAGAGCTGAGCAGGACTTCAAGAGCAATGTGAGTCTGGAGAAGTGGATGATTTTATACGTGCTGCTAAAGTGCTTGGGGGATTCCTGCTTAGAATGTTCTGATTTGTCATTGTTTTCATCTGGAGTTGCAAGTCCCTGTAAGTTGTAAACACCAAGTCCTAAAGGTCTCCATTTGGGGAGTGGAAATGAAGGGCCTCCTTTGGAATGTTTTTTCTTTGCCTCTCAATTCCCCTAGCTGTAAGATGTAAATACTGCTACTCATGAATTTTTTGGAAAGTACATTGACTTAGGTTTTCTTTATTAGATTCTGCTAAATATTAAGTGCGATAAACCTAAATTTATCACAGTAGCTATTGTATTGCAGCAGTCCTTCTGAAATGCAAGTACAGAACTGCCTTTTCCAGATGAGTCATACACTGTGAGTGCCCCATTAATACATTTAATGTTTAATGACCAACTGTGTCTCCTGCTTCCTCCAAATTACTGTAAAGTTACTATTCCAAGGAGAGAAAGTAGCTTTTTATTCTGGAGAAGACTGTGGCATTCATCGCTTTCAGTGAGAATGTAATCTTAAACAGTTCATGGGATTTCCTCTGCTAAAAGGCAAGCACAAATTTGGAAATCTTTGAAATAGGAATGAGGCTGCAAGAGAGGAAAAAAAAAGGTATCTGCTGTTGCATTAGTTCAGTTCGGGGCATGTATGTGTGTGTGTGATCAAATTAATGTATATATATATAACTTTGTTGTAGAAATGTTGCAGAGTTCCTTTTTTCTGTTTGTAACAGTGCAGCTCTCTGTGATTCAGGGGGAAAAAAACCTGGTTTTGTGAAGGAGGTGTTGAGCCTGCCAGAGTTGATGGAGGTGAATTTGGACAGCCAATTAGTGTGGGACAGCTAGATGGGAACAGAGAAGAATGTAAAATGAGTAGATTGCTACGGATTTATGCTTGCCAGAACAAAACAGGCAAATTGTTTGTGATTTTAAAGACCCTGAGTTTGCAGACTTAAATAAGGACATGCCTTAAAAAAAAAAATAAAAGAATACGTTGGTATAATGGTACTTCTTTTGAACATTATGCTGGAGAAAGGGTACAAGAATGTCAAACATTTAAAAATTATTTTTACTCAGCTAATTCTTCCATAATGGACGTTAATACTGTTGACATTACTCGTGGATTGAATGCAAGCAATTTAGACAATAGATAGTATCAGGTGCTAATAGATCAAATGTAATTATTCTTTGTGAAATAATTTTACACAGTTTAGCAAAATTGTTTCAATTATTCACTGTAAAGGAAAACACTGAGTAAAAGTGAAAATACTAAGCTTTCTCCTCTAGGGGCATTATATGCATTTCTAAGTCTTATTTTTTCTTCATAGCAACCTTTCCTCTATAGCAGCTTCCAGTGCAAGTTATTACAATTCTTTTTGCATAAGATAGGTCATGTGAAGTTCAGCTGTAGGTGGGGCCACTGTGGTTGATTGGGGGACAGTCTTAATAGATCCATTTCATTAATTAAGTCATGCATTTTTTTATTAACAAAACCTGTATGTCAGGTTTAGCCAGCTGGGAGCCATTCTTATGGTTGTTATCTTTGTCAGAAGGAATATTGTGAAAATAAGGAATTACTGTACACGCTTTAACTCCTGATTAAACAGAGGAATGACATCCGCTCACCTGCTGTCCATGAAAAAATAACTTAGGGGCATATCATGGTGTTGATTCATTGATTCTGATCTTACATATCTCATTAAGGGAAAAACTATGTACATTGTATTGAAAATATACCGTGAAGGACTTGTGTTATACACAATCCATGGTCATTGAAACAAGCAAGGTTGAGGCCAAAATTTCAAACATTCGATTATTTATTGTTTCTTTTTATTATTGAAGGAACTTTTTCTTTTTGCCCTTCTTTTTGGCTGTATAAAGTACTATTTTCTTGCATTTTTTCTCTTCTGGTCTTTCACTCCCAGAGATCAGAAGGAAGCAGCAAGGTTTCCAGGAAGTATTTAGTTGCACTAGGCAGCCAGAAGAGCACCTACTTATGGCCACAGCCTTTAGCTTCTTGATACAAACAAATTCAAAGCAGTCTTCACTAGGCTTTCTTCTGGTTCTCAGTGGGAAATGCCCTGATGGCTTCCACTATCATTAAAGAAGATTGAACTGGGAGGAGCTTTCACCAAAGAGGAAGAACTTCTGTGAGTTTGTCCCTCACCAAAAAGACTGCAAAGAAGGATGGATAACAAGGTTCATATTATCTGATTTATCTTTCTTTTGCATCTGAGCTAGGCGGGATCTTAATGTTATCCAGGCTCATGTAAGATAATGTTCTGTTTGTTTCAATCGTATTCTGTAAAAGGGACTTCTGTCCTAAGGGTTTTGGTGGAGATACAGAAACACATGGTCTTCCATTTAGCTCTTCTTCCCTACTGTCTGTACCAAAGGAGTCATTTTACTATACTTTTACAGTTGTGACGGTAGAATGAGGACTGTCATGATGTAGGAATTTGGTTTTCCCTCTTGAGCAATGTTACCGCTCGTATAGAGGAGGGTATAATACCTGTTGGATGTGTATAGGCATAGTAGGCAATATTCATACCAATAATTATCTTGTCCTGTTCAAAAAATAAATAAGGAATTGAAGAGTGTTGAATTCCGTGTTGGCTGGATTTCACATGAGCTTTCATACTCATTCAGTTTCCTTGTCAAGTCCTGAGAAAATAATTCTTTGGTTCAGTGCAACCAATATATTTCCTGCTACAGGATTTCGCTTTACCTGCTGGTCATGGAGAAATTATATGCTGGCAAAAAGTAAAAAACTGCAGTTTTTCCTGTATCATAAAGTGAAAAATGTTGTTTTTCTCTTCAACCAGGATAAATTAAAGTGCAGAACTATATTATTTTTTACAGATTTTATTTCAGTAGCCCAATGGTCAAAATTCATGAGGGTAAAGGAAGAGAGAGGTGAGGGAAGCTAATTTAAAATTTTTAGAATACAGAAATCAATTCAGCACTGTTTATAGCCTCTTTCCAACCCCTGCACTTGAGAGCTTCTCTTCACTGATTTTTCTCCAGCAGCCACCAGTCTAATCTCTTGCTTTTCAAGAGGTATGCAAGTTGTGTGTTTTGGCTTCCAGTCATATGCCATATCCAGTTGATGGCCCCTTTCACTGGGAGGAAAGCAAGAACATCTTCTCAGAAAACAAGGATGTTTGTGCTCAGGGCACATCAACAAAGCACAGGAGGCTGCTGTCACTGCCTATGCCCCGTGGTGACAGTGGTAGCTGAACCTGCAATGTGGAGGCAAAAACTTGTGAAAAACTATTCTTTCCATTAAGGTCCCAAACCTGGATCTGTCTGCTGAGGTTAACCAGGTTGATGTGCATTGTTAGCACGTGCATACTGCTAATTAGCTCTTTAGTGTCTTTCCATGAAGAATAATTGGCACTGAGACCTGAACCCAATCTGGGCCTCAGGTTTCCAAGATGTGGCACGTGTAGGCAATAAGAAGAAATCCAAGACCCCAAAAGCTTAGATTTTAAAGAAAAAGAGCTAGGGAAAGATACTTTACTCCTATTTTCAGCATGGCAGGCTGAGTGTTGCATGTTGTGACTTGCTCAGTACCACACAGAAGACGTGAAATAGAAGAGGGAATTCAAGACAGAGCTCTTATCCCCAATCCACTAAATCATTCCCTCAGCATGTGTCCTTGTTTCACGTTAAGGAGAATGGCCCAGACAAGTCTGCCCAGTTGCTTCAGTAAGCTTTGCTACAATAGGGAAGCAGACTTCCCCTATATTAAATTTCCCAGGCGCTCCCTTTATCATTTAAGCCATCGTTTTAACTGCCTTGTTTCATAGCGCTTAACTGTCCAAGGAGCTGTATGATTTATATGAGTAAGGGTTTGGCAGCAGCAGCCAGGTAAGACACGACTTACTGAGCAGCGATACGTTGCCATTGTGTCATTTACATGGCTTTCAGGAGGTGAGTTGCTAAGCGTGTATCCGCACAGCAATCCCCAAACCAACTGCGGTTTCGTATGGGAGAAGCCATTGTGGCATTAAAGTCGACATTTCGGGTGTCTTTGCCCATGTGGAGGACAGATTTCAGGCTGCAGTACCTGCAGGCCTCTTAGTGAGTCACCAGCCATTGCAGAGCGGGACGTGTTGCTGTGCACAGTACCGAGAAAGTGGGGGAAATGTGCTGGGCATGCTCACCTGGAGTTCATCAGTACCTCACTTACTGGCACTCTGGTGACCAAAGCTGGGCACGGGCTGGAGCACAGTACACCATGTTTGCCTTTCGTCAGAGTTGCATAATATTTTTCAGTAACACCTTTGAGAAACATCAGACAAAACTGTTCGAATGCTCTGTTTTATTTTCTTGGAACAGAGAAGGAAGTCTCCTCAAATTTTAAAAGTTACCTTTTCATTTTTTTTAAAAATCATTCAAAGATTTTTTAATCCACTGAATCATTCAGGAAGAAAGTAGGGACAAGGAGCAGAGCCCCACGTGATTCCCTTTCTCAGGTTAGTCACACTGAAGGTTTCTAGCTTTAGGGCTACTCAGCTCATCCATGACATCATCCCTCTCTGAAATACCATATGTATTCAATTATTCCATTTTTGAAACACGTTCCCATTCTTTGTATTTCTTCTAATTGCCTTCTCCTGGAGAGCCTCTTCTCTTCCTCAGCTACACGTTCCTAGCCATGCTGGAAGGCAGGGCTGGCTTCCAGCTCAGAGTCCAAGACAGCTTTGTCTCTTGCTTTTCTGATTCAGTGGAGGAGTTAAGCCAAGCGATCACAATAGCAAATCAAGACAGCCATAAAATTCACAATCATGTCTGATTTATAAAGATAACATTGTATTAAGTGCAAGATATTTTCTGAGGTTTGTAGTAACAGGCTTTCTTTAGCAGATCGTTCCTAAATGGTGCCATGTGCTTTACTGCTTGATTGATTTATATGCCTTTATGATTTTAATTAATACTGTTTTCACCAGAGGCAATTACTAGTGATTGAAAAACTTCAGGCTGTTCGACTTATCTATGCTAGTGTTTGGAAATTATTCCTGTGATCTTTATTTTTGACGACTGTTGAATGGCATCAAGAGCACAAAGGAGGCCATGTAAACACTGGGGAAAAAGTAATGCTTATACTTCTGGGAAAACATTTATGGTGATTCACATTTTGGAGACTGAAGCCCTATCAATGTTTTATTCCCAGATTATTTTCCAAGAAAAAGCTTGGATCCATTGCTGAATCAGTTTCTTCAAAATACTTAGGCTCATATTGGAGTTGGATCATGCAGAAAAGGCTGGAAGAATGTGCTGTGGGAGAGAGTCAGAGGACTCCTCCATCCTCTGACATTAGAACAGAGGCATGGAATAAGCCCATCTCAGTTTCTAAGAAAGTGTTTGGATCCTACCTGGCTGTAGCAAAGGGATACCTGCAGTAGATGTTAAAGGATCGGGACAAAAGTGTTTCTTTGTTAGGGATCAAGATAAGCTGATTTGTACAGAAAAAAATAGAACATGGAAACATGCTTAATAAAACTCATTACATGAGAATATACCCACTTGAAGATGAGAATATTCAATGCATGGGCACAAAAAGTATCTGGTTCTTAGTATAACTATTTTAGAGTTGGGTTTTTTTCCCTGGTGAAAAGAAGCTAAAAATCCTATGTCGTCTTGATGTGAATGAGAGCTAAGAATTTTTCAGAAACTGAAGCCTTGTAAGAAAATCTCAAATGTGCACTTGTATAACAGGTTTTGAGCAAGTTTGGCACAGTATTTACTACTACAGTATAAAGGGCTAGGTTCCTTGATGTATATTTCTAGTTGGCATTTTATCAAGGAAATAAACTTTGGTTTTTCTTTATTTCGTGACATGTGGATTGAAACTACATTTTCTCTGTCCAAAGCCTTGATTTAAAAGCATTAGATCATTAAATTAGGTGCTTTTGCATAAGACTAAAATTGTAACCGAACAAATTATTTATGCAGAGAGAAGCAAGATAAAGTTTCTTTCAAGAGTTCTTTAACATATCAGATTGATAAGAGTCAAAACACCTTTACTGCCATTAAATATTTACCAAGACTTGGCTTTTGGAAGAGGGGCAGTTCAGTGCAGTGTGTTTGGCTCCATGCAATGCTATTGATTAGCTATCAGAAGGACATAGTTAATGGGTAACTGGAGGTATTACAGAGCTCTCCACATTCTTGTCAAGTCTTTTCTCTGAAGATGACCTAAAATAAAGTCAGTTACAACTGGCATTCACCTGAGACAGATTGCACAAGTTCGCCTACGGTATGAACAAAAGGTTCACAAGGATCAGTTGACCAGGTCTTAGGCAATCCTTTCTAGTAGTTGTCATCACTGCTGGACTTTAGAACCGCACGTGTTTACATTTAATTAGAAAGAACACACAGTTTACATCGCACAGTAGCTATCAGTATCGAATCAGAATTGATTTCCGCTCTCTTTCTCAAATGGCTATTTCTTTCCAACTAATTAAAAAAAGGCACATAACAAAATGACTCATATAAATTTTAAAGCAAAGTAAACACTATTCCCTGGAGACAAAAATAAAAGTCAACAGCACATAGTCATTACACTGAGCTTGTTTTCAGGTGATTCTGATGCCTGCATTATGATACGTATCAGTACCATCAGATTTCCTTTATACAGATGTATCTATGAAGTGTCCCTTTGCACCGAGTGGACACTTCACTGCCTGTTTCAGTTTTCAGGGTCAGGATTCTTATTTGTTTCATCTGAATTGTTACAGTTTATCTAATACGAGTTGATTCACTCATATTGCTACTTTTTGCAGAAGGATTTTCATTTGAAATAAAATGGTCTGTGTGTAGGTCACTCATGTAAAATGGAAGTCAGAAGCCATTATCTTTACCAGGGAGAAGCTGCAAAGGAAACTAAAGTCCCAAGCCATATTAGCCTTAACTTCATGCATAATTTCTAACAAAAAAATCTCTATTAGATTTTATTAGTTCTGCAGGCAAATCTAAATTCAAACTATGGTGACAAGCAACATCAATTAAGGCTCCTAGCAGAAATGTCTGGCTCTTGAGGGCATCCATTCTTTGTCGTCAGGGGAGATTTCCATGGTTGGCATTTTGGAGAGTAAAGGTTCATGCCAGCAGTGCTGTTAAGCCTGTGGGAGCTGAAGGGGTTGCTGAAGGTCTGGACTGAGTTGGTGGGTGTGCGAGGACTGCAGGAGCTGATCCTGAAATGCCTGGTCAGAAGGCCTGATGTTCCTTTATGCCATAATACCCTGGTTTTCTTGTGAGCGGCAGCGTTCAGGATGAAGCTCTTGGCAAGGATCATCAGCAAAAGACAAAAAGTAATACATAGTGTTTTAAATTACATAGTAGTACATTGTTTTCTACCAGTTTTTGTTGGTATGCCAGTGGCTGTTATTTTAGTGCACTACCAAGAGTTACTGCTTTCTTAATTCAGCTTAGATTTGAGGAAAATGGTGCGCTGTTCTTTAAACAGTTGTCAGAAATGTTGTTAAAAACATACTCTCAGTATAAAAAATAAATCGCCATGACCTTTAGGACAAGATCCTCTGTGTCTCTTCCACCAAGCTTGTGTTTCTGCAAATCCCTGACATCGGCAGTTTCCCCGCTGGCCCCAGGCCAGAGCTGCTGGCTCCACACCACCCACGTACACACCCCTTCAGTGATCCATGTCAACCCAGCGGCCTCCAGCAACCGGCAGAGAGGCACAGGTGCTGCCAGCTCAGCCCGGGGATGGGGAAGGTGGCAGTGCCTCGTCTGTGAGCTGGCTGTGCCCCTCCTCTTTGCCCGCTGCCCACGGCCGAGCCAGGGGCTGCTCTCCCTCTGCTGAACGCTCGCGCTTCCCAGGGAGAGCAGACGGGAGGTTGTGGTACACGGTAAAACACAGAGTTGCTGGCACCATCTTAAATGTCCATTATATTCACATACTGAGGTCACTCTCGGTGCCAGCTCTGTCTTCGATTAATAGATAAGGTTCCCTCTCTATTTGCAGTGTTACCTAAATAATCTATTACTGTAGGGAATAACTACAGTATTACAAATACTAAGTTAAAGTTATTTTGTTAACTAAAGCCATTGGCAAATATTTAAGAATGGCCAAAGCATATGAATTGACAATAAAGAACAGATACAAGATAGCAAAATTCTTACTTGTAGCTTCTAGCAGGATAAAGTAAACACCTTACAAAGTTTATTTTTTTTTTTAATTTTAGGTTAATTTTACTTAGTTAGAAGCAAGCCTTCACAGTGCACCCAATGAATGCTTAGGCTAGAATATGCTAATACAGTCATGTATTAGCATACATCAAAACATGACAGGAACAGTTTATGGAAAGCTTGGTTCTAGGAATAACATGTAACTTGGGAAAACTACAAAGAGTATCTGCAATAGTTGCTGTTGTATTGAAAACAGTCCCCTAATTCACGGAACAAATTTGAGGGCCTGTGAATCTGTGTCTTGCAATTAGGACAGATACGTTGTGGAACCCTGAAGATGTGTAATTAATGTTAATATGTAGCAAGTAATATTCAGGATTAAAGCATAAAATCTACACTAGTCTCTTCTGTGAATCTCTGTGTGTGAAAAAAGCTAATGCTAAGTTGCCATCTTCCAGTCTCTGATCAATTAGAGATAGCAGAGACTCCAGCCCTGGGTGCATCGTGTACCCAGGAAATTCAGGTGGATTTCTTAGCTACAAGCTAGCTTCTTAGCTGTGGGTCCATGCTGAAGGGAATAGCCCTGTAACTGCAAACACCTCAAAGACACTTCCTTCTACTCCTCAGTCTCATGTATGTTTTGCTCTGTTTCAACCAAACACTATTAATCCAGGCATTATTTTTGTGGAGGTCCTAGACCATTTGATGGCATGATGAATGTGAGGAACAGTAGGTGGTTCTGAATGTCGGGTGCGTATCGCTCACATGAGGCTGTGCTATCTGAGCAATTTGCCCAGGGGCTGCATAAAGTGAACAGAAGACATTTGATTACTGTGCAACTCCCTAAATGAAGAGCTTGTAATGGAGGCATGGTTTCCAATTATATCTTGTTTGAGAGCATATCTTGGTAGTCCTTCAACTTCAAGAGAGGCTCAGATGATTAACTCCGTGTCCTTACTATCTCTTCCAGGCTAGTCACAGGAAAATGGTAGGGATACTACAGTGGTCCTGGACAGTAAAAATGAAGCTGAAAAGAGTATGTTTGTTGTTTGGCATCACCAGAAGACCATCTGGGTTTAGTTTTGTCCTAAATTCAGATCGTGCTGCATCTAACTTAGCTCTTTCAACAGTAATGAGTCTCTTGACATGAGTGAAGCTCAGAGCACTTTGCAAAGGAGCATTGTGATTGGTCTTATTTAAAGATGAGGAGACTGAGGCCTGAGGAGGAAAAATGTGTTTGCCAGTGGCCTTTAATTATATTTGTTGAAAAATAGAAATTCTAAGATGGATAGTAGTCAATTCAAGCTTTCACTGTAGCTGATGAACCTATGTTTGAATCATGTAGTGTCCAGGCTCTTAGGTACAGGTCGCAGGTTTCTCTAGATCCTTTCAGGAGAGAAGGCTGAGTCTCAAGGTGCTGCTCACTGTTGTTCCATACTCACATGCAATTGAGTCTGGACAGCATGGACATGCACGATCAGCACTAATCTGTCAGCATAATGTCCTGTAAAATCCTGAAGTTGTATGCCCGGCCACCACAGAGAAGAAAATCAGCGGTGGGCTCTGTTCAACAAGTGGTTGAGGTTGCCTGAGCTCATCCTAGACTAAGAATGCATGGGTACACCACACAAGAGAGTGACACTCTGTGACAGACTGTGACAGTGCAAAGAGCACGCTCTGTGTTACGTGCAGTGAGCATTCCTGGTGTAACATGGTCCGTGGCCTACGTGCCAGAGGCTGCCTTCAGCTGCTGCCTTCGGATAAATTAGCAAGAAATGGCTGGTTTGTTGTACTGAGAAGAAACCAGTCCTCGTAACTTGTGTAAATGCAGGCAAAGGAAGACTAGTAAAATATTTGTCTATGGTAGGGCACTGTCATCTAGTTACCAGTCTACCAGCTGTCAGTCTCCTGACTCACATGTGATGCAAACTTGACTGTTTTATATCCTCCACTTCACAGCAAAATTTCAAAGTCCTTCTAGGTCTTATGGGCTTTTTTTGATACTGTCTTATTGCAGTGTTTCCTAAGAGCACCTTTGAGGTAGTATTTTCAAGGTAGCGATGCTGCCTGGCCCTTGAGCGCACTCGGCGGCATGAAGGGACATTCTTCAAAGCCATCCTGAGTGCAGGCTGAGTTCTGAGAGGTCTCCAGGACCTGTGAGAAACGTTTGTGGTGAAAACCAAGGTCAGACCTACATGCCTTTGGGAACACTGGATATGTTTATCACTGGGGTGGAGGCAGAGGGAGGGGACGGGTAGGGAATGTTTGGTTTTTTGCTGGGGTTATTTTTTGTTCCTTAAGGTGGAAGGTTTTGCTATGTTGTTCAGTAATTGCTTCAGGTGGAAAATCATTTCCCACCTTGCAGCAAAAGTATGCCTGGCAAGGCGAGAAGTGTTTTAGGAGCAGCACTTCATAGAGTTGATTTTCAGCCAAAGTCAAGTCCCTCTGGGAGCAGTTACGAGTAGTGATATTTCTTACCAAGCTTGAAGCTACTCTGACTTTGGGGACTGAGGAAACCTCTTGCTCTCTACAGGAGCTGCACAAGTGATATCACGACATGTCACTTTTTCTTCTGCCTAGACACAGTTAAGGTGGCCCTTGAAGCTCTCAGACCCAAGGTGGAGCAGGAAAGAGGCCATGCTGCCATAGAAAAGCAAAAGGCTTGGTATAAAGAACATGTGAATTACTGAAATCCAGAAACTGTTTGAATACTTCTGTGACCCATTCTTCAGGCCTAGAACTCCCATTTGTTTTTTAATTATAGCATCAATATTCTTTGGAGTTATAATCTTTAGGACTTTAATGAAGGAATTTCAAATCAGTAGATTTCAGAAGGGATGAAATAAAATTATTTTACCAAAGCACATATTGATGGAAGTCTGGAAATTGCGTGCTTTTGAAAAAAAAGGTCTATCAATCACAATGCCTTCATGTGGAGGGATCACCCTGGTTACAAAATATATACATCAGAATCTATTGGTCACTCAGATGCAATCATTATGAGCTCAGACATGTAGAAGTATATTGCAATTGTGGTAGTATATATGTGTTTTTCATGGCCAGTCTTTGAAAAGGAGCCCGGTTGTAGCCACAGAGAGCCAGTATTTTAGCATCTAAATAAATTACTTTGTTTTTCATATATTCTGGAAAAAACTCTCAGCTGGTGTGAGCAAGGTAGAATATTTAGCCTATCCTCTAGTTTTTGTTGCTTTTTTTTTAAATCAGGGACCCATATATTCACTGAACAGTTTAGCTTCTCATCTGTCTTTTTGTTTCTTTTAATCTTGTGCCAGGTGTTTAAGAAGCGGGCAGCAGCAGTATTTCAGTAACCTGCTTTCGACATTATTTGCATACCTTTGTGTTTTTCCATGGTGATCAATGCTCAACTGTAGTGGAACTTCAGTCAGTAAATTTTATGTGCAACTGCTAGAGTAATTTTTTTTTAATTAGTCCACTCTAGGAATTTTAATGTCCCTTTATAAATATTTATATTTTCAATATGTCTTCATTTAACTGAAAAGGTTTTTCATATTGTTTTCAGATAACCAGAGGCAGTATGCACGATGACATGTCAACACTCTGACCTTTTAGCTTCTCTATTTCTTTTAGATCATCCACATTTTGTTTGTCCATGTATATTATATTTTAGTTTGTTTACAATTTTCCCTCATGGGCTGTTGGAACAGATAGTGTTTTCCATGCAAACACCTTAAGAAACTGCAAAGAAAGAAAATGTGCTATTACATGCTAGCTGCTGTCATGTAAACTGTTCTTGAATACTGTAATCAGTGTGCACTGCTACTAGGAATCCACACTGAAACAATGTTTGGTTTGTCCAGGACTTTCTGGCACACAAATACAAAGCATTTAATACTGTATTCTCGCTCATGCAATGAAAGAGTATTGGGTTTCTGCTCTGTGGTTTGGAATCTCTATGAACATATCTCAAAATCAAGGATAAAACTGAATGGGGACCTTTAGCATTGGTTAGCATGTGCTAATCATTCATATTTCAAAGTGATCCTACTGATTTAATGATTTTAATTTTTGCATTGCAGTGGTTTTATTCCTTTAATTTTATTGAAAAAATCTTCTTTGGCAAATAAATCCCCTGTAGCTAGTGAGTCTGCTTGCTAAAAGAGAGTCCTGTGTAGCACGAGTTAATAACACATCAATAACTTATACTGATTAATTCAACTTCATGTAAATCACAATAAAAACTTTTTGCTGCAGCTCAAAGGTGATCAACAAGATGCTACAGCTGAAAAATACTTCCTCTTGAGTTTTTGCTGAATTTTTATTTTTACTTTTTCAAATTTTGATGGTTGTTGCATACTTCCAGAAGAGCCTTGTGGAAAAGGTTTGTTCTTTTTGTTCTCTGTCACTTTTGAAATAAAACTTGTTTTGCTATTGGTGCATGTGAGTCCACAGTCCCAAAATTGAAAGTATTAATTAATTCTTGCAGCTCAGCCTTAGACTGAAACTTAACAGCATGTATGATTTGGTTTTCCTAGCTTATACAAGTCTTTGTCGGAAGGAACGAGTCTGAAGAACCAGCCTAACTGTGCTTTCAGTACTTCGGAAGGCAGACTGCTGGGAAAGGAGGATGTTGTGACCTTAACTTATGGCCAGATTGAAGATCTGGCAGCTCAGCTGCAGCAAACTCGATCAGAGCAAAAGGATACTGAGCTGAAGCTCCAGAAAGCCCTGGAAGCTTCGCAGGAGGCCAATGAAAAAGTTCAAAAGTAAGTCGCTTGCCTTCCAACAAAAATTGCAGTTGTCATCCACATGAAACATTTTTTTCTGGTATTTTGTCTATAACTGAAAGTGTGGCAGTACTCAGAAAAGGTTCTTTGAAACTATTCCTTCTTTGTCAGCTCATTTCCCACTCAGTGTGAAGCTGATCATTTTAGCAGTTCTGTGCTATTAGGCAAGTCAGGGTACCTCTCATTACTGTTACGGAAATTGCTTCCTACATGTGCAAGGCACAGAGAAAGTCTTTCCATCTCCTATGAATGGTTTTTACTGTCTTTTTACACTGTGGCAATCCTATGGCAACAGAGTATTTGCCTTTATAATTGCATGGTAGAATATTATGGTTCTCATTTTTGGTCTGTTACACATCTTGCAGGTTTCATGCCACAGTAAATGCTTATGGGGTTGTTTAGGGGTGGCTTCAAAATCTCACTGAGAGTCACAGGAAGTCTCTGAGTCAGTGAACAGAGATTGTATTCTCTTTGCCATCATAAGTTTCCCTGTTAAAAGGTTACTGAACTCCAAAACCTGAAGTTCACCTCTACTGAAGTACTTATTGTCATGTTTGTTATTACTAGTGCCTCTCGACAGTCCGGCACTTCTCATCTCTGCATCACATTCATCAGCTGCAAAATTCTCCTCTCTCACCCTTCCAAGGTGGTCAGTGCTGAACTGATGCAAATTGTGTCGTCTGTCCATACGTGTCTTCAACTTTAATGTTTGCAGCACATTTACAGAGTAGCCAGAAGTTGGCTTATAATATATTGCAAGGACCTAACAAAAGCTTTTCCTGTTTAAAAAAAAAATACATGCTGAGTTCTAGTATTTAAAAGAAGTTATATTCCTATATTTTTAATTTATTTGTAGCTACATAAAATATAATTAAGGTAGCTATATGTGAAAATGCATATTTTTAGTCATCTCTTTAAAACCACCAGCGGTTGTTTGATAATCACTTGAGTCTTTATTCTGAGCACTTAGATATATTTGAAACTTCAGGAGGTGTGCGCTTGATAAAACTAACGTGAAAAAAAATTAAGGCGTGGTAAAGAGAATATTGATTGAACCCTTCTGTACGTTGTTTTAAGTTGTTACATCCAATTTTATTTATAAATGTTTAATATTAAAGCTATTTAAACAGAGGTTGGGTTTTCGCTGGCTGTTTTTTTTCCCCGAAGTGAAACAATCTTGTTTAATCCCGTGTACCCAGGGTGGCTAAAGGAGAAGTGCAGCCACAAACTGAATTAAAGTAGTGGTGATGCACTGCTGTAGTGAAAAGAATCTACGTAATTTAACATGCCCAACTACTTGGGAAAATTTTGGTCAGGTTAGTTTTCATTATTGTTAAGATCAGACGACTGAGCCTATAGCAAAATTAAACAATTGGTTGAAGTCTTTTGATGACAATAGCGTGCCCTTTTTACCACGAAACTGTGGAAATGCTCTGCGCGTCTTCCCAGCACCCGGAGTCATCCACCCCCATCTTATAATTCAACCTGCAAACAGATTAAGCAGCTGAGTTTGTGGAAAGTGTGTTTACTTTGAGCTAAGAACCCTTGTGTGACACTATAGAGATTCCTCTGACACCTCTGGGAGAGCTACACAGACAGTTCGTACTCATCAGCAGGGAAACCGGGCTGAGAATTCCCAATTTCTTTGTAACCTCAACTGCTTCATACAAATCAGTGTTTGGCAATTAGGCAGGAACTCATTTGTTAGCTTAGCATTTTATTTTGAAGATGTAGGATGTTCTACATTTCAAAAAAGAACTGACAATTTATAAACCTGTCAACAGAAAGGCTTCTTGGTATTAATTACAGCAGTATTACTTATTAGCACTGCCTTAAGAGGATGCTTAGTGTCGTTTAAATGTGACACTAAAATTCATAGGCTAAAGACTGTTCTGAAATATGTTTTCTTGACTTTTTTAAATGCTGAACTAAAATTGCATTCTGACACATGAAGGAAGTAGTTTTATCAGCTATATAAAGTAGTTTCTCGATATTATTCAGTGAAATAGCAACAGTTAAAAATCAGAAGAGTAAAATAATTATGACCTTCATTAAGAAAGAACATAGTTGTAATTAATAAAATAATGTTGAGAAAGGATGTACTTTGTATCTTCATACAATGGAGTTTACTGGTTTTACACTGCCTTTGCTAATCTGTTCTCTGGCAACACTAAAGGATTTTTTAATATTCTTAAAAACTTCAGTGTTTGCATTCAGCATGATTTGCAGAGCTTAAAAGAGAGTTGTAATTCTCCACAGCGTTGCCATCATGTCAGCCATTTGTGTACCCACCCGCTGTTGTTGCTTTCTGAACGTGAGACCCAAGTCAGAATAGCGGTCCTGTGCTTTCCATCAGGACAAAAAGCATCTAAAAAATTTCTTGATCCTGTCCAACACGAAACAGCAGCTGTGAACCAGAAGGGGGATGTTTTGGTATCTACTTATAGTGAACTTGGACGTAGTAAACATCTGTTTATACTGAAGCAGGACGAACATCTCACGTTGGCTCACTGCAGCGTGGGATATAAATTGAGACTGTGCGCTCTTGCCTGTGAAGATGATTCACCATCCTAACAGGGGTGCTGGTGTGAAACAAGAAACACTGATGCTCAGAGAGTGGCCACACAGATTTAGCTGCATTTGTTTGAATCTATTTTGATTTTGAGACACTATCAAGCTACACTGAGACTTTTAAGAGAGCGCTATTCTTTATAAAGCAAGTACACGTTTTAACCGTGGTCTGTGTAAATAAATACATGTATGTGCACACATAACACAGTACATACTTATTCAATAGAAAATTATGGTCTGCACAATAATATTTTTAATCCATACTCTGGAATGGCTATGACTATAATTTTCTATATTTCATTAATTTTTCTATTTCATAATTACAAAGAATTAGGACCAGAGTGCAGAATTCACCAGGAGTGTTGGTATAGTGCCACAGGCCCCCTGCAAGTTTGTCCTGCCTGAGAAGCCAGGAGCCAGCTGGTGCAGTCCCAGCAGGGAAATGGGGCTGACCTGGGGAAGGTGGCTGGGAGAGCCTGTGAATTAATTAATACCTCTGCCAACAGAGGAAGCAAGGCATTTTAAAAATGTCCTTCCGGCTGGAACCTCTGGGATTGTGGAGTGGTTGCTGATGTCAGTGAGATCAGAGGAGGTTATAATGTAATACCAAATCAATATTAGCCAATTATCAGTAAAGGTTGAGGCCACTTTTGATGTGGTTTTTCCAGGAAATGTTCTATTTTTCTGCAACAGCTTTGCAGCTGGAGTGAATTTTAATGCAATTTGTCTATTGGGGGCTTCTATTTTTTTCTCATAATTTAATGATTCTGGCTCAGTAAAGCGCAGCTCTGCATGTGAGCACAGCTACACTTGCACACTCGTGTAGCTGTGTGAAGTGGCAGAGGAGGGCGAGTGGGTAGAATTTCTATGTAATCCTCTAAAAATAAACACAAATCCACAAAGTAGCAGTGCAATGCTAAAATATACAGGTATGAAAGTAAGCATGAGTGATGAGAAGAATCCTGCTCGTGCACTTTGTCGAGGTAGTTCTGACTATGAATAAAGCTAATATCAAAATGATGTAAACCAGCTTCATTTGCCCTCAACTGTTTATTAAAGACCTTTTCTTTCCATTTTTTTTTCTTTCTTTTAAGGAAGATGTCAGGAGAGTTACAGCTTTGGATAAAATATTTCAGTTGATTGAATAGGTACGAAAACTAAGTGGTCTTCTGAACTAAATTCTATTCTTAGTAACATTTGCTTTACCCCTTAAGGTCTAATTTTTTTGACCACCTAAATTTCATTGTGACTGGAACACACCCTTTGTTTGTTTAGTCCTGAATTTCCCCCCAGCATTTTTGAAAATCCTTTCTCTGCTTTTGTGCTTGGTCACTTATTTTCTTAGCTGATGCTGATATATATAAGTTGATCTATGAAACAGCAAAAACAAGCACTTCTTATCAAGAGTTGACATGATTGAAAAGAATATAAAAAATGGAAAGAAATAAGAAGCAAGCATTTATTAAGCAGTTAGTGTCCCCCTCTTCTGCAAGTAAAACTAATCTGCCTTCTGAGTGCGGGAGCTGTGTACGTTTCACATCAATGTCCAACACGTTCTTCAGTGCTGGCTGGAGGGTCTAATCTTTCCCAGAATGATCAGAGCAGTGCAGTTCAAGAACAAGGATGAATATTTGAATAATCACACCACAATGTGAGGTGACCCTCCGACAGGGGACTGACCAGATACACATATGGATTTTGGGAAGAAGCTCTGATGCTCTTTTTTAACACAGCTGTGAGAAGAATGTGGCTAAGACCCAGTAGTCTTTCTGGAGTATAGCTGGCAAAGGAAACCATGAGGAGAAGAGAATTTAACACATGGGTGTAAGGGAGTCCGCTTCATTGATGCGATCTGAGGGGAATGTCTAATGACTGGAAGAATCAAACTTGGCAATGAAAACACAAAGCTCTTTTCATCAATTCAAACGCTGACTCTAAAGCTGCAGATGGTTACCTCCAGCCTTGCCTATTCAGTGTGGGGTTGTATAAAATAGCACTTTGGTGAATACTAATAGATCAAAACAAAGATTTAATAACATAAAGATGTGGTGTTCATTTTTAAATGAGGATACAGGTCAGTGTCTCAGAAAAGAGTGAAATAAGTATCTTTATGTATGGGTCTAAAGTCTCTGGAGATTTTTAACTGCAAACATATCTTTAGTGTGCAGATTGTATTCAGTTCAGGGCAGCTATGCAGGGAGCAGGCTAAAAGCAAGATTTCTGAATTATTATACTAATTGAGCCTCTTTGCAACATGCAAATGTTGTTAACTAGTTATCTCCCTTTTAAAATCATACCTACATATATTTAGCTGAAGTATACATTGTAGCTTGTATGCGTTCAGCTACTTGTTGTAGAAAAGAATGGAGCTAGTTAATTAGAAATTGCAGGCAGAAGCACTTCACAAAAGAAACAAGTTGTACATTCACTGGGACTTAAAGCTGTTTGTTTTGGAGGAACCACCAAGTCTTAGAGAACTCGGTTGGCTTTATTTTAAATTTGAGAGAGAGATTTCTTTCGTTTTCTTCTTTCAAAACAATGACTATGATTTGATTTCTCACTTTATTAAGATGTTGTATTTAGATGTTGAGACTTTTCTATTAAAACTGTACTGTGCTTTTTTTTGTTGTTTTTTTTTTTTACTTATAGAATTGTATTCTGGTACATGTCAGATCAAAACATTACATGCTGGAGGCTAGGAGTACAATTTCATAGGTATTAATAGTTTCACCGATTTGTGTCAGTAAATAATTTAGCACCTGTCAAAAGTGATTTTCCTTTTAATGATAACTACTGTGCTGACCGCTGCTGTGAAATTCTGCTGAGTTTGAATAGTTGGTAATCTTTTAATATCATATGGGGAATAATTTAACTGGTGCTGGCGTTTTGAAATGTAAAGTAAGTCCTGGCATCTTGTTGAAGAATGTAGATACAGAGCTAGTTTCTTAGTTACAGCAAATTGACTTTGCTCTGTCGCACTAAGTTGCATTCATTTGTCCCGGTTAAGGGTATGACCTGTAGTTTACTGAGAAACAGATGCTGGTGGGTGCATTCAAAAGACAAGTGAGTGAGGGCAATGTGCTGAGAATCTTATACTTGCTATAGCAATCCACAGAAGTCAATGGATATCAGAGTTTGCATGGAAGGAAATGGAAAGCAAAGGATGACAACTTTTGTAGCAGTCTAAGATACCAATGCAAATTAACAAAGGTTCTGGACTTTCAGAATTGGATCAAAACTCGCTAAAGGGAATTCAAAGTGGAAAAAACTCCTTGATGAGGACTGATGTGTTGGCTGCCTCATACAATGATTAAAAGCAGATTATAAGCTCCATGGGGCCCATAAGAAATACACAATCTCCACAGGCAGGGTTTTATGGTGTTTAGGAAACCCACACTAGCCAGATGGAAGATTCCCAGACACGCAAAACTACCACATACCCTGAAGAATTCTGCAGAGCTGATGCAAATTTATTTGGCATACCAGACATGAATAGGGACATGAGAAAGTCCAAAACACAAAATCTAGTAACAGTCACTCATATCACATGCGAAAATACTACCACAGAGTAGCAATAACAGGCAGAGCGAATGTACTGGATTTAAGGGCAATAGGCTGGAGTAGTCTGCTTTAGTCAGTGAGGAAATAAGACTAATTGAAAAATGTGAAAGAAGTCACGTTTGATCTAACTGAAAGCAGCACACAGTAGGGTCAAAATTTATTTAAATACTTGGAATTCTGCACTAAGACCAGTGATTCCTCTCAGAAAAATTTCCCTCAGACTGCACTAAAATGCATGGTGAAATGATGAATTAAACAGTCTTGTAGAGATACCTGTTTGTTGTAATAAAAAAAAAAATTGAGTAAGCCAATGAGGTTATGTGCAGCCTCAGAGAAATTCAACATATAGACAGAAATCAATTTTCTGGGTCTGAAGGAAATAAAATATTGAACTAGTATTCAAATCTAAGGTGAGCTGAACAAATTCAGTCATCATTGGCATTTTCTCTGGACTGCTGTCGTTACACATTTCTGTATCACTAGGCAGATCTTGTTTCCCTTGGTGAGGCTAACGTATTATTCATACTGTACAAAAGGAAATATATAACTTTTGGAAAGCTGGAATGAAATGTATCTTCCTTATTGGATTATATTATCTTTATGAATGACACCAGTTTTTTAATTGTGCACTTCCTGTTGCAGTCCAGGTAAAATTTGCAGGCTGTGATGGAGGGAGTGCCTAGTAACTCAGTACCACTAATACTGGTAGCTTCTCAGCCCAAGGAAGAAAGGACTTGGATAAGCATAAGCACAAAACTTCTAACTGAAAAAATTATGAAACAGTTGACTTATTGTCTTTTCTGCCTGGATTGCCTGGAGACCCAAATGGAGAAGCACATGCTGAGTCAGAGTGAGGCACGCTGGTTTCAGAGATCCATGCAGAGCTGTGTGACCTCAGACATTTCTTTCAAAAGTGTCCTTGGCATCTGCCCCCATCTCAACCTTTGTTTTCTAAGCAGTTTCTTTTTATCATTATTTTTTATTTTTCAGTTTTATCCAGTGCCTCTTGAACATAAATACAAAACCAGTATCAGAACTTCCATCTCCCATTTTCCAGGTGGGCACCCTTGATCGCCACCCACAGAATCACACTTTCAGGTCTAATAGCATTTCATATGTTTCTTCTGTAGAAATTCACAGTTTCAGAAAGAAAAGCGTAGAAGTCTCTTCATCCCTGGAGTGTACTGCTCCCCTGAGAAGTGGCAGATGTGGGTTAAAAAACCAGTTTTTCCTTAGCTTGGCTGAAGGCTCTAACTGAAAGTATTATTTTTGATGTTTGTTTTGAAAAGGAGGACTGGTAGCACTGCTGTTATCTTTGTCACCTTAAAAGAAACTTGTGGCCTTAGTTCTAGAGAAGGCAGCTTGAGGACTTCTGGACAACCTGGAGCAAGACACTAAAAGCAAGGGACTGCCCTTAATAGAGCAGGTTGTGGTGTCAGTACTGAAAGTCTCACGCAGTTATAATGTGTGATGTTGCCAGAGCAGATTATGGGATATCCTTCTCCTGGATATTTTGGGTGTCATAAATTATAGCGAGGCCTGTAGCATCTGACAGTTTATGATCAGTGCCAGTATTATGTTCAGTGGTGCACTTAACAGAATGAAGACCAAAAAATCCCATCCAAAGGGAATGACAGGTTTGCCTTTTGTGCATTCCTTGCACAGCCAAGATACCCGCTGGCTGCAGGGAGTTTCACATGGATGGAGAATGCAAAACTGCACACCCAGTCTAAGTCAAGTATTTATTTTCTTTTTGTAGCTATGGTTTACTTTTACTTAACCTCTGTACATTGAGGATTGCAGTGCAGATATTGTTTTGTTAAAGTATGGGTAGTTACAATATAAACACAAATATTTATTGTTATTTGAATATTTATCATCTCAGCCTTTCACGAAAATAAAAGCAGTGCTGAAACTTCATTCTCTCAAACACTAAAATGTATTCTATGAAAGTCAAATGTTTTCAGAGTCAACATAATCACAGCATCCCAGTTTTTGACCTGTGTGTTCATTTACAGTTTACTTATAGCTGCTTCAGAGAGATGGAAGTTTGTAGATTACAACATGGTTTTATTGATTTATCAGTAGCAAAATACACTAAGTATACACTCAGTAAACTGGATCGGCTAGCTCTTGGGCTTGTATTGTATAATATCAGCTTGTTGTGGAATACTTCAGAACAAAATCAGAATGTTGGCATAGTTAACTTCAGCGGTGTAAACCAGACTTGCAAAGACTAATATTTAGTAAGACCAATAACACAAACAAATTAGATTTTGAAGTTGTTTGCCCAATAGGAAGAAGCATGCTGACACAGTATTTGTAAGCTATAGTTAACTGTTCTATGACAAATTATTAAATACTTTGAACAGCAGATTGAGTGCTCCTTGAAGAATAGCAAGAAAACTTTTTCTCAGACTTGCTTTTTTTTTTCCAAGATGATAAAAAGAGTGTCACAGCAAATACTCATTTACTTTAATATTTTATATCCAAATAAAATAAGTCCATGGCATTTACATTGCCGTTACTAAATAGTATTTGGTTTGTTTGCAAGAGTCATTTATTTGTGGCTTGGCTGAAGGAATAAAAATAAATTTGCGGTTCTTTCTGTTAATACTCATACTGTTTCTTAACATATGCAAAAGATTGAATACTGTAAATGTATATGCAGAAGCTCAAAAAGAAAGCCCAGACTTTCTGAAGCTTCTGAATTACGTATAACCTTTTAGAGAATTGCTGGGACAGTTCTTTACAACAACAAAAAGAAGTAACTGACTAAGCCAACCAGGTATTTAATTTTAAGCAAACTTGAAATCATTTAAATTTTTCCACTGCTTAAAATCAAGCATACCTTCACTAAAGCAGGGGCTAGTCATCTTAGAAAAAAATTACCGTTCATGTTTCTGAACTACTCCGGAGCCAATAATTAAATAGCCATATTTTTCCATAAGGCTTTTTTTTAAAAAAACAGATTTTGTAGAAGGGCAGCATCAACTGTATTTACGAGAGCTAACAACAGCTTTAACCCCATCATCACTACTGTCGCTTTATTGGCAAGTTGCTCGACTTTCCTGCTCTATATGCTGTGATGTGGGTATAAGGATATAGATCTAAACACTGAGCTGTTGGAAGGCATAAATCTTCAGGACAAAATGTTATCATTTCAGTTTCAGATCATGGAATTCTTGCCCATAGAAAGTATCAGAAGTCAGTCTTTGAATGAAAGACACTGCAGGTATTGGAAATGTGTGCAATTAAATTTTTTTATTTAGCACTTTATTCTGTGCCTCATAATATATGCTTCAAATATGTTAGTATATATTCTTCAGTGAATAAGTACTGTGGCAGAATACTTTCTATGGGGAAGATATATTAGCATAAGGTAAAACTGCTGGTTTTCCGTAAGCAGACGACACAGACTTCCAGGAAGTATTTGGCAAGAAAATCCAGGAGACCCTTGCCTATTCATATGAGCACAAACTTCATGGAAATGTAAGGAGTACACTGTAAGGAGTAGGCTCCCATGTCAAGATTTCTCCTAAAAAAAGAGAGCAGCTGTGACGCCAAATGTGTGGAAACAGTGCTTGTCAGTGCTAAAAGTAACTCAAGCTTATGGAAGAAGGTATAGAAAAGGTATCGTTTTCCTGGCACAAATATAAGTAGTAAACTTTGCATAAAATTGCCAGACAAACTGTTGGATTCAAGCTGGAGTAATTAAGGGAAATTTGGAGATCTGATTAAATAATCTGATGTGTATCATTTAGCTTCAAATGTGCCAATATATCCTCTATTTCAGCTACTGTTAATTTTTTATCTCTAATTTATCTCTAATCTGAGCCACATGCTCAGATGTGGATGGTCTATCCAATAATAAGAGCCTGGTCTTTATGATGTGTTGTAGATTTCAATGTACTGAAATACAGTGTAGTAATTTCAGGGTTTGTTTTTCTTTCTCAGAAGCTCATTTATTTTTGACAATCAGTGTATGCTGTCCTGAGTAAGCATTTGAAAGCAAAAGAGTGATACCTTCTACAAGGTGGTATTAAATCCAGCATAGAAGCGAAGTCCTGATTTTGTATTATCCTGTAATGTGTAACAGTCTACATCAATGCAAAGTAGGGTGAAATGCTGTCAAAATAGACCAACTGTGTTTACTGCTCACTTTTCCTGCTGCTAGTGATGGCACAAGGTGAATAGTAATGGTGAGCTAGCTCATAATCTTCCAAACAGAAGGTAGAGAGCAAACAGTTTGACAAGATTAGTTATTGTGGACCACAGATAAAGGCTTAATATTTTAGCCAAGGCCTGTGTAAGCCAGGTTTATTTTGAAATATGTCTGCTGTCAAGAGCCCAACTGGCTGTATTTGCTTCTAAGTTTAATCATATACAGAATTACTCTTTTGGGTTGAGAAGATGCTGAAAGGGATTTAATAGGAATGCTTGTTTGGTGACAGTGCTTTTCAGAGGCAGAATGGTTTGCCCTGCCAAATTTAAGGCCTGTACATTTAATGGAACACACTTTTTGGAGTGACCTTACAAACAGCGTTGGGCAGGCAGGAATTGGCGGCAGTGCCTGTAGTGATTAGATTCAACACTGTGGTCTACCACGGTTTAGAGCTCACTGATGCTGCTAAATCAGTCTCTAAGACATGTGTTTTAAGACCAGAAAGGACCATTAATACCAGTCAGTCCAGCCACCTGTCTGACAGAGGACACTGAATTTTACTCGGCATCAGGTTCAAAACCATGGCTGAACTCCAGCGTGCCATTTAGAAAGACACCCAGTCTGATCCAAAAAATGCAGAGGGAACTTTGTTAAGAAAAGAGAGGCAGCCTGTGCATTGGAACCATGTGTGGTCTTTATCATATGAAGGGTTATGAAGGAATTGATACAGACCATTAAATTCAATGGGCAGTGATTTTTAGTGAGATGACAAAAAATGATTGTTGGAAAGACAGGCTTTTGAGGTGGCAAAAATAATACGTGAATTAAAGAATACGGGTAATTAAAAATTTGCTGAATCAGCCAGGAGTAAGAGGGTGATGGCTGTGTAGCATGGTAGATAGGTCATGCACTGCAAGGTCATACCCTTGATACCAGGCTTCAAACCAGTGAATACTTACGTATTTTATTCAATCAGAGCAGCCCCAAATTTTGAAACTGAGAACAAGCCACCCCAACACCCAGCACTAGCACAGTGCTATTCCCTTGAGAGGAAGACAGCTGGGGTCCAGTTCCCTCGTGCAGATAATAGAGCTGAACCAGTTTCCTCCAGCCTCTTGAGTAAATGATCCTACCCAAGTGACTGGTTTCCATGCAAGACCAGTATCACAGCAGCCTCTCTTCTCTATGTCATTTGTTTCCTTGAATTGACAGAAAATGCTTGAAAACAAGTATGCCATTTAGAATTTTATGAAGTTTATCTGAGAGGAAAACTGAAGGAAAGGAGAGGGAAAGGAAGAGAGTTATTTTATTCTAAATGAAATTAAGTGAATTTGTTTGTTTGACCGCTCACCAATCAATCATTCACTGTACTCTACTGCTAAACTGCTGGGAATGCTTTTGTCCAATGCATTTTATTTATCCAATATATTTTCAAAAGCTTGGTTTCTAAAGGGAATTAGTGTCAGCAAAACACATTCCGCAAGAAGCCAGAAATCATGCAGGTAAGTCCATCTTCATAGCCTGAGCCTAATCTTATCTACTGGAAAGATAACCAAGGGTTATAGCTTAGGTTTATAAGCCTTTATATAGCATTTCAAAATCCAGGATTGGGGTTTTTTTATCACTTAACTCCTCCATTTGCAGGTAGAAACTATTGTTTTCGGCTAGTCTGTATATTGCTTTGCAGATTAGGACATGGGCTACTTGAAGGGTGCCGTGTTCTGTCAGTTGGTGTCCATTTTGTCTGTTTCTGGGGCATGATTCCTGGGAAGGTCACTCTGTGACTGTGTAACTGTCATACTCAGAACCTGGGAGTAAAGGCCACTGCTGTCCTTTGGGGTGAGTTCTTTTGGCCGGAGATGTGGAAGGATGTGCCAATCTATGTGGATTTACATAGTTACAGAGCTTTTACTGATCCCAAGCTACAGGTTAGAGCGAAACTTCTTCAGTGGAATATGTGAAAGAGGGGAGCAAGCCAAAAATGTGCATGTGAGTGAGCAGTAGAGAGTAGCAGGTAACATACTCGCACCGATCTGTTCAGCTTCCGGGCTCCCAGAACAAACTTCTCTGTCAGTTAGAATTTTAAGGAGATTTTAAGTGCTTTATGGAGACTGAATCTAAAACCAAAATTGTTTTTACTCACAGGAGTAAAGCTTTGCTAAAAGTCAGAGCAGATTGTCAAGCAATTCAGGAGGTGTGTAAGAACACTCCACATAACAACGTGAGCTCCATCCGGGCATTGACAGCTGCGTGCGTAGGTGACAAGGAAACACAGTGTGAAACAGCTGGAAGAGGAGTTGAGAATTGGTTGAGAACTTGTCTTGGGGAAGACTCACCTAGAAATGTTCCTGTTTAGGTAGCTTTCCTCTTAAAATGAGGATCTTCTTAAAGTGTAGCAACATGTTTAAAAGGATGTAATTAAACCTGTAATATCATAGCAGCAAGTCCCTTATGGAAATCTTTTTATGTCTGTATTAGAACACAGATTCAACTGCTTAATTCCAAGTTTGTGTAGAGAAAGCATTAAGCCACTGCAATTCAAGACTCTTAACGTTGTGTCTTTTGCTAACTTAAAAATAATGGTGGACCAGGTGTCCCTTTCCTAAATTGTGTGTTTTATTTAATTTTTCCATTTCATAGGAGCGTTTAGATCAGCATTTTGGAAGTATGTAGAGTAGATAAAGAATATTTCTAGCCCTCATCTTTGTGCTTTTCATCAGTGCAAGTTCCATCTGTCATGAAAAGCACTGGACGTTTTTACTTTTGGATATATGCAAATCAATAGAAATAAAACCAAATTGTACCCATCCATCTGAATCCATAGCTTTTTCCTGTATTTTATATGTCATTTTATACTCACTTTGCATGCATGCATACAATAATTGCGTAAAGAATGTTGATGTGGCATTCGTTGAGAGAATTTATTTGTTAAGGGACAGATTTTCCAGAAGTATTTGAAGAACCGAGAAATAATGAAGGTTACCTACTGCGGTTTGCAAAAATTTCTAAGGAAGAAATTGAAATCCACGAGAATGGGGGGAGTGAGCCCTTATGAGGCTTTGTAAAGCATTCCAAAAGGTGTGTGTCTGTCCTTGAACTTTTGGACCCTCAGCACTACAACAGAGTGGCCCACCCACCATATCATTTTTCTGTCTGACCTAAAATATGAACCCAAATACTTTCTTCTTAAATGACTTGTACAGTTGCTTCATGAGATGCAAATTCGGTGTCCATGCTTACATCTCAGGAGAAAGTGTCATGTTGCAAATTAAATTTATATTATGAGGACTCTTCACAAGCAAGAAGACAAATGTCATTTGTTAAATCTTTGTCTTAGAATACAATCAAATGTGGTCAGTGCTGCTTTCAGTTAAGTAAAATTCGGTGAAATTACACAAAGTAACAGAAGTTGCTTTCTTCAGGTCAGTGTCTTCCATATTTTGAATAAAACCCTGCAGACACTGAGACGAGTTCCCAGCACCTTCCATTCTTCTGGTTAAGTTACCTCTGATCTTGAGTTATAAAACTAATACTGCAGTTTTCCACATTAAAATGCTCAGTCTCCAGAGGGATCTGCCTGCAGTGTCCCACTGGGCTGGGCTCAAAGCCTTATGGACAAGGGCTGGCTCTGGCACCCTCGCCCCTCGCAGGTAGCCCTCGCTGGCACGAACGGCCTTTTTTGCTGCCTTTCATTACTCACAAAGAAAATGTTGCTTAGTGTGAGTTGGGATGACAGAGTTGGACCCTTGGTGAACAAAGAGTCCAGGATTATCATTCCAAAAAGCCCCCTGAGGCCTGTATCAAGAGTTATTAACCACTGATTCAGCGCAGAGTATTATTTTGTAGGCTTAAGTGGGATTTCAGTGGTATATTGGGTCTTGCGTCTGTGTAGGGGTAAATTTTGCCCTCTGTTATTTTGTCTTATAAATAGCTGTTACAATTTCTCTTTTACATTATTGCTTAAATCTCTTTCAAAGGTACAATATCTTAATCCACCGCTACCTTTTTTTTTCCCCCCTTCTAATAAAGAATAAATAAATTTGCAAATCCACATATGACTGAAACAAAAGGCAAATAAGCTCTGCATGGTTTGTATTTGGTGAGGAATACCTCATTTTGATGATTTCAGTCATCATTCATTTGAAAAGCAGAAACTATGATTGTTAAGCCTCATTATTTTCAATGAAGCCTGACAGTTTCAAGGTTAAACAGAAGACAGCTACTTTCATCCCAGTGGTGTTTCTCTTCAAACATGGGCAGCTCGTGGCTAACTTGTTGTGCTCTGATGTGCAGTGCCATTGCTTGGTCACAGAGTGGTGCACATCTAAACCCAGTGGTAGGACAATGAGTAAGCAGTGACCGCCAGCTTGTGTTTCCCCAAAAGGAGCCTCAATTCCTGAAGTCCTTTCACACCCCGCCCCCGCCTCGTATAAGCCACACAATATTTCTTTTTAACTGAACAGTGATTTAAATAAGCCATGATCTCAGTTTTTACAGGTTTTATGCTGTCTCCCAGAAAAACAATTTTCAGCCCAAACCTTCTGTTTGTCCAAACAGTTTGAAATGTTTCTCCAGTGCTTTTATGTCTCTGAAGCACATTAGAGAGGGTGATAGCGTGGAAGAGACCTCCAGCAAGAGTTAAAATGGCTGAGAAAGCTGCCATGGTTCTGAATAAACATGCTGTTGAAAGAGGACTGATCTGCCATTGCTTTCTGAAATTGCGCATAGACTGACAACAGATGTAACAGGGAGACTTCCCAATGAGAGAGGCTGACGAAACTGTGACCTGTCAGTAACTGAGTTAAACTCCTTAGAACTCAGAAAACATTGATGTATCCATGTGAGAAAACTTTCGGGAGCAAATAAATTGTGAAATCCCCGACTTTATACTTGCATGGACTGATGGCACTGAGTTATGGCTGTTTGGGTGCTGCCTCTATAAAGACAGAGTGCAGCAGATGGTATTTTACAAAACCAGGGGAAAATTCACTAGTTGGTTAAGAAGGAGAAGTGTCTGTTGGAAAACCGAAGGGAGAGGAGCACCTAAGCAGCAATTTTTCACCTGTGTATTCATTCCCTCAGAGTCCCTGTGGAGCAGCTAGAACTAGCTGAACTTTCCACATACTTTTCCTGGTGTCTGTTGATTACATTTGGGTGGTGAATTCTTAATCTCATTTCAGGAATTAAGTCACCTGGTGAGTACAATGAAAGGTGTAGCTTCATCGTGCTTGGTGGTTCCTGGAAAACAAGAGTGTTTCAATACGTACCAAGCACATTAGTCATGACTTGTGGCAATAAATCCATGTTGACTAGTTTACGTGCACTGAAGTTACTAATGCATTCATGAGATAAAATGCATTTTGCAATTTTGATAAAGCTGTGTTATTTTTATTTCCTATCTGCATCTCTCACGTTGTATAATATATTTTTTTTAAAAATTGTCTTTTCAGATAAGCGAAAAATGGTCAACTTTGTAACAATGGGAACAGCTATTTGAATCTGCAGCTCTGTTTATCCATTGTGGAAGCTGTGTGTATAATATTCTGGACGTGGCTCTAAAAGTGTTCTGCTACACACAGCGTCTGCTTTTATACAGATAGTTTATTTGTGAGAGAGCTTTCATTGAAGGATACCATAAAATACAGACCAGTTGAAGAAATAGCTTGAATGCATGATTTCTGGAACGCTGAAGATAAATGTTGTAGATGCAAAATAAGGAACAAATTTAGTCCTTTGCATTTGCCTACGTACTTTAACAAAAGAAAGATCAAATTAAGCCAGTGAGATTCTGAACATGTTTATAGCCTGTGCCTTAAAACTAAGAGGTTTGGGTAGCTCTCTGTCCTACTTATTTAGACTGTTAATTTTTCTGTATTTGTATTGACACAAGAGTCATGCAGGCCACCTTCAAAATACCATCGTCCACGTCCTCAGCAACTTGACTTGTTGAGTATTTTGAAAAAGTTTTTGACATAAAACACATGGGCTTTTAGACATAAATTTATAAACTGGACAGTAAAAGTATCTGTTGGATAACGTGCAAGATACTTTTTAAGGGGAAACAGCAGTTAAGTGCTATATTTAACAAGAGCCATGGACAACTCATATTTTTAAAAGTGAAAAATTAATTGTCCTGCTTCGCCGAAGTGTGTATGTACCACAGGATTGCTGCACAGGGTTCTGTGTTAATGCCATACAGGGACCTCAGATACTACGTACACAACAAAGGAAAAGTGAGTTGATATATATCCCTGACTGCAGATGGGTTGGGTTGTAGGTTAAAAAGTTTTTCGCAAGTTGTCTGCATTTTCCCTTAATGTCTGTCTTTTACAGTAGTGCTTTGTTTCTGAGCGTGACCACCACCAGGACAGCTTGGTTCAGTGCAAACACTGTCTCTTTCAGCCAGAACATTCCTAACATTAGCTTCCTTTTTTTTTTCTCTCCTCTCCCTCTCCCCTGCCCCCTCTCAGGTTGGAAAGGCTGGTGGACGTCCTGAGGAAGAAGGTTGGAGCAGGGACCATTAGGACCGTGATCTGATTGAAAGCTGTAGTCTAAGGAAGCTTTCACATCTGGTGACCAGGCTGCTTCATTCAGCACTGTGTAAACACTGAAGCCTTAACTTAGCAAACAGTTGTTAGAAGTGGGACACTCCAGCGACATTCCAAGCTGAGATAAAATCAAATCATAAATGTTTAACTACTTTGCTGCTGAGTTCTGTGATTTGTTGAAATGTTTCACTGCAAACATGTATTTGTTTTTAAGCAAATGCATTGTGGCACTGTGTATTGTGAAAAATTGTGTAGATGCTTATTTTAACAGTCTATCCTCTCAGTGTTAGTAGACTACAGTCTGCTGCAAGGCACAGCTTGGTCATTTTCTTAAATGCTGCAGGCTTCGGGTTCAAAATGCTGCAAAGCAGTTTCAAAATTTAAATCACTTATTTTATTTGTGAGACTGCAAATAGTCTGGTATTTGTATGTTAAATATATTAATTGATAAAGTAGGTTGGCATTCAAGAAATATCTCTGGCTGGTGTATTGGATATTTTTTCCTCCTTACTCATAGCCCATTGAATTGCAGGTAGTAACTGTGGCTACATCAAAGGGCAGGATAAATGTGTAGCTTTATACAACAGTTGAATAGCTTCTGCTAGTACATGGCATTTTCAGTGTACATTAAAAAGAAATTTACAGTTAGGTTTCACTGGAAGTACAGCTTAATAAATTGCGACATGAAAGCTTTGTGACATTGTACAGTATCTCAGACAGTGGAGAAAGTTTCCTGTATTGTTTTTAGTCACTCCTCTGTCCTTTTCTATGAGGGAAAAGCTCTCAGATATTCAGAAAGCACCTTATAAATTAAAAATCTGTCTTTTCGGTGTTCAGCTCTTCTCATCCCTTTCCTACAAGATTTTTGTCTGCTTCTTCTAGACCTCTGAGGGCTCTGCAGTGCAGGAGTACCAACCAGGTTGGGTTTGAGGCCAAACTGTCAATCCTTGGTTTTTTGTACTCATGAAGTGCCCTAGGACTTAACTCAAAGGCTGAAGCATAGAATCTTATAGGGAGGGGAGAAACTGAGGGCTGAGGAGGAAAATTTGGGGTACACAGACATTATAGACCTGACAGATACATAAGAGTTGAACTTAGAGTTGTGTTCGTGACTCAGCCATCTCCCTGTATGAGGTCAGCACTCATATAAACCTGCTCAAAAAAGCAGCTGTAATCTCTGAGCACCCCAAATTCAGTAAAGAATCTCAGCAGCCAGCTGGCCTTTAGTCTCTCCTCAGGACCAGCCAACTCAGGCAAGGTGGATGTAGCTCCTAAGGCTTCCACTTGCCTGCTTTGCTTTGTGTTTAGTGTTGTTACATGGTCTTCCCTCTTAGTGCCTGTTTGTACAGATGTTGTGATAGTACAGTCTGTCTGGAGAAAATGAAATTTTAATTTTGAGTGTAGAGAGAGGAATTTTAATGTCTGTTTTCTCTTTCAAACACTTAAAAGTTAAGCCTTCCTCCTCTGCAGACCTAAGCCCCTCCTAGTTTCAGTCAACCAAACCTAACCTCTTGCAGGGAGATAAGCAGCATCTCTCCAAGCCACATTTACCCAAGTCACTTCTAGAAACTTTTGAAGTGCTCCTTTTCGACCTTCGGTCAATCCTAAGATAGCCAGGGAGTCTGGAGCCTCTCCCCCACACCTATTCAGGGGGAAGAAATTTTAATGCTTCCAAACTGGAGGATTTCCACCCTCCAGGTTCCAGCCCCTTCACTCTCTCCCATGTGCTGCTGTTCAGCTCTTTGGGTGACTCAACAGCTCTTTGTCCTACTGTCCTCAACAGCTTTGTGCACGAAGCAGATGACAAGATCTCCTGAGCTGTCAGGGCTGCTGAACCATTTCTGCTGTAAGGAGGTAGTGAGGAAGGAATAAAGACAAAGGTGTAAGGACCACCATGCTGTGCTAGACCAAAGCCCAAAGACTGCCTTTGGCAATAACAAATAGAAGATGCCTAGGAAAGGGTATAAGGTCAGGCCAGCACTAGTGACCACTCTCCCAACTGGTGTCCCAGGAATTTGTTAGTTAGAGGCTTTCTAAGCCAGAGGTGGTGTCTTTGTATTTAGCAGCATTTTTTCATTACCTGTTTTTTAATCCATTGTAATTGTTTGTATCCACTTGTTCCTTTCACAAGGTCTTATGCAGTTAATGATGCATTGAGTGAAGAAATACTTCCTTTTCTGTTATGAACCTGCTCTATTCATTTGCTATCACCTAGTTTTTGTATGAGAGAAATGGTGAGGTACCATTCCCTGTTCATATTGTTTCCATGTCCCATGTGATTTTACAAATTTGGCATCATTTTCCCCCGCTTTTCTTTTCCAGAGAGAACCCCTAGTCTCATTTAAAGGAGCTGTCTCATGTTTTTAATTGGCCTTGTCATACTAATCTGCTTTTTTTCCAGCTCTGCAGTGTTTTTACTGATGCAACCAGATTTGTGCCTAGTGTTCAAGATATAGACAAAATGTGACTTTAATGGTTGTCGTAATTATATTGTCTGTTTTATTCTCTATGCTGTTTGTAACAATTTTTAGCACTGGACTTGCTTTATGACTTTTTATTTATTGGTATTAATACTTCTGTAGTAAAACAACAGCTCTAGATCTCCTTCCTCAGTTGCAATGTTCAGCTCAGAGTTCACTGTGGGTTGTATGAAGACAGAACTGTTTTCTGAATAACTTCGCTTTTATGGGTGCAGAATGTCACCTGTTGTTTTAGCATTCCCTGGTGACCATGAGCTCTTATTCCATCTCTTCTCACAGCTCCTCTTTAATACTCACAGTAGCAAAGTATCATCGACATCTCCATGCTGAATATGGTGGTATGAAATACCGACATCTCCAAATAACCCCCTCTTGAAGGTGATTTCTTAGTTAAGTTAAATATGGCCTCTGGGACCAAGATCCCTGTAGGACAATAAGGTAGCTTTTCCTTCACTGTGAAAATGAAACATTTATCCTTACACATTGTTTTAATCTAACTTTGAACTACTTATTTTTCCGTGTAAAGGTCTTCTCTCTTATTGCTTGGCAGCTTTGATCAGGAAGTCGTTTGCTACTTTGAGAATGCAAGTTTACTAAATCAGGGCTTGTGCTCCATGCATGAATGTGCTAAGTTCCTCCTTCCCTTAGAAGTGTCAAGAGCTCCTCACCTTTCCCCAAGTATTTCTGCATCCAAGAGAATAATCTTGTGAGTGCAGGCTTCATACAGCCAGACTGTGTGACCTCCAGCCTCTTGTGTCTGCTGGCTTTGTTTGGAAGAGTAGGATGGGCTATGCAAAAGCTGTCTAGCAGGCTTGATGTCAGATACATCTGATTGCAGGTAATACTTGATTCGGTAAAATTAAGTGATAGTTTTGCTTTATAATTTTCCTTTTGACACATTGTACCTAAGGTGAACAAGTAGTTCCTGACCCTGTCTTTTGTCTTGCACCAAGCAGTCTGGAATTCAGTGATAATTTAAGTTAGGGTGCTTTGTCATAAATGACAAATGTAGATAAATGTATTTGAATCATAATGAAATCAGATGTGTTGATTTTTAAAATTCAGCTGGAAATGTTTTTATTCTTTGGAAAGGACCTTGGAAAATTTACTGTGTTGAGAGTAGAAAGGTTCAAAAACAGTTGGGTGCTCCCTCTTCCTTGCTAACAACCTGGTGTGTGGTCTTTGGCAAATTCCTTAGTGACTGTCACTAAAGGTATGCAGTCCCCGAAGAGGTTCCTGGGCAGCGCCGGGGAGTTTGCAAAAGTATCTTTGTGGTTAATGTCAGAACACTTTCGCTTCTTCACCTGCTGAGGTGAGCAGCAAAAGTCACATAGGTCTGGTAATGGAGGCCCAGCCTTTAGTGCCCTCAGCTGAACTTCTGGTCCTGTTGAGCCCAACCCAACTTTAGCCTTTCAGTGTAATGAGGGCAGGAATTCTGCCCTGGCGAGTAGAAATAGGCGATAATGGTAACATGGGTTAATGGGCTTATCATATGGTTTATTCATTGAGGACTGATTGATGCCTGTGCAGAGCCCTGAAAGTGAAAAGAAGCCTGCTCCCATGCAGCAGACAAATGCAATTGTCACTTCTGTCCTCATACATGTGAGAAAGATGAGATTGCATCCGATTATGTACCAGGAGTAGCAATTCGTTTCCCTCCCAATGGAAAAACAGTTCATGATGAAAGGTGGCTCACCACAGGTGATGCTGATGGTGACAGTTGTAATTACTGGTCAAATTAGGGTCCCTGCTGCCTTGAATAGAACAGAGGTATTCAGAAATGTTCTTCCCCTGTGAGATTTTGTGTCTTTCTCTTGATGATCCTGCAGCATGTTATGTATTGGGAGCCATTTCTGGTATATGCCAGGGTAAAATATGTAAATAGCATCATGTTGGCTCGGGATAAGAGCATTATTAATGCTTTTCAGCACTGTAATTATATTCCTAGTAAGCCTTCCCTAAGCCCTCACTAATTAACAATATTGTGACAAATCAACTTTAACAGAAAAGAACTGTGGACCTTTAGTCTTTTAGTACTATTTTTCATGCAGCCCACAGCTGAAAATTGGTGGCATGGCTTTCTGTACTAGTGTTGGGAAAACTGCTGATATTTGAAAAGTTCAAAGCCAGCTCAGTCTTGTTAGTGGAGTCCTGTAGCTGAAGACTGTTTGATTCCTCTTCAAATATATTCACAGCAAAGTAGGATTCATTGGTTAATCATTAATGTTAAGGAATATTAAAATTGTTTTTATAAATAAGCTATCATACTGAAATAGTTTAGTGATGTCAGTATGTTGTCATATGCACAATTATTTATTTGTTTATTCCAAATCAGGAACATTTTACAAGATTGACTTTATAAATATTCTTACAAGGTGATCAAGAGTTGTAACATCTTTAGTCCATGTGCTCAAATGAACTTACTAGCTAAATGTCTGGATTTCTCTGTGCCTTTATTTCCTTCAATTAGAATAAGGCTGTTGGTTTTGTTGGGTTTTCTTCTTCTTAACTTATATCCCTGAAGATTTTCCTCCCGCGCAGGAATAAACTGTGAGGCACATGAAATCACTGACCAGCAGTTTCTCTTGCTGCGATCGCAGCGTTACATGGGCTGGCTCTTATCACTGTACCATTTCACATCAGGTCTGCAGAACTGGACTTTCTCTGTTTGTTCTTCTCATGCATTGGTAAATAAAATGTATTCACAAGTTCAAAAAGACAGTGTTCTCATATTAGGTCGATTATAAGTCAGCTGTTGAGCTTCAGTGTTCTAAACATTTCATTCTTCAGTTTTGTTGGGAGCCCACGTGTTCTGGGAGGCTTTTAAACAAATACTTGAAATGGTTGAAAGATTTACATTGCCAGTGCCTAGCTAAATATGTAGTCTTTAGAAAAGACATGGTTTATTTTGGCACCATTTGACGAACTCAAATATTTTAAACATTTGTTAAGTTTGAGCTTGCACATTTGAACTAAAAGTTTGCATTCCAAAATTGCATCTCAGGTTACCTGTCTCTCTCTCTTTTGTATTTTATAATCCCTTTATTAAGATAGTCTGCAAAAGAAGTTGGGGTTGGAGTGTGGGTTTTTTATTGTTAATTGTAAAATATTGTCATTAACAATCAATTTTAAGGTAACATATACCTGGTAACTCTATTCAACTGAATGTCAGAAATACGAAGCCAGAAGTGTTTTCAGAATGTAGGGCTTCATGTTGGTAGCCAAGACTTGGACGTAAAATTAATGGAACACAGTAATAGTGGGACCAAATCCTGCAGTGCTCTACTCTTAGTCCTGCTATGTACTATGATGAGTAAGTACTAACCTTGCTGGTGAGTGCAGAGCCAGGCAATAAAGAAAATAGACTGAAAAGCTGTTCTGAACTGATGAAATAGAACAGCTTGAGAAAAAGGAAAAGCAGTCTTTGACCTGGAGCTGGTTTTCTTTTCCTTCCCTTGGCAGAAAGGAGGAGCAAGGGCAATGTTTAGTCTNGTGCTTCTCCTTGGCTACAAGTGCTTCATTTTGAAATACAAAGCTCTTCAAAAAAATAAAACCAACCAACAAAAAAAAAAAAAAAAAAAAAAAAAAAACACAGCAACCAAAAAAAACCACTGCTTTTATTTTCTCTCAAGTTTTAACCTGAAACTTAAAAAGTTGAGAATTTATGAATTGAAATCACCATATTTTGTTTCAAACCTGCAAATCCCCTGCTCACAAGTCCTGGGCACACCGTTGCAGTTGTGCTCGTGCTCTGGCGTGCTGCCCGGGCAGTCGCCAGCTGCAAAGGGTCACACTCCTTTCTGAGAAGCTGTCATCAGGGGGAGCTGGGCATGTTCCCTCCATGGTGACCTCGGGCCAAAGGTCCCTGCAGTGCCACGTTCACAGAAGTTCATCACGGTTTGAACAGCTTCTGAGCATGATAGATGCAGATCCATTTTCATATGGCAAAACAGCAATATAACAAGTATGATAGAATTGGTCACAACTGCTTCCCCGTGGCCATGATAAGGCAAGGTTAGGACCACCCTTGCAGAATACATGACATAAATTTGTGGTGATTGATACTCCCACATGAATATGCACACTACATTTCACACACTATTGAAAAATACAGTGGTTTCCCAAAGAATTCAAAGGATGGAAACTGTTTTATTTTTTCATGAACTAAGTATTAAAAGAACTAATTTCAGAAACATAAGAAAAAACATTAAGATGCAAAAATGAAAAGCTACTCTGGTACTACTCTAATTTATTGTCTGAAGCCACAGGATTTTGTTCATGATTATTTTACTCACTGATGTGGTGCCCCTATTTCAGAGGTTTTATGATCAAAGAGATAAACTTCTCAAAAATCAGTCTATGAGAAATGAGGCTACTGGAGTCTAAGTGGATGTAGCTATCAATTTAGATGTTGTACTCTTTAGAAGCAAGATTTCACACATCTCTAAGTAAATTCAAAAAGTTAATTCATTTCTTCACTTGGATATTTAGCTTATTCCGAGAACATACTCGACCCAGATGCAGTCTCTGTGAAAGTATACTAGACTAGAAATAAAATAACAAACAGTGTGATCTTCATCAATACATGCTCATAACACTAAAATCATCCCATTTGGTGCTTTAATAGGGTATATAAAATTATCGGCTTTGTTTCTTCCACTTTATATAGGGAAAATGTTCCCTCACCCCTAACAATCTACCAGTGTGTGGAGTGCAACATAGTAATTAAATTTTGAGCAGAACACCAAAAAGAATTGGGTGAAATCCAAATGTGCATGTGTGGAAGCTTTGCCCGCTTCAGACGTAGAAAAGGAGAAAAAGTTGTTAAAATGAGTGGCAGAAATACTTGCTATGCTTACATATAGAAGTTTTAAAAACTTCACAGGAGTCAAAGCAAGGCACAGCTGTTGTAATATTTGAAAGTAGGAGTCTCAGTAAGATTAAAGTTGGTATGTGAGCATAAGGCTAGAAAATTAGTTGAAATTTGGTCGTGTTCATTTTTTTCACTAAATTTGTGTTTGTTAGAACAAGCTACCTTGGTTCTAAATTTCAAATAAAACATTTCTAATTAACACTTAGCTGTTTTGGTCAGTAGATAATCAGTGTGAAAATTGGCAGTGCCCCCTCTACTTCTCTTGTCCTACTGCTAAGGTTTTCTAGGTATAGACAGGACACAAAAAAGTTGTATCAAAATACTAAATATTGAGTTATATTTAATAGGATCTGAACCCTTCTACAGTTTTCATCAATAGACCTCAGAACACATTTAAAAGAAAACTTAGTAGTATTTTGTTCCTAAGTTGGCAGAAGTGGTGCCTGCATGAGCATTTGACTGTATGGCTGGCCAGATGTGTGGCAGCTCTGTGTGGGAAGGCAGTGGCAAACAGCTTGAGGGGCTGCAGCCTTTTCAGTGGACCAGACTGGTGACCACTAGGAAAGTGTGGAAGATCTAGTCCTTGCTAATTTACAGCTCTCAGGGATTCATTCTCAGCTATCCAAGATAATGAGTTGCCACTGTATGAATAAAAGTAAGGGCCCTGTCTGTAGCAAAGTTGTCATTTGTTGTCATTTATTTGCTCAGTAGTTTCTTTAAGACAAGCTATAAAACCATATCAGCAACAAATTTTATGTGTACAAAAGGAGTTTTGTAGTCCTTAACAAAAATCATATCCCTGTCGGACTGCTTTGGAAACTAACATTTGGCTGCTGGGCCATGGAAAAATCTCTGGAACTGTGTACAGTTTCCGTGGACTATACTGGAGAGTCAACAAAACTGAATTGTACCATCCTAATTTATTTTGGTTTTTTGCTCTTGTGGATTGCAGCAATGCTCAGCTGTGCAGAAGGGAGAGTGGCTCCCTCGCAGACAAAGAGGAACCTGTGAAGTTTCAGGGCATCTGAAGATACAGGTGAAAATGAACGGATTTCTAGGGGAGCTGTCATAGGGATGGAGGTCAGAAAGGTTGGTGTGATCTTAGGGACAGACTGTTCCCACAAGGGATATTATTCCATGGGGGCAGCTGTGTTGAGTGCAGTAACTGAGGTTCATCAAGCAGCAGCATGATGAAGGCAGTCATGTCCTCTGCCAACTACATGACCCATGTTCCCCCTTCCCTAGGGGTGCAGGATTCCTTGCCTGGTGCACATACAGGCACTGCCAAGATGGAGATCCTCACTTAGGCCTTTAGACCATCTGACTGCTTGGGCCCAGACATCTTGTATACTGATGTTTTTCCTTAATTCAACAGATCCCCATTAAAAGGCAGCCAGATAAATATTGATCAGACCAGCTGTGGCCAAGAGAGGTGGTGCTGTATGTGCCACTCAAGTGGGGAAAGAGAGGTCAAGGCAGAAAGGGGAGGAGGAAAGGTAGAGGGGACCATGCTTTGCAAATCCTTGTAGGGTGCTGAGATACCATCTGGCTGTGTGGTCCCAGCAGACAGGGAACCACTGGCCTCCATTTCCACAGAGAACTGGAAGCAAGTCTTTAATACCATACCCAGGCTTGCCAACAACTAATGCCTAACTGTGCCCGATGTCATTCCTGATTCACACAGGCAATCAAATCTCAGCCTAAGTCATTCACCGAATCTGCTTGTTGGGCTACTTTCAGTGTTTCTGTACATCCTTGCTAGAGTGAGGAACCTAACACAGGTGCATGAACCAGGGCTGTACTCAGCTGGGAGCTGCACCTCTGCTGGAAGAGCTGAGACTTAATCCTGGATAACCAGGTCAGGCAGTGCAGGAGAAGCAGATCCCTAGAGCGAAAAGATGGCATGTAGCCCCCACAGCCAACTGCTTTACCTTTGGGGCTGGCTCCGCAGAAATCCCCAGGCTGGATTGCCTGGTGGCAGGCAGCAGAATCACATCTCTCCGTTTTGTGTCATTTCTGTGGGATCCTGTGTGCATTGAGACTGCTCTGGGACATGAACCAAAGCACAGAAAGTGAAGCCGGATGGGAGAGGGGCTTCTAAAATACACCCTCAACATAAAGAAAACACAACTATAGATGCATCCTGAGTGAGATTTGCCTCAGGAATTTGCTCTTCAGAGATATCTGTCTGCCTGGCCTTTTACACAGAACAGGGCTCGTTCCTCCGTTCTGTCCCAAAGGCACTGCCTATGGGACTAACTGCACCAGTTTATGGTGTTTTGGGACTGCAGTTTACTCCCCTCCTGAGAGCCTGAAGTGCAGAAGAAGCAAGGACAGAGATGTGCAGACTCACCCTGCAATGTGTTAAGCAGAAAAGGCTCGCCTGAGGGCCGTGCTGCCGGTGCGCAGGGGTGTCTGTGGGCAGTGAGAGGGACTGCTCGTGTCTGCACAGCTACAGCACCAAATGTTTGAACACAGCAACAACCACCATAGCACATACTGGAACGAAGCCAGGAAGGTTTGCAGTTTTGCTCTTCTTTGATCGCATAATGGAGAAACTCAGCTCAATTGCTTTCCAAGCAGTTAAATGCCATGCTTCCTCCACATTTTACCTGTCTGCTCATGATAACTTTATTTCCCCAAAGCTCTAACAACCACTAGAGTAAGACTCTTATGAATCTGAACTGCTTGTGCCTGAAGAAAATGCACTTTCATCAGTGGGTGTTTTTTGAAACCCCACAAGACTTTTCTCAATAGTCCTATATAGCAAATCCACAACTGCCTGTTGTAACAATCCACCCCGTTTTCCAGTAATGGCATGATCCTTGTAATTTTCCATTCATTGAAATCTGGTCTGCAAATGACCAGCTTTGCATGTTATGAGGTATTTTCTCCAGAACTTTACCCTCACACAGCCTCATTTCCTGTAGAGCCGACTGTTGCTATTGAGTGACCTGCTACCTACTATCTCATTAAAAGTCTTTTTTTTCAGTGCTATTGACATTTTATCCTCTTAGAGCTCTTCCAAAACCACCTGCTGCAGGTGTCTAGCTAGGTGCTATGGCTATTGCTTTCCACTAGTAGTAAAGCAAGCTGAGGTCTGGCAGGCTGAACCGCCTGTTACCCTCTTGACCCAGGATGTGTAGGAGATATACCACCACCTGTCACAGGCATGTCCTGTTCCCTCCCTCCGCCCCACCCCCTGCTTGCAAAACCTGTAAGTTATGTCTTTAGTTCCTATTCAGTTACTCTTTTACCTAAATGATTGATATCACGGGTATCTAGCTAGCTGCCATGTCAATTTATGGTGATTATAATATGTGCGTATAACATATTTCAACCCAAAGAAAAAGCTTTGAAAAGCTATTGCGCATCATAAATGTGAGAAACCCTACAGAATCAACATATAAAAAAGCAGATGGCAGGCTCCTCATTCTTGACTTGCTCTTGCTTTCCTGGTGCACTTGCCCTAGGAAAGCTGGGTATCAACCACAACTACATCAATTCCAGCACTCCTCGGTTTGTTACACCTGAAGTCCCAGGCCTTCATGTGGAGCTGCAGATGTGTGAGGAATTACAGATCTGTGGTGAAGGACTGTTACAGATCTGTTGAACTTGTTTTCCAGTTTGTCCTTGTCTTCTTTCAGCTTCAGACCAATGGGTTTCATTAGGCTTCCTTTTCCCGAGAACTCAAAGAGCAATTTACTACCCCAAATCCTTCCCCATTGTGGTCCATTAATCTTCTTTTGGGTAAACTGAACAGGATGAGTTTCTGCTATCATTTATCAGGTATTGCTCAGGCAGTAAGGCATTTCTAATTCTTGGGCATGCAGATGCTTGACTTGTACACAACACTCTTTTCCTGCACTCAGGTATGGTCTGTATAGAGCTGATGTCTCCATGCTGGTTTTGTGTACATTCCTGATTTCAAGGAGCACGCTCGTTCTCTAAGGCACTGCGTCACCCCAGGACCTCGTACTCGATGTCAGTCCTAGAAAGCCCTTCAGAGTATGTGTGTTTGTGGTCCATCCCTCTCTAAGAATTTCTGGATGTGGAAGAGACTAGACAGAAAACTATCTGAGGCAGAAAAGAGTAATAAAAGAGTAATCTGAAAAAAAGATGTGGTAAAATAGAGTTCGGAATCTAGTTTCAGTGAACTCGGCTTCGTTAATACTGATGTCTGTGTCCTGGATTTCTATTGCTAGACCATGAATCTTGCCCAATATGGAAAGAAATTTATTCCTGTCATTACCATCTGAAAGTCAAAATTGCTGAAGACAGGTAGATGTCTTGTAAGGCTGCTGAAAAAAAAAAAAACCAAAAAAAACAACAAAAAAAACCCACCAAAGTGATTGTGTAGTTAATCTTGTTGGTTTAGTTGTGTTCCATGGTGATTTTAATTATACTGTAATTTGAGCTAAGTCAAAGGATGGTAAGAATAGTGGCTGGGTAGAGGTTAGTGGAATGTCAATGGAAAGAAGTGATTTGGGGGGCAGATCTGATGGGCTGGAATATCGCTGTGCTCCCAGAGTGGGGGTGAGGCTGTTCTTGGCATGAGTATGACAGGGAGGGAGCAATGCCAAGAGGCAGGCAGGGCTGGCAGGAAGGGATGACAGTTGCTGAGAAGGAAAAGTTATACTGCACTGTTCATGAAAAGGGGGTGAGAAACACTGCACTGATGCTGGTTAAGGAGGAGGAGGTCAAAAATAGGACTCAAAGATATAAGGAAGGATATCACAGGAACAAAACTGCAGAGCTGAATACCAGCACTGAGTATCCACCTTCCCTGGCAGGCACTTCACATCTGTGAGGCTGAACTCTGAACTCACTTCAGTTTTGTCCAGAGACAGCAGTCTCTGCCCTCATGGCTAGAGGAGTATCCAGCTGGCAACTTAGCTTTCAGGTCCATCAATAGTGGCTGTATTTGATCCTCAACTATGGCACTGATGGACTCTAAGCTACTATTGTTCAACTAAGTGATGTTTTGTGCTCTGCAACACTTGAATGTTGTTTAGGTGGACTGACAGGGAGTAACATTAGTTTTTGACCGAAGCATTCCTAAGAACATTAACACTCTGCTTGAAATACACCTAGCACAGCTACCTTGGGCTGCACAGCCATGAGACACATGAAGCAATCATTCTTAAGTCCATGTTGCAGCCTTTTAATGGTAATGAGGAGCTTCTGGGGGTCGATATTAAGACCTACCATTGTACTGGTAGGCCAAAATATTTTATTTTGGTGGGAGAAAAGAGACAAAGTTCAGAAAAGAAAGGCTGTCTTTTGTGGTTTTATGTTGTGTACTGTGTATGGGGCACACAGGTCTTATTGCTGAGGGGGAAATGGTAGTTTGTGCTGGCATATAACAGATTTTGATGTCTCACGTACCTTTAAAGACAAAAGCAGCCACAGGGATGACAAATGCCCCTGAGCATGGCAGAGCTGACTGCATCCCTCTAGTCAGAGAGCAGTCTGTGGGAGGAAGTTCTGCGGACTCCTTTGAGAGCCAGGAGCTCCCTCATAGCAAACTTGTACTATCCCACAGGATCGAGACCACAGATTTCCCCTGATTTTCAAGAGCTCTTGTCATACCAAAGAAGAGCCAGCATTAAATGTGTGCCACTTTTGCCCCTGCACTTTGGGGAGCTCTTACCGCACGAGAGACCACGTTTCTGCTTTCAAATTTTGGAAGGACACGGAATCTCTTGCACTTTTTTACAGTGCCCTGGAACAGCAGCCCTAAAGCAGAAAAGTAATGATGGACAGATTGCAAAGTGAATTCTGAAGAAGTTGATCTAACTTTTTTTTGCTTTTTACTTTTTTCCCCCCCACTCCAACAAAAGCACTAGTCTAAGAGTAGCTACCTGGAAGCCTTGTTGCATTTTCCTTTAGTTACGGCACCAGGCTTTGTAGATTTAATAGAAAAACCCCTATTCTAGTTCCTTCTGTTACATACTTGCATAGATTAGATGTTAATATACATTTTTACAGGGGTAAAGGTAATGATTTCTGAGCCACACAAATTAAGAAGTGCATCATTTTAGTAAAAATTACTCGAATTCTGTGTATTATTTCCATAATCCCTTTTCCCACTCCTGTATATCAGCATTTTTTCTGTATGGAGTCTGTGGCATGTATGCAGTCTTGCTTTTGCTATAGCCATTTCTTGACAGCAGGATCAATCCTGCTCCTGCCAGGTGCTGAAACTGCTGAACTCGCTTTGGCTGAATAAAAGCTGTGGGTGCGACACCCGCAGCTCTTGGCTCCCCTCTGTGGAATGCTACATTTGTATTAACATGTATCTTTCTTTGTGATTTTTTTTTTTTTTTTAAACTGAAAATGATGGCCTTTAAAACCTCTTCCTGGAGAGAGAGAGAGAGAGAGGTTGAGAGAGGGAAAAAAAAATACACTCCCCTTGGAATTTAACCTTAATTTGAACCAAGATCAGTGAAAGAAAAGCACTTTCGTGCATTGTTCACCAGCTCCACCCAGCCAGCCCCTTATCTAACCTGAGTCTCTATTGCCTATAGCTTTGTAACTTTTGCAGTAGTGCTCTCCACATGCTCTTACATGCTTTGAAACCAACCTGGAAACACTGTGATATTATAATACCAAGAAACACTGGTGATCGCATTTGCAAATCCTTAGACTGTACAGTGCAGCAGCAGGGACTGTCCTTCCACAGGTTTGTAAAGGGCCTGGCGTGTGTTGCAGATAAACAGCAGTGGCTGTTTCTGACCCCTGGCAAAGGTGACAGCAGCTTCTGAAGCCCCTGAGTCAGCCTCTCTGTACAGCCCATACCAGGAGATATTTAAACATAAGTAGCTCTTCGTTTTAAGGTGATTCTTTGGACTTCTTTAGCCTTTCAGAGGGAAGCAGACAGCCCTTGATTTGCATGACGTCAGCTCGAGGTCAAATTCAGCCTTAAACACACACATAAAAAAGCAAGCTTCCTTGTTTGCTGTTCAGAGGCGGACTTCCACTGTGTGTCTCTGGTTGTCTGCGCTGGGGGCAACAGCCAGTAGATTGCTTTCCTATTACTTTTTTACTTCCTAGAAAAGGCAGACAGCTGCTCCAGGTGTGGTCCACCTTCATGTTGTCCCCTAACTCCTATCAGCCATCTGCTCCCTGCAGTCATCTCCCTTTCCTGGCATCCCTCGGTTCTCCTGACTTGTGACCACATGGTCCACGTTCCCCCGCTTACTGTCTGCTTTATATCCCTTCCTTCCACGTCCTCAATCTTTTCTTCCAAGCCCTCATTACTCATTATTCTCATCCCTGCTTCTCACATGCTCTACAGTCACAGGCCACCTCCCTGGTTCTCCAGGGTCTTGTGTGAGCCTGAATTCCCCACACTCACAGCCCTCTGCCCTAAGTGCTGCCTCCCTTCACCTGCCTGCAGATGTGGCAGACATCTGGCAAAGGACAATGTGTGGTGCCACCCTTGCTAGCAAAATAGTGTCCATCATCTAGGGAGCAAACTCCTTAAAACTGAAGGCAGGAATCAGGCATTCACAATGGCTTCTTGAAATAAAGGCCAAATATTGTGCAGCTCAGAAGGGAAGATACTGTTAAATGCACCAGTGGCTTGCCATGTAGCCTCCCTTATTTTAACAACTGCCGTCTGCTTTTCTTTTAAGGAGGCGTTTTGAAAAATGCCTTTTGTTTTTGTTCTAGATAGCCTAGTAATAAAACCCTTCAAGGAAATACTGCATATAGCATTGCTACTGCAATCCTCAAGTGTTTGAAGGACCCCTTGGAAAGAGTGTGAACCAGGAGACAGGACGGAGGAAGCAGGAAAAATCGAAATAAGAAATATCAAGGAGACACGGTCAAGCATGAATCATTTCTTTTGGTTGAGACTGAAGCAAGATCAGATTTCACATCCACCCTCGACGGGGCTGGCATTTTCACGCACACGGCAAACCCGTTGGCATGGAGGTGGCTTGATTTCATGATTATTACAGGGGCCATTGGCATATATTTAAGCCCGACTTAGATAAGGGGGACTGGGGGAGGGGGCGGTCTTCCATTTACTTTAAGAAAACCACAGATCAGAAGAACACTTAAAAAATAAATAAATAACCTTCCGGGCAGGTAGGCAGTTTTAGTAGATACCCACCCGCCAGAGAACTGCATCCGCGGCGCCTCAGCGGTGGCTGGGAGCGCAAGTGGCCCCACGAGGGAGTGACGGCTGCTGCAGCCCCGCGGGGGGAGCGCGGGGGAGGCGGCTCCGCGCCCCAGGGGCCGCCGCCGGGTGCCTCCAGCTCGCTCCGGGGCTCGGCTGGCAGCGGGAAAAGGAGGAGGAGGAGGAAGAGGAAGAGTAAATCCCTCGGCGTGCGGGCGCGCTCCAGCCTCTGCCCGCCGTGCGGGGATTCCCTGACCGGGCGCTGCCTGCAGCTCTGGGCCGGAGCTGGCTCAGCAGCCAGATCTGGCGGGGCGAGGGGCACTCAACCCGTGCGTGTAGGAGCTGCGTGTGTGCGGCTTTCAACACCTATGCCGAACCCCCAGCACTCTGCAGCGGGAGGGCTGGAGGGAAGCAGCCCCGCCGTGCCGGGGGACG